>OZ014521.1:152745005-153282505 GCA_963966055.1 Lathyrus aphaca
TCTGAAGACAAATAGACATTTTGCATTGCATACTAACTTCTTTCCCTTTTGCAGGTGTTTTTGTTGTTGTTTTCTAACCTTGCTACTTGTTTCAGGAACTATTGCTCAAAGAAGGGTCTTCCCTATCAACAGAGCTCACCGGTATCCAACCAGAAACAACCTTCCGAGTTTGTTGATGGTTCAACTTCAACAAGAATTGACAGACGTAAGGGCTCAAATGAACCAGTTTATGGCAGTCATGAATGGGTTAGCACAAGGTCAAGAGAGGTTGAGGGAGCTAGTTGAGAAACAAGCCCCTGAGCCTAATCAGCCAGGCACTGGAGGAACAAGAAACAATGAAGGTGGAAATAATCCTGGAAATACTGAGAGGCATGTGTAATACCTCAAAATTTGCCCTCATTATTTATTACCCTAACTAGCTTATCGCTTCACATTCATCTGCATTCCCATTAGGTCATATCGCTGGCATTCTTCATTTGCATGGAGATCCTAAGGCATGGGATCAACGTCATATGAAGTTAGGGTTTCATACCATATCCGTATCTATCAGATGGATTCAAGGTTTTATAAGGCCATCGATAACACCTTCGTGTACTTTGTTGTTTGATTAGGGTCTATGTCCCTAATTAAGAGATCCCCCGAGGATTCCACTCTCCGAGACTATTTACTAGTACATCCAGTCCATCATTTGGTTTTTAATTCAGAACTTCTATGGACTAGGGTTTCATGGTGGTTAAGGTGTATACCTGATAAGACAGATTCTTCATGAATTATCAAGATATTGCTTCGACGGCGATTCATCAAGTACAGTGGTTTATTTCCATAGTGGTTTTTGTCCAAGGTCATTTGGTCTTGTGAGAAAAGTCAAAGTTGTCAAAGCGTAGGCGTGTACAGTGATGAATGATAATCATCTGGGTACAATTCACCTTTTAGATGAGGTTTGTGCAGGGCGTTGGGGTTCAAAATTTCGAGACAGATTCATCAGATGCGTATTATTGTTCAAAGGGTTTCAACATGGATATTGTAGTTCATCATGGTCCAGAATGGAGTCAAGGAGCCATTTATTCAAGAGTCATGAATGGATTCATTTCCAATGACGTTCATTGTTAAGTTCGAGAGGGTTATCAGTTCAAGGCAAGATGTAGTCGAGTTGTAATTTTCCAGTCCAACTCAATTAATCATCGGATTACGTATGTTAAGTCAAGTGTCCATTTGATTTCAATAATCAATTTTCATTGTTCAATAACCATTCCTTTCTAATCCCCTTTACATCTTATCATTTTATCCATTTTCCAAGCTTTTTCTAAGCCCATTTAAATTGTCAAGTCCAATAACCAAATTTCGTTTTATCCATGTTGAACTAGTTGTGATCATATTCATTTTATATTCATGGAAACCTATTGGTCTAACAGAAGATAGGTATAATATGTCACTTTCTTATTATTTTTTAATTCATATTCATTGTTATTCACAAATAAGAAAGTCAAAAAAAGGAAAAAAGAAGACACATCTTGAAGTTACAGCGTTACATCAAAATTGTGAGAAAAAAAAGCTTCAAGTGAATTCAGTAATGGAGAATACGGTTAGAAACTCGGAAAATCGGAATTTAGATTTGTTAGATACATTTATGTTGTAGAGAAATCTATGCAGGAGGAGGATTTATCATAAATTCATATCAGAAGAAATGGATATACACCAGAAAAACTCAGAATAACAGTCACAAAAATATTGATAACCATAAGAATTCAGTGATAACATGAGATTCTTTCTGAGGGATATAACAGAAAAACTTCGCACTTTTCGCTATCTTCGAATCTTCAATCTTCATCAACAAGGTGAAGTCTTTAACAATCAATTCCATCGATTCTCTTCAACTCTTCATCCGACAAGATTCAGCATCGACATAATCATCATCAACGTCGACTTTCGATCAAAAAAAATCCTTCATCATCAATCTTCGAAGCAGCATCTCCACAACCTGCATCATCATCACGAAGAACTTAGAAGAAGAAGAAGAATGTTAGTGCAGCGCAACAACAACTCAAAGGTTCAGAGTCGGATCCAACGAGTATACCGTATCCACATATCAAGAATGAAGCCACAACCGACCGTAAACTCACAGAAGAAAAAGAAGAAGTAGCATAGAAGAATAGATGAACAACGTGATTTGAGTGTGATACCTGAAAAGTTGTTGCGGTTCGTTCGTCACATCGATATAGCAACCTTGCTCAGAATTCCAATTTCGCGATGTGATCGTTGTTTGGACTTGGTAGTGAAGCGGAGCGGAACTCCCGTCATATTCAGATTCATTCTCAAAGGAAGAACATAAGGGTTCAACATCAATACCTCATAACAATGGAAACATTCATTTTGCAAATCTCAGATGCCGCAAAATCATCAACAAACTCCATCAATCTCACTTCAATTCAGACCGGCCCCTCCCAAATCTCTCCCTTTCTCTGAGTCGTTAATTACCTCAACAAATATTCGAAAAGAAAAAAAACAAGCCTACAAAGGAATAACAAAGTCGATAACCAAAGAAAAACTCCAAGAAAAGATATCCAAGCAAAGTTTCAGAAACTTATAACAGAACCAAAGTTAGTTCAAAAAGTTCCTAACAAAATAACCGAATCCAAGCAACCTCATAACAGAGTTTCACCAAAAAAAATCATCACAAAGTTTGGGGTTGAAAAGAAGAAAACGAAAAAAAAAGCTAACTGAGAATTGTAACAAACTTCATAACTGATTTTCTTCTAGAAAACTCACCTGAACTACTTCATCAAAGGCCCTTCAATCTTATATAAATCAGTACCATCTTCCAATCATTGGGTTCTTCTTCTGCACAATTTTTCCTCAACCAATCTTGATTCTTCTCCTTCTCTCCCTCAATCTGAATCTCCTCATAACCTCTCCAGCCTCCTGTCTCATTCATCATCTCACACTTCATCAAATTCGAGCCTCCATCACCAACAACTTCATCACTCTCCTTCTCCTTCAATCCTTTGGCATCTTCAATCTTCTTCCACTTTAACCCGCACTCTTAATACATCATCATCATCACCGGTCTTGGTTCGACGCCTTCTTCAACCAATCCCAACTTCATTCTTCGCAAGACCTACAAAATTCACATACGCACGCTAATATCTCAAGAACTCAACAAGAACTCGAGACAGAACGCTTCAAGATCGGAAGAAGAAAGAGCGAGATCACAACGTACCTGAGATTAATTCGTGGCACTTGAAGTCGTCCTCAATGAGTCCTTATCCTGTTCATCTTCGAGGCTCCCTTATCAGCGACTCAAGGTCCTCCATTCGCATCTTTGTTGGCGGCAAAATCTTAAGGTACGAGACGTTTTACATCATTAATGCGTGGAGTGATGTTCGTCGATTCATCGCGGTGGTGATTGCTTGTGAATTTCCGATTGTGTTGGGCGTTTTAGATTTACGAATTTAGGATCTTGATTCGGATTTGGAGATTGGAAAATGTTACGGCGTTGGTTTTTGTTTTGATTCGGAAGAAGAAGAGGGTGAGGGTGGCGAAATAGGTGATGGAGGCGAGACAGAAGGAGGAGATGAAAATGGCGGATGGAGAGTGATGATGAAGCTGCGGCGGCGGAAGGGATGAGGAGAAGGAGTTAGGGTTTCGGATTTCATCCTCAACCCCTTTGGTTCTTGTTTTTTCGCTTTCAGTTTATTGTGTTTTAGTTTTATTATGAAGGCAATTAGGTTAAGTTAATAGAGATTAAGAGGAATATCTTGGAAATTAAAGTAATTAATGGGTTTGATTCTTGCTTTAATCTACATTAAATATCATGATTTGTACCGTTAGGAGATCTGGGAGGATAAGATTGGATGCTGATTTTTGAGTTCCAGACACACCGGCGGACACTTGTCACCGTCCGGTTGGCTCTTGGTCCGCCGTTCATACGTGGGTGGTACGCCATAGCTTCCGTAAGCCTGCGTCTTAGAGCCACATGATTAGATTACATTGAGGAGACCCTTAGATCAAACGGTCTTGGGCGAGTCAACATGGTTGACCGAATTCCACCATGCACACCCTCTTCAACCTGCGCATGGGCCTTGTCAACCTTGCTGTTAGCACCCCTGTTTCTGGGCCCAATATATTAACAACTATAAAAAAATGTTGAATGCACACCCTCATAGATACCAGCGCATGGGCCTTATCCCATTACTATTCGCACCTCATCCTTTTAAGCCCATTCAGAAAAGAACTAGAAAAATTGCTGAACGAACACCCTCTCTCTTTCTTTTTTAGATTTTTAATTGTTGTTTTAGTATCAGTTTGAATTAATTCATTAAAAAATAATAAAGTTCATCATAAAATTCCATAAAAATTCCAGTAGATTTATAATTCAATTTAGAAATTTGTGACATTTTTACTTTCTGAATTTTGGTTATTTTGGATTTAATTTCGGATTTTTCTTGTAATTAGCTTCTATTGAATTTCTTTAGCTGTACATGATTTTTGTTCATTTAATTTCTCCCTCTTCCAATAGGATTTTTAGCCCATTCTTTTTGTCATGTTTAGAGGACCCATAAGAGAACTTAGGATATTTTTTGGTAGATTTTTAGGCCATTTTATCCACTGTTTTAGTAGTTAAATCCATAGAAAATAATAGTTAATCATTAGGAAGATTTAAGTGATTTTTGGACAATGATGTTTGATGGGGCTGTCAACATGAACAGTCGTGGGGTTGGTGCAGTGCTCATAACACCAAAGGGAGTTCATATGCCTTTATCAGCAAGGCTAACCTTTGCATGCACTAACAATGAAGCCGAATACGAAGCTTGCATTATGGGTCTTGAGGAAGCCATTGACCTCAGGATCAAAACTTTGAATGTATTCGGGGATTCAGCATTGGAAATCAATCAAACCAAAGGCAAATGGTACACTCATCAGGAGCATCTGATCCCTTATCGTGACTATACGAGGAGATTGTTGACATTCTTTACAACGGTCAAACTTGAGTACATTCCTCGTGATGAGAATCAGTTCGCGGATGCTTTAGCTACCATTTCTTCTATGATCAAAGTGCAGTCAGCTAATTATGTGCCTCGGATTCTGGTATCCAGACTGGACCGACCTGCGTACGTATTCTCTGTGGACAGTGCTGAAGATGATAAGCCTTGGTTCCACGACATCAAATGCTTCTTGGAGGATCAAACATACCCACCCGGGGCATCATCCAATGACAGGAAGACATTGAGAAGGCTAGCCGCTAGCCGGCAGTTTCTTCCTCAATGCTGATGGTTCACTTTACAAGCGCAACTTTGATATGGTATTGCTTAGATGTGTTGACAAGAAGGAAGCAGACCTACTGATGCACGAGGTGCATGAATGATCTTTTGGTACCCATGCTGGAGGACATGCAATGGCTAAGAAATTGTTAAGATCAGGTTACTACTTGATCACAATGGATGCAGACTGTTGTGCCTACGCCAGAAAGTGCCACAAATGCCAGATCTACACAGACAAAGTGCATGTGCCTCCAAATCCTTTGAATGTGATGTCTTCACCTTGGCCCTTTGACATGTGGGGTATTGACATGATTGGAAAGATCGAACCGACTGCTTCAAATGGCCACAAATTCATCCTGGTAGCCATTGATTACTTCACCAAATGGGTTGAAGTAGCTTCGTATGCAAACGTCACCAGACAAGTGGTAGTCAGATTTCTGAAAAGAGACATCATATGTCGCTATGGGGTACTCGAGCGAATCATTACTGATAATAGTTCCAACTTAAATAACAAAATGATGGCAGAACTGTGCCGGGACTTAAAAATTCAACATCACAACTCTTCTCCTTACAGGCCAAAGATGAATGGCGTTGTTGAGGCAGCTAACAAGAACATCAAGAAGATTGTGCAAAAGATGGTGGTAACTTATAAAGACTGGCATGAGATGTTACCGTTTGCCTTGCATGGGTATCGAACCTCAATAGAACATCTACTGGGGCAACACCTTATCAGCTTGTGTATGGTATGGAAGTTGTCCTACCTGCTGAAGTTGAACTACCCTCCTTACGGGTAATGATGGATGTTAAGCTGGATGAAGCAGAATGGGTCCGGTCTCGGTACAATCAACTCAATCTGATCGAAGAGAAGAAGTTAGCTGTTATATGTCATGGGCAGTTATATCAGAAAAGAATGAAGAAAGCCTTTGATTAGAAAGTCAGGCTTCAGGAATACCAAGTAGGAGAGCTTGTGCTGAAAAGACTCTTTCCTCCTCATACAGACCACAGGGGCAAGTGGACTCCAAACTACGAAGGCTCGTTCATAGTAAAGAAAGTTTTCTCTGGAGGAGCACTGATGCTCACTACTATGGATGGCGAAGACTTCTTGTCTCCTGTGAATTCAGATGCAGTTAAAAAATACTTCGCATAAAAACACCCGCTGGACATAAAAACAGAATGTAAGTCTAGGCAAAAATAGGGCATCCCGGCGAGTCAAAAACAGAATAAAAGACTCGGGAAAAAATAAGGGGAAAATTAAAAAAAAATGTACACCCGCTGAGTTGAAAATCCACATTGGACAACTCAGGCAAAAATGGGTATCCCGGTGGATTGAAAACCTGAAAGGGCGATCCACGCAAAATCAGGGAATAAGCGAACAACTGCATTCTGAATTCGTCTGTATCCTCAACAACACGGCAAGTCTCAAAAGGTTAAAGCATCGTTCAGAATCAGCCTTCTTCAGAAAGCAAGATAAGAAGAACGCCAAGGTCATACAGGTCATAACACGGGAAGCTCGTTAAAGCATCGTCAACATTGCCAACATACTCTTACTTTTCTCAATTTATAACAATCTCCTCCTTTCAGGGGATTTGTTTCTCTGATTGTATTTGCCAAATCTGGGCACCCATATTAATAAAATCAGAATTTTCAGTCATACCTCATTTGTACATTTTTGTTCCGTTTGCAAAATGTTCGATATTTTTGATATACTACTTGCATAGAAAAACAAGATGAGCCATTTTTAACAGATGCTTGCAAGAAATATGTATTGCTTTCATGAATACCTAACTCCTATGACGGAATCCGGTTGAGGATACCTCGGGACACTTGTATGTTTCTTTGTTTAACAGATTGCAGGTACTCAAAGCAGATGGCATCTCCCCAGTAGAGTCAGACATTGTTTCCCGACAGAGTTGTCAAAGCCTCCTCATCCCCAGCCTGGGTCTGTTTTCTACAGCTCATCCTCATCAGAGTGTCAGATCTCTAATCTCCAGCAAAGATATCTCCCAGGAGGGCAATATCTAAAACTTACACAACAAAGTGATGAGAGTTCTCCCCAGCTGGACTGCTTCATTCCTCACAAGTTTCCTTGGAAAGATTGGCCAGTAATCTTTTCCCCAGTAGATCTACCAATGATTTCTACCCCCAACTGGGATTTTTACCCTTAAGCATATCAGCTAGGATCTCCCTCCGACACCAGATCCCGGATCGTTTTCTCTTTTGCATATACATGGTGTAATACCTCAAAATTTGCCCTCATATTTATCCCCTTTACTGGCTATCGCTTTGCATTCATCTGCATCATCCATTAGGTCATGCATTTCATTGATTCCTAAGGCACGTGATCGAAGCATCTCCTTGTGATATGAATTTTCCTATTCATATGTGATATGTTTGGTTGTTGCATTCAAGTTTGAGATAAAGGGTGAATCCATATCATCAGGAGAATATCCCTGTTCAAAGGATCACTAAGTTCTAAGATCCATCATATTCAAAGGATCCATATAAAATGCGAGATCAGGATGTTATCAGTATGAATTAAAGGTTTATCTCCTTTCGTTATCGGTGAGTGCTCATTTCATCAGAGTTCGACATTGAAGTGGGGAATCAGTGTTTTGGTGCAAGAGTCTTCACTGTTCATCCATATGAGTGACTCAGGGTTTCAAGTTGCAAGGATCAGTGGTCGTCTTAGTTGTTTATTGCTTGGTGATACGGATTTTAGATTAAAATTGGAATTGAATCTAGGACACAAGTTTGGTGCATCAGAACCTATTCATATCCATTATCTAGATTCTGTCTAACACAATGCAATTTCATCTGGATCCATTATTTGGCTTATTCACAAATTACCGAAGTCATCCTTTTATATTCCAAGCCTCTTCCATAATCCATGTCCGTACTTTTGTGTTAATCAAACTTTAATCCCTTTACATGTTTTTGTGTCCCTCCTTGTTTGTTAAACCATGTTTACATATCCATTTTTATATAAACCTAATATTCATGTCCAATATTGGGTGACATAATTCCAAACCTCAACCATGTTCATAACCCATTACTATAAGGTCCGTTTTTCCTGCAAGAGTCATTTCATGAAGGGGCCCTTCATCTCATATCCGTACTGTTGGATTTATTAATTCAGCGTCACCCTTAGGGATTCGATGGGCTTAACATCCCAACCCATGGCGCTTAATAGGCGCAGCCCCTTGAAAGACTCTATACTATAAGGAAATAAAGTTGCGCCTTCACTAACAGCAATTGCTTTTAGTGCAGTGGTAAGCGCTTGATCCTACAAGTGGTATCAGAGCCAGGTCATGGGTTCGAATCCCCCCGGCTGACACTGGGGGGGAGATTGTTGGATTTATTAATTCAGCGTCACCCTTAGGGATTCGATGGGCTTAACATCCCAACCCATGGCGCTTAATAGGCGCAGCCCCTTGAAAGACTCTATACTATAAGGAAATAAAGTTGCGCCTTCACTAACAGCAATTGCTTTTAGTGCAGTGGTAAGCGCTTGATCCTACACGTACTATATCTGGCTTAGCCAGTGAAATGATTTTTAGGGAAAGGATGTTGCTTTTAGAATCTTGGATAATATAAAACATAAATAACAGGAAAAATTGGTTAGAGAATTGAATTGAAATCAATTACAATCAATGATACAGAAGTTGGAGGAGATTGAGATGTTTTTGTTTTCCTTATCAGAATTCATATACAGAAAAAGAGAAGCTAAATCCAAGAAAGAATCAGTTACAATAATGGAATCTAGTTTTGAATTACAAGATCACACCAGAAAAACTCAAAATAAGCTAAGAGAATCTCCTACAAGTTCTACTACAAAAAACAACAGAACAGTTACGAAACTCTCTCACAAATTGCTCCTTTTCATACACGCAACTGAACCACTTCCCGGGCCACCGCCAGAATATTCATCTCCGCCGTCTACCACTCTCAGTTAATTTAAATTCAATGGATACTAAGTCAAGGGGCTGAACCCAACATGGATAATAGTGATTGGAGAGGTCAATTGCAGCAAGAATCATGCCAAAGAATTGTCAACAAAATAATGTATACATCTTCCCGTTGCTGGTCCAGAGGAATCGCATGAATTTCAGAAGATTGCCCAAGGGTTTGAAGAGAAAATTTTTTACGACTGCAACAAGTCAGTCTGATTATCTAAGGAAAATATCTTTGAAAATGCTTACCATGGAGACTAAATTCCAGGGCACTATGGACAACAATATAACATCGAATCTGGTTGGCCCTAGCAATAAACCTCCTGATCCAGGACTTGGTATGCGGTCTCAAGTTCACAATCAAGGGCAGCAGCTCCTTCCATTTTTGGCTCATCCATATTTCCGTTTGATTCCAATTCTAGGTAGCAGGCATTTGGATCATCTGCATCCATGTTTAATACTACAGCTCAGAATACATTTGGCAACAAATTCACGGTCTAGTTCTACTTTCGGTCAGAATACCCACCCCTTTGAGCAGACTGTTGGGTTCATCAAACTTGTCAAGTTCGCTTTTGTCTAGGCTTGTTGGAAGCCTTTTCTCGAGCAGTGCATCACTCACCAACCTGCATATCAGAAAAGGAAAATCATTTATATATAAAAAAGGGAGAGAAAATCAGTTATATCAAAGAAGAAAAACTCAGAATTCAGAGTCAGTTCAAGCTCAGTGAAAATTCCAATTTTTGAAGAACTTCATAAAATCTCCATTTGCTCTATTTGAATTAATCTTCAGCATTCACTCTAAAAAAAAACTGCATATCACATAGTTTCACCAATATCAGATCATAACCGAAAGAAACTAATCCTAACTGCATAACAGAATCAAAACAAATTTCTAACAGAATGAGTCTAGAAACTTCACCTGAGAAATTCAGCAATTGAATTCAACAAACCAGTTACCTGAAGCTTCTGGATTCTTCCGAGCATTGCCTATAAATCGGGAGTTTCTTCTTCCATTTTTCTTCTTACACAATCTTCCAAAAAACACTTCACCATCCTTCTTTTTCTTCAATCTTCTTCCACACAGAATTTCTTCTGCTTCCGAAAATCATCTTCTTCAATCTCCATCTTCATCATTCATTTCAATCTCTATCTTCAGCCTCATTCACTCTCCATTCTTCTTCTTTCCCTCTTTCTTCTCATCTGCATAACCCCATTCTTTCACTCTTCTTCGGCTTCACTCTATTTTCATCTGCAGGCTCTCCCTCCAATCCTTCACCATCAACACCTGCAATTCAATCACCCTACAACAAAGTTTTATCAAGAAGCTGAAAAAAATTCAATACCACATCTGAAAGAGAATACGAAGAAGAATGCAAAAATGAAATCAACAGTTGCAAATTCAAATTCGCAACAAGAAGAAGAAGACATGAATCGTATTAAATCCATACTGTTGCACCCCAAAATTTGCCTTCACAATACAAGACTTTGTGTGCTAAGAAGGTTCACAAGGTTCACAAGCTTCCCAATGCTTTCAATACCTTCCATGAGGTTCATGAAGTCTACAAGTCACTTCATGAAGGTTCACAAGGTTCACAAGGTTCACAAGCTTCCCAATGCTTTCAATACCTTCCATGAGGTTCATGAAGTCTACAAGTCACTTTATGAAGGTTCACAAGGTTCACAAGATTCATAATGCTTTCAAAACTCTCCATGAGGTTCATGAAGTCTACAAGTCACTTCATGAAGGTTCACAAGATTCACAACACTTACAAGACCTTTCATGAGGTTCATGAAGTCTACAAGTCACTTCATGAAGGTTCACAAGGTTCACAAGGTTCACAATGCTTCCCATGAGGTTCACAAGACATTTTATGATGGTTCACAAGGTTCACAAAGTTCACAATGGGTCAGAAGAGTTGACAATTCCCTCAGACAATGCACCTCCTAAGCAGTGCATCCAAAACTAGGGTTTTGACTTTAATCAGGCTAAATGGACTTCCAAGACTTCAAGTGAGCTTCATAGCATCTTATAGGTGTGTAAGAACCCCCATGACAAGTTTCAAGACTTTTCTCAAAGGTTTGCTCAGTCAGATGATCAGATAAGTCAAAATCAGTCAAAGCAGTTAAAAAGTCAAATTGAGGTCAACTGTGGTCAAACCAAAGTCAAAATTCATGATTTTTTGCCAACATCAATTATATGAAGTAAAATTCATCATTTGATCAAGGTTTGATCATGATTCATCAAGGAGATTCCAGATCATCAAGAATCAGGAGTTTCTAAATTAGGGTTTCCTCAGTAAAAGTCAACTGAACTTTGACCAGCCATAACTTTCACATGCTTCATCACCAAGTCTCCATCCAAAGCTAATTTTGAAGGAAATTGAATTCTCTACAACTTTGTGTCTCACAAGCCAAGCCTAAAAATGCTTCATTTGGAAGGTATGAGCTAAGACATTATAGGTCCTTTTGAAAGTCAACAACTTCAAAGGGGCATAACTTGATATTGGTAAATGATATGGACATGAAACCAGTGGGGTTGTTTAGAGGACTCTTCAAGCTTTCCAAAATATCCAAGAACACCCACATAGCATTAAAATTGAAGGATATGTGCCCTTGCAAAGTTGGGAAATTTTGGGTTGGTTTATGATGAAAATGGAGGTCTAAAACCAATTTCTTCCAAATGGGCTTGCCAAATGATGACCCAATCCATACAATAACTTCATGCACGACCCAAACCATTAAAAATCAGATTTTTTATTATTTTATTTTTATTTATTTTGATTTAATTCATTAAAAATCATTTTAAATAAAAATAAAATATGAAAATGTAAGATTTGATTTGGATCAAGCTTCTAGAAAATCATAAATTTGATTTGAATTGAAGAGGAAAGAAATCATGAGGATTAGCCAAAAATAGCAAGTGTTCATACATGAATATTTGATTTTTAAGGCATGATCATTTTGAATCTTTTCATATCAAATTCTCCACACAAGTGATCAATTTTTTTGACCTAATTCACTCACCTATAAGTACTTAACACATTACCCTAACAAGCCACGATTTTTGACAGCCCCAAGTGTAAGTTTGCATCTCACAAAAACCTCTCCACAACTCACATTCGGTTTTGAATTTCCAGAGCTTTAGAAGGTATTTTGAGGACATAGCCATGACTATTGGACATCACTGAATCATTATCATCACTCATATGCATCAAAACCATGCCATAATATAAAACCCAAAGCTTGGTTGTTCTTGAATATAATTTTTTCGATTTCATTAATTTATTGCTTTTCAATGAATTTTGTTTGGTTAATGATGTTTGTGATGATGTGTAGAATGTTTCTGGGCAAAGAAATCAAAGAAACCATGAGAAACCCGTGAGATGCCATGTTAGGGTTTTGACCTCCAAATTAGGGTTCTTTAATTCACGCATTATAAATGAATTTGATTGATGAAATTGGATTGTACAGGTCACAAGGAACTCAAATATGTTCTTAATTTGACAAAACCGTACTGCTTGTGTGTGTTTGAAATTCGTAGGTTTTCCTATGAATAAAATTTCGTAGGAAAATGCTTAACAAATTTCGCAGGTAAATCTGCAGTTCTCAAGGAAGAAGATGAAGCTGGTTGGCGCGTTCTGGAAATTCAAATTTTATTTAAAATATTTTATGTTTTGTTGTTGGTTTATTATCACAAGCCAACGCTTGTCCCAGTGGTAAGGCTAGCGTGCGTTTAGTGGAATGGCTTGTGTTCGAATCCAGGTCTTGTACAATTTTTTCTATTTTTTCAGGTTAAATATGAGGCTTAATATATTATGATTTCTTGCCACACCATTAGCAGACGCGCTCACCCAGCAGGATTGGCAATGTATACTTGTGTTTGTTTGAGAGGTCCTGGGGTCGATTCTCCCCCAGGCCTTTTGCTTTCTTTTATTTTTCTGGATTTTTCATGACAAGGAATAAAACCAATTCTACCCCCTTGCTTATTGCCTGCGCGTGTGGTGGCTTGGTGGTGGGTTTTGCTGTTGGTAAACATGGTGACCTGGGTGCAAACCCCAGCCAGGTAAGTTTCTCTCTTTTTGTGTTTTTTTTCTAGTTTCTATTTGTTTAATCAATTTTGTTTAATTATTAAAAATCATATATATAAATATAATTAAATAATGTTGTATATATATTCAATGTTCTTCAAATTCTAAAATTCTTTTTTTCTTAATTCAAAAAATTATTTTTTTTATTATGTATTTAAATTATAATATATATATATATTTGCTAAAAATAATTTTGTATATTAGATTATAAACTCTAAAATATTTTTCTAAATAAAACCTAATATTTTACAAACCCTAATTTATTTTTCTCTAAACAATTATTAAAAACCTAATTTTATTTTCTAATTTTTGTAAATACAATTATTATGTATATATTTTAGTTAATATAATTAAATTATAATTAATCTCATTTTAATATATAAATATTCTATCATTGTTTATAATTAATTATATATGTAAATAATTTCTAAAATTGCAAATTTAATAATTGCTCCTAATATGTCCATAATTTATTTAATTTGTTTATAATTTTAAATTTTATAATTAATTAATATAATTGTTCTTATTTTTCTATTAACCACTAAAAAATTTATTTTGTTTATTATTATTGCTAATCATAATTGTTACTAATCCATTTATTTTTAAATTATGCTTATTATTATTATTTCACTAACCCCATTTATTTTTTTATTATTATTACTAACCCCTATTATAATTATTATTGCTTATTTATTTATTGTTTATATTTTTGCTTATTTATTTATTCTTGCTATTTATTTTTAATTGCTTATTATTATTATGTAAATGCTCCTGGATGTAAATTTTTGTAAATATTTAAATTATTTAATTTTCATGCTATGGTTAGTAAAATAGGGAGTGTAACATGTATGTATATTTAAAATTGAATTTAGATCACTTAATTAAAAGATAAATATAAATTGAACACTCACACACGTAAGTCGATCTTTGATCGCCATCTCACTTTCTAGGGCTACCTCTCAATGTTGCCTAATCATAAGGTCAAGTGGGGTGTATAAAGCAAAGTCCCTTTAAAAGAAAAGTCATCTAGTCCCTTCATAATTAAAGATCAAGTCCCTTAAAAGGTTGCCTTTCAATATGATCTAGTCCCTTTCGAATAATGATGACAGTCCCTCCTAATTGCTTAATACACCCTACAGTTGCCTTCATTAAACAGATGTCCCTCATTTGTCCCTTACATCCAAGGTAATGACTACCTATTCCTTAATAATAGGGAAAGTCTTACCATTTAAAGGATAAAGAACAAAAAGACTTAAACTTTAGGGTAGGTTCCTCATAGTTACTTGCTCACTACTTCAAAACAATTTCAAACACTTCACAATTTCAAACAATTTTCAAACACAAGTTTTTTACGCAGCCGTACATGGATCATTATCAAACTCTTATGAAAATTTCTATTCACACACTTCACATTTTCAAAAATAATTCAAAGTGAGCTAAGTAACTAAGAGCCCATGGATAACCATGGATATAAAGGGTGTTAACACCTTCCCTTTGTATAACCTACCCCCCGGACCCAAAAATCTTTTTAAGGTCTTTCCTGTTCTTTTATGCCTTTCCTTTGGATAAAATAAAAGTCGGTGGCGACTCTTGCTATCCGCAACATAACTAAAGTCAGTTCTCCCACCGTGTTACAGAACTAGCGACTCTGCTGGGGATTTAATAAAAGAGGGGTACCCTTAGGAATTAGATCACTTTAAATTGTTTGCCTTGTTTGCTTTATATTACTTGTTGGGCTTTATGTGTGAAAGATCCTAACCCGGATCTAGTGTACCTTAGGTAAATGGCAATAGACCAAGGAAACTGTACGACGTATATCGATATGGTTGATCTGGTGGCCATAGTTAGTGCGACTTCTTGGTTGGTGCTTATGTTCCTTAAGTCAAGTTGAGGATAATATGAGGCTGCCATATGTTGTCAATGCACTAACTAACTTTTAGAACCCTAGTTATCCCATCTTGGCCTTTAGAAAGTAGTGAGGTAACCGGCTTTGGTGCAGACTGAAGTTGGTTGACACTCGATACTACACTCATTGAGATCTTAAACTTGGAGGGTTTTGGTTGGCAAGTAAGTTGCCTTCTGAACAACCACCCTTGTGAAGGATCAATGATATTGAGATCCCTTAGAACCTGGTTACTTTGTAGGACAGGATGAACCATCTAACTTCAGGGGAGGGTACTTACCTAAAACCTCATGCAAGCCTTTAAACCTAGGGCTATTGTGTGACTTGTTTGTGTGTGCCACATATTTGTGATTGAACATAACATCATGACATCATCATGCATCATAAGCATAGCATTTTCACTAACCATTTCAAGGACCAAAGGATTTATCTTTGTTCTTTGTTGCAGGTCATGGCTTCTGCTCGTAGAAACACCATCAGGATCAACTTTGTGGGCATACCTGCTAAGCTTAAAGAGTTGGTTTCTCAAGTGTCTGATCATTCCCAGTTCATCAAGAGACATGGTCACCTATTGGATCTAGTCACTTCATGGTTCAATGAAGACATGATGAGTGTGTTATTTCAGTTCTTTGACCCTAAGCACCATTGCTTTACATTCCCTAACTATCAGCTAGTTCCTACAATGGAAGAGTTCTCTAAACTTCTGGGTATACCTGTTCTTGATCAGAAACCATTCACAGGCTTGGAGAAGGAGCTTAAACCAGAGGTTATTGCTGCAGCTCTACATCTGATGAAGTCTGACATTGTTCTAGAGACGAGAAGTGGAGTCAAGGGAATTCTGGCCAAAGTATTGATAGAGAAAGCTCAGTTGTTCTTGAAGGCCATGAGCTATGATGCTTTTGAGGAGATCTTAGCCTTGCTGATATATGGCTTAGTATTGTTCCCCAATCCAGATCAGTTCATAGACGTTCATGCCATCAACATATTCCTGAGTCACAATCTAGTGCCTACATTGCTTGGAGACATCCTACATTCTCTTCATACTCGTACTACAAGGGCAAGGGGAACTTTGATGTGCTGCATACCTTTGCTTTCTAGGTGGTTTATTTCTCACCTTCCTCGCTCAGTAATGAAGAATGAGCAAGGGTTCAGATGGTCCAAGAGGATCATGTCACTTTCTCACTCAGATATCCATTGGTGCTCCAGATCTATGGAGAATGTCACCATCATTGACCGTTGTGGGGAGTTTCCTAATGTGCCACTTCTAGGCATAAGAGGAGGCATCACCTACAACCCCTCTCTAGCTTTACGACAGTTTGGTTACGCTCGGAGTGATGGTCCACATGACATGTTGATTCAGGGCATTGTGTTTGATTACGACAACGATCTTCAAGGGTACCGTCAGAGATTCATACGAGCATGGGGAAAAGTAAACAGGGTTGACAGCAAGACACTGGAGCCTAAGTACACTATTCCTATGGAAGCTTATCTCAGATGGGTACGATCTCGTGCTCAGACTCTCATGATGCCGTATCCTTCCGTCCTACCAGTTACCATGGAACCTGTTGCTGAAGGAGACACAGCTTATACCATCCTTCACCCAGACATGCCTACTGATATGGAAGACTTGCAGAGATCATGGATCCAACTGAAGGAGCAAAGGGATACTTTCGAGGCTCATTACAAAGCAAGCCAAGAAAGAGTCCTAGAACTAACAAAGCAACTTCATGAAGAACGGAACCTCAACTCATACCTCAACACAAAGAGGAAGCGTCCATGGGAGACTTAAAACCCCATCTTTTGTACTTATTTCATTTCATTTTTTGTAAGCCTAAAAGGAAAAACAAATTTATTACTAATAAAAGTTTATCTTCTTGTTTGTTTAAGCAAATTTAAATCCTGCGGTCCTTGAAAACATTGCATATACATTTACATATCATCTCATTGCATCACAGGTTTATAATTGTGCACAGGTTTCTCATCTTATCGCTGTTTATTTCAGCAATGGCTCTTGAACAATCAGTTAAGGATCTCCAGGCACAAAATGCACAATTTCAAGAGATAATCTTGAACCTGTCCAAGGGGCAGGATGAATTGAAGGCACTACTGGCCAATAAGACTAAGAAGACTAGAAGGTCAGCTGGTTTGATCAACATGGGAAGAAGGTTCAAAGGTCTTGCCAAGACCAAAGAACCAGTTGAAGACTATGAATCTGAAGAATCTGAAAAAGAGGGAGGCAGTCTCCACAACACTATGGGGGACTCTGATTCTGAGGCCAATTACTACCATGATCCTAATGAAGACAAATTCAAGATGCTGGTAGATAGGATGGATGCCATGGAGTTGCAGAAGTGATTTGGGCTGGATTTTGAAGATTTGAGTCTGATATCTGGGGTAGTCATACCCATTGGTTTCAAGGTTCCTACATTTGTTGTTTATGATGGGGTCTCTTGTCCCAAGCTGCATCTGAGGTCTTATGTCAGAAGAATTCAACCTCACACTGCTGATAAGAAATTGTGGATCCATTTTTTTCAAGAGAGCTTATCTGGAGCTCAGTTGGAGTGGTATTATCAGTTGGAGAGTGTCAACATTAGAGACTGGAATGATCTTGCTGAAGCTTTCTATAAACAGTATCAATACAATGCTGACTTAGCCCCCACTCGCATGCAGCTTCAGAGCATGTCTATGGGTGCCAAAGAAAGTTTTAAGGAGTATGCTCAGAAGTGGAGAGATTTAGCTGGAAGAGTTCAACCCCCTTTAACTGACAGGGAATTGGTTGATATGTTCATGTGTACGCTGAATGGTCCATTTTATAGTCATCTCATTGGAAGCTCATCATCTGGCTTCACTGAGTTGATAATGACAGGAGAGCGAGTAGAAAATGGTATAAAGAATGGTAAGATCCAAGTGGGTACTTCCTCATCAGGTGCTGCAAAGAAGCCTCCCACTGGGAAGAAAGAATCCAATGCCGTTTATGGTCAACCTGATCGTAACAGAAGGCATCAGTCTGTTAGTGCAGTTCATATTTCAAACCCAACTCCTGCAACAACAGAGCAGCCACAGGGCAACCAACAGAGGGCTAGAAGGCAGTTCACGAAGATCAACATGTCAATGGCTCAGGCATTGCAACACTTGTTGAAGGCTGAACTTATTACTCTAAAAGAGGCTCCTTATAATCCCAATGTTACCTCTCCCAGGTACAATCCCAATGCACGGTGTGCATACCATTCAAACTGTCAAGGACATGATACTAATAACTGCTGGGTCTTGAAGAACAAAATTCAAGATATGATTGATGCTGGAGAGATTGAGTTTGACCCTCCGGGTACTCCAAATGTGATTACTGCTCCAATGCCAAACCACGAAAAGACTGTCAATGCCATTGAGGAAGAC
The DNA here is from genome assembly GCA_963966055.1 of Lathyrus aphaca. Taxonomy (NCBI): domain Eukaryota; kingdom Viridiplantae; phylum Streptophyta; class Magnoliopsida; order Fabales; family Fabaceae; genus Lathyrus; species Lathyrus aphaca. The sequence goes on from OZ014521.1 coordinate 152,763,598, forward strand.
CTGCATATCCATTCAGTTGCGGAGTTGACCACACCGTTGTCTGTCATCAGAGAGAAGTTAGTACAAGCTGGGTTCTTTCCGGGTTGTCGTGAAGATTGTGTTTATTGTGAGTATAATCCAGATAAGTGTTGGAGGTTGAAGGACGGAATTCAACGTCTCATGAATAATTACACCATAGTGTTTGAAAGAAGACCACCTTCCGTGGAAAGTATGGTAGATCATATTACGCAAGGTAAGAAGACTGAAGAGGTTGACATGGTTGACAAAGTGCCGGTAAGAATCACTTCCAAAGGACCTATTAAAATCACCCATCAGGGTCCAATCAAAATTACTGCTGAAGGTCCCGTGAAAGTTGTTGCTGAAGCCAGAGTAGCTCCTATGGTTATTACTACTCCTGGTCCTATTCCGTATACGTCTGACAAAGCTGTGCCTTGGCATTATAGATCTGATGTTTACATCCATGGTGTTAAACAAGAGCCTTTAGCTGATATGCCTGTTGATGTTGACAATATTGCTGGATCTAGTAAAATCACACGTAGTGGAAGAGTCTTCTCTCCTCCAGTGACTTCCAAGAATGCAGTTACTCCTGCTGCTACCTCCACCACTGATGCTCGGGGCAAAGGTCCTGTTATTGAACCCGTATCTACTGATATGCCAACTGCTGATGATCTCTCTAAGCAGATGGAAGAAGTATTGAAAATCATTCGCAAGAGTGATTATGACATTGTTGATCAGTTGGGGCATACTCCCTCAAAGATTTCTATGTTGTCCTTATTGTTGTGTTCTGAGGCTCATGCCAAGGCTTTGATCAAGTTTCTGAAGACTGCTCACGTACCTGATGCAATTTCTGTTGACCAGTTTGAGAATTGTGTTGCCCACCTGACCTATGACAATGGGTTAGGATTATCTGATGCTGATTTGACCCCTGCCAAGAGGGATCATAACAGAGCCTTGCATATCTCAATTGAATGCAGGGGCACTACCCTGTCACATGTATTGATAGACAATGGTTCCTCTTTGAATGTGTTGCCCAAGGAAGTCTTGAATAAGCTGAGTCCTGAAGATGCTGTGCTGAAGCCCAGTAACATTGTGGTGAAAGCTTTTGATGGTTCTAGAAGAGTAGTACATGGGGAAATTGATCTTCCAATCAAAGTTGGCTCCCAGGTGTTTACTGCTACATTTTTTGTGATGGATATTCATCCTTCATACTCTTGTCTGCTTGGTCGTCCCTGGATCCATGGGGCAGGTGCTATAACCTCTACATTACATCAGAAGCTAAGATATCCGGTGGAAGGAAAGGTTGTTACTGTCTATGGAGAAGAAGAATACTTTGTCAGCCATGTGAATACCTTCAAGTATCTGGAAATGGAAGGTGAATACATTGAGACTCCGTGTCAGACGTTTGAAGTGGTTCCTTGGGTTGTTAATGATTATGTAGCTCCTCCTGTTGCAAAGAAAGTTCCTGTGGTCACCAGAAAACCTCCAACAATGGAAATGGCCTCCCTCAATGATGCTAGAGCTGTGGTGGATGAAGGTGGTTGTACTATTTGGGGTCAGCTTCCTGATATCCCATACAAGTCTGACAAGTTTGGTTTGGGTTTCACTGCAGAGTCCCAGAAGGCTGTTCGTCGTGCTCGTGCTGTTCGTATCACCAATCAAGGGGTTATGAAAGATCAGATCAATGCTGTGGGAGACTATGATGAAGACTACAATCTGGATGCTTGGATTTTTCCTACTGTGGGTGCTGGACTCAATAATTGGAAAGCTGAAGATGTTATCCCTATCTCCTTTAGTCAGGAGTAAATACTATTACTGTGTTGTTGCTTTTAAGTTTGTAATTTCTTGAACAATTGAACTCTTAAGCCTTGTGCCTTACCCGGGGCACAATGGTGTGCTTGTTACGGGCAGTCATTTAATTTGCATACTTCATTCAATAAAATCAGTGGACGTTTCGTTTTAGTAAATATTATGTTCCTTGTCTTTCTTTTCTTTTATTTTTGTTTTATCAGCTATGTGTTCTTACACACACCCACATCACTAAAATGCAGATCCTCATCCACTCTGGATCCTGTTGATAACAGTTCTACTATTGCCAATTATAATTTCGAGAATCCGATCTATCAAACTGAAGACGGAAATGAGGACGATTGTGAAGTACCTGTAGAGCTTGCTAGGTTGTTACAACAAGAAGAGAAAGCTATACAGCCACATGAAGAGCCAGTCGAAGTTGTGAATCTGGGAACTGAAGAAAACATGAAAGAGGTCAAGATAGGGGCTGATTTAGAGGACAGTGTCAAGAGCAGGTTGATTCAGATGTTACGTGACTATGTAGAGATCTTTGCTTGGTCTTATGAAGATATGCCAGGGTTAGATACAAACATTGTGGTTCACCGTTTACCAGTAAAAGAAGATTGTCGTCCAAAGAAACAGAAGGTTCGTCGTATGCGTTCTGAGATGTCCGAAAAGATCAAAGCAGAGGTAATGAAACAGTTTGATGCAGGGTTCTTAGCAGTGACTTCTTATCCTCAGTGGGTTGCAAATGTGGTACCAGTTCCTAAGAAAGATGGTAAGGTACGTATGTGTATGGACTACAGAGATTTGAACAAGGCTAGCCCCAAAGATGACTTCCCACTTCCTCATATTGATGTTCTGGTAGACAACACTGCTCAGCATAAGGTATTCTCTTTTATGGATGGTTTCTCTGGTTACAATCAAATCAAGATGGCACCCGAAGATATGGAGAAGACAACCTTTGTGACACAATGGGGTGTCGCTCCCGGGATTTCCATCCTGGTACAAACGCGAAAGTGGCGCGGAAACAGGTAGAGTCGCCAGCCATGCATTTTTATCCCGAATAGAGGGAATGGTAATGCTGCACAAACCAGAAGAAAAAAAAAAAGGAAGGACACAGGTCCTGCGAACCAAAGAGACTGAGTTCGGGAGTCGGTTACGACCTGGGAAGGTATTAGCACCCAGATCGTCCGCCGTACCCGACGGGATCCACGCTTGCAAAGAATACTGTTTCAAAGGGTGAGGGTATGAAAACTGCAGCAAAAGAAAAGAAAATGAACTGGAAAAGAAAAATGAGAAAGGAAATGAATAAGAAAAAAAAAAAAGGAAAAATGTAGGGAAAATAAAGATTGTGCTCGAACGGGCCCTACCCCGCTGCCTACGTACCTCATCAGGATAATGAGGATCAGAGACGCCGTAGTTCCCCTAACTAGGGGTAGAAAAGAAATTGCTTGTGGATTAAGGCTTGAACTGCCTATGCCATTGCTCAGGTGTTGCAGGCTCGGACGACGAGTGCGTAACCGTCTTGCAAAATGACAAGTAGGAGCAAGTTCGCGTACGGAGCGAAGGAGATGAGAAAAGAATTCCCGAAGGAAAGACGTTTATTGTTTGTTTGGTGTTTTTTAGAAGCTTTTATGAGTGAAAGTTTGCATAGGTAAGTGTACCCAAGTCTTACTCAATGGGATGTGTACATCTCACATCATCCCGAAATGGAATGCGCAAGAGGCACACCTATCTATGGAGGAAATCCCCAAAGCTAGTCCCACAAGTGAAGGCTCAAGCACACTAACCTATTATCATTATTAAGTGTTTTTGTGGTTTTGATTAAGAAGTGTTTTTTAGCTTTTCTTTGTGAGGTACTCATGTTAAGACCTATCCACCACGAGTGATGACTCACACCTCGCCCCGAAATGGAACGCATGTGAGCATCTCATAGCAAAGTCTCATGTCACATGAAAGTACTCAACCTTTATTAAATGAATTAGAATTAAGTTTGAAGATGAGAAGAGAGAGCACCAAAGGATCTTAAAGGAAAAATTCTAAAGGGGGACTAAAATAATCCTAAGTATTCACATGCATGGAAGTCCTAAAGGTTAGTGAGGTTTCTATCCTAATGAAGGAAAAAAGAAGAGGATAGAAGAAGGGATGAGAAAGGCCTAAGCCCAACAACAAAGGGTTAGTAACATAAACATAAGAGGAAGATGAGAATTGGAGATGTGGAACTCAATTCCCACATCTCTCACTTACCATAGCCCCTGCAAGGTTAGTATGCACAAAACAATCCAGCAAAGTGACCAACACAATCATGGAATTAGTCATGCTCAAAGGTTCTTGTGAACGAGAATCAAACATCATGCCAAACATTGCAAGTACACGACTTACGCGTCGAAAACATGAAAGCATACATCAACCAGCAAGCAAATCACCCTAAAATCTCATGTTTAATGATCATGCAATGATCCATGGCAATTAGAACAAGCAAAGGGATCAAACAAGCTCAAAACAACACTAAAAAGTCATTCTGCTTCAGTGTTAACCGGTTAACCAAATGCGTTAACCAGTTAACCAGCTCAAACCTGCACAAAATACGCACAAAACAGGGGAGTTAACCGGTTAACCATATACGTTAACCGGTTAACACTGATAAAACAGCAACAAATCCTGCAGAAAACAGCATCTCAAAACAGCTTATTCAAATAAGCTTGCACCAGACCAGCAATCAATTACACATGGAAAAAATTAGATCAATTCACATTAATCCATATCATTAAGCTCATGAACAATAACATTCGGATCCGGATACAAATCAACCAACCAAATCAAACAACACAAGCAAATACACAAGCACATGGTGGATCTAAAGCACAAGCATGCAAATAAGCTAAAAACAGAGCTAGATCTGAAATTAACCAACCTACAAAGCTGAGGTATGCTTTGGTAATTGTTGATTGAACTGAAAACGGTAGATCTCGCGCAAAACTTTAAAGATCCGATGCTAAGCTCCACACTCCATGCAAAATAAATGCAAGAACAAGCCCTTGATGCAGAATTTTGGATCCAAAAGCACTTCTAGATCTCAAACCAGATCTGAATCTCCAATAAAACCAGCAAAAAGATGCAAAGAAGCTATGAATGGAGGTTTAGTTCCAAGATCTACACACCTCAAGGCAAGGTTGTGTGATCTTCAAAGAGGAACTTTGAGTGATTTGGAAAATTGGGAGAGAAAAGTGAGAGAATTGTGAGTGAGAGGAATGAAAATTCAGAAATGAGAGTGAAAAAATGAGAGGGAGCCCCTTTGGTTTGGAGGGAAATGGAATAAATATGACTTAGGTTTGGGGCCCAAAATTTTGGTTTGGGATCCAAAAATATGGCTTGGCATTAGCTTAGAAAGTGATTTGGATTTAGGGTTGGAATGAGGCTTGGATAAATGCTCTAGATCCTTCTCTCAAATTCAAATTTAATTCAAATGAATAAAAATCAGAACATTGGAAAATGGAGCCAAAACACACATGTTGAAATTGCTGCTGGGAATTCAAATTTCGCAGCCGTTAACCGGTTAACCATATGCGTTAACCGGTTAACGCATGGAAAATTTGAATTTCCCTCCCTTTGGTGGGAAACCTCAAAAATAGACCTGCACCAACCGTTTCAAGCAAATTTTGATCCATCTTCTCTTTCTAGGGCTCTGAACATGATACCAGGCTTGTGCAAAATGATCCTGTGAGATTCTTGCTAGATCACCATGCTCTTGATTTTGACTTGCAGGTTCGGATTTTCCCAGATGACCGATCATATGCCTTATGCTAGAACATGTGAGTGTTATGCTTGATTTTTCTATGCAAAATGATAAGGATATGGTATGCTCATGATGATTATGATATGATAACGATGCTAAACAAGAAGAGGGCAAATTTGGGGTGTTACAGCTGCCCCTATTCAATCAACTGTTAATCTGAAAAGGATGAGAGCAACGGCTATCAGACATTCGAGATAAACTGTGATTGAATACCAAGAAGACCTGAAATTTGCACTCTGACGAAGAATGCAACACTGGGAAATAAACCCAACCAGATGACGCTCTGGGGATAAGAAGGAGAGAAAAAGCAGACGAGCTTCTTCCAAGTTGAAACTGATATCTGGAATACTATCATGCTGACAGACGAGTCTTCGCATGACCTGTGACGCCAGGTGCAGAGAGCGGACGAGCCCTTAAGGATCTTCAAAGTGACCTGAGATGGACGAATCTCCTTCACTAATCCTTACGCAAATAAGTGGAATAAGACGGACGAGTCTTCTTCGGATAACCCTTACGCAGGCTCCGGGAATGCATATAAGTCTGTGGGATAGACATGCAATCAAGGTAGACGAACCTTCTTCATATATTATCCGCGGATATATGGCATAAGACAGACGAGTCTTCTGAGCAAACCTGTTACGCCAGGTGCAGCAACCATAATAATTGGTGCTTGAGACGGACGAGCCTCCCTCGGATTTACCTGTTACGCCAGGCCCGGTAACCATTTCGACATTTAATTCCCACTGTCAGGATTTTAAACCTCTTCAATACAGACGAGTATTGGATGATCATCAAGAGAACACAGACGAGTGCCAATAGTCAAAGATACAGACGAGTATCGGACGATGATCTGAGAAACACAGACGAGTGTTTCAGGCGATGATACAGACGAGTATCAGCCACTGGTATAGACGAATACCAGAAGTTCAAACACAGACGAGCATTTGAAGTAGCAACAGCAATATCAGGATGAACGACAAATCTTCACATTCAGGTGCGAGCTAGCACAGACGCGTGCTGAGGATGATACAGACGAGTATCCAGGCAAAGCAGACGAGCTTCAGAACACAAACGACTTCTGGGAGATAAAAGCAGACGAGCTTCAAACACACACAGACGAGTGCCGAAAATTGCAGACGAGCAACAACAGAGAATACATGTCAAGGCACAGACGAGTGCAACGAAGGACCCCATACCAAACACAGACGAGTGTTGGAAGGTTGCATACTAGCAACAACAAATATCATCTCAGAACACAGACGAGTGTTGAGGAGTTGCGGACAAGCAAAAACAACTATCATAACCAAACACAGACGAGTGCTGGAAATTGCAGACGAGCAATAATAAAGTAATCACTTCAAAACACAGACGAATGCCGAGAATTGCAGACGAGCAAACAACAACACCGAGCTAACATAGACGAGTGTTGAAAGATGCAGACGAGCAGCCATAAAGCAGTGATATGTCCTTGCTGGGGAAACTTGCTTAGGGATAACACATACGCGTGTTGAAGATTGCAGACGAGCAACAAACGAATGCCTGATCGGCAACAAGAGATACGACTCTGCAAGGGAAGACAAGTCAAGAGGTCTGGATACCCACTCCGACTAAGGTGATGAATACCTGGCCGCATCACCATATGAACCAACCATAGGGCAACTTTGCTGGGAAATATTTCACGGACGGAGGTGAAAATCAAATATGAACTCTGTGGGGGGACAGATCATCTTCAGACTTGGCTGGGGAAGCTTCCTGGGCAAATACTCTGGCTGGGGAGAGCATCCGATGATTCAAGACTCTGAGGGGATATCAGGCCCTCAATCACGCCTACTGGGAAGGACTCTTGCTGATGATAAAATACTGTTAATTCCACCTCTGATGATGACATGCTCTCAGGTACTTGCTAGGCACACTCCGCTGGGGAAGAATGGACTACTACTTCACTTGGGAAGAAGAACCTGCTTGGGCTGCTGCCAAGACTTAGTTGGAGGAAAATATCTATTTAGACAAGTCAGGCTTTCAGCTACCTGCTAGAGAAGAAAAATCTCTGCTTGGGGAGATACTCTACTGGGGGAGAGTAAATTGCTTGATGTGACGCCATCCTGCAACCTGCAACAACAGAAAACACACGTGTGTCCCGGGGATTTGCATGGCGTGATCTGTTCATCCATTATCACCCGACACTCAAAGAGGGTTACAGCTTCCCTGCATGTCAGTTTTCTTTTCAAGATTATCACCATGTTTGGATGCAATGCTATTTTTGCCAAAAATTCAGGACATTTTGCAAACAAAAATAAACACACACAGCTTTTTGACTGAATATTATTTTTATTGAATGGCCTCTAAATAGGCAAAGATTTACATCAGGAAGCAACCACCTGGAAAGAGGTAGCCACTATAAAAATTGAGAAAAGAAACTATCCTAATGGCAATGTACACGACATTCCAAGGAGTTCCATTTCTACTATGACCTGCATGTCTTCAAGACTCTCCATTCTGCTTTGGCTTTCTGAGAAGACAAGGGGACTGTTTCCTATCTTTCCGATATTGTCAAACCGTACGAAACGATGACGTGGTTCAGATAACTTGGATCACAGTTGTTCGCTTATTCCCTTATTTTGCGTGGATCGCCCTCTCGGGTTTTCAATCCACCGGGATACCCTTTTTTGCCTGAGCTGTCCAATGTGGCTTTTCAACTCAGCGGGTGTACATTTTTTTTTTGTTTATTTTCCCTAATTTTTGCCCGAGCTTTTTATTCTGTTTTTAGCTCGCCGGGATGCCCTTTTCTTGCCTGGACTTACATTCTGTTTTTGTGTCCAGCGGGTCTCTTTATGCGAAGTATTTTTTAACTGCGTCCGAGTTAACAGGGGATGGGAAGTCTTCTCCATCCATAGTGGTGAGCATCAGTGCCCCTCCTGAGAATACTTTCTTCACTATGAATGGTCCTTCGTAGTTTGGGGTCCACTTGCCCCTGTTATCTGAACCTGGAGGAACGATCCTCTTCAATACAAGCTCTCCCACTCGATACTCTCGAGTACGTACTCGTTGATCGAATGCCCGCTTCATTCTCCTCTGATAAAGCTGACCATGACAGATAGCCGCTAATCTCTTTTCCTCAATTAGACATAGCTGGTTGTAACGAGCACGCACCCATTCAGCCTCATCCAGTTTGACGTCCATCATCACACGCAGTGAAGGAATCTCTACTTCAACAGGCAGGACTGCTTCCATGCCATACACTAGAGAGAAGGGAGTTGCCCCTGTTGACGTCCTGACCGACGTTCGGTACCCATGCAAAGCAAACGGTAACATCTCATGCCAATCCTTGTAGGTGACAACCATTTTCTGCACAATCTTCTTGATATTCTTGTTAGCTGCCTCTACCGCACCATTCATCTTTGGTCGGTAAGGAGAAGAATTGTGATGCTGTATTTTGAAGTCCCGACATAAGTCTGCCATCATCTTGTTGTTGAGATTAGAACCATTATCAGTAATGATCCTTTCGGGCACTCCATATCTGCATATGATATCTCTTTTCAGAAATCTTGCCACCACTTGACGAGTGACATTGGCATAAGACGCTGCTTCTACCCACTTGGTAAAGTAATCAATCGCGACCAGGATGAAGCGATGACCATTCGAAGCAGTTGGATCGATCTTCCCGATCATGTCAATGCCCCACATAGAGAAAGGCCAAGGAGATGACATGATGTTGAGCGGGTTAGGAGGAACATGCACTTTATCTGCATATATTTGGCACTTGTGGCATTTACGAGCGAATGAACAACAGTCTGCATCCATTGTCATCCAGTAATACCCTGATCTCAGCAGTTTCTTTGCCATAGCATGCCCTCCTGCATGGGTACCAAAAGATCCTTCATGGACTTCCTGCATCAACAGGCTTGCTTCGTGTCTATCCACGCATCTGAGCAAGACCATGTCGAAGTTCCTCTTGTACAAAACCCCGTCTGTGTTCAAGAAGAAACTAGCAGCAAGTCGTCTCAAGGTCTTCTTGTCTTTGGAAGATGCCCCTGTTGGGTATTCTTGCTTCTCCAGGAACAACTTGATATCAAAATACCAAGGTTTCTCGTCAGACACGGCGTCTACAGAGAAAGCATAAGCCGGAGAGTCAAGCCTAGAGATGTCAATTCTGGGCACAAAGTTCCAACATAGGACTTTAATTGACGAAGAGAGAGTGGCCAAAGCATCGGCAAATTGATTTTCGTCCCGTGGTATGTATTTGAGCTCAACTGTCGTGAAGAATGTCAACAGTTTTCTAGCATAATCCCTGTACGGAACTAGATGCTCTTGATGTGTATACCACTTGCCGGTAATTTGGTTAATGACGAGGGCTGAATCTCCGAATATGTCGAGGTTCTTAATCCGAAGATCAATTGCCTCCTCTATTCCCATTATACACGCCTCGTATTCCGCTTCATTGTTGGTGCAGCCAAAAGTAATTCTGGCAGCGAAGGGTAAATGGACACCTTCAGGAGTAATAAGTACGACACCAACTCCACGACCATTGATATTGACGGCCCCATCAAACATCAACTTCCATTTGGATTCAGGGTCAGGCCCCTCCTCCGGAAGTGGTTCCTCATAATCGTTTGTTTTGAGGCACATGATGTCCTCATCAGGGAAATCAAATCTCATCGGCTGATAGTCATCCTCAAGAGGTTGCTGAGCAAGGTATTCCGACAATACACTTCCTTTGATGGCTTTCTGAGAAGTGTACTGGATGTCGTATTCAGTTAAAATCATCTGCCATCTAGCAACCCTTCCGGTCAATGCTGGTTTCTCAAAGATGTACTTGACAGGATCCATCTTGGAAATGAGAAGTGTAGTATGGGTCAACATGTACTGCCTCAGTCGGCGAGCAGCCCATACCAAAGCGCAGCAAGTTTTCTCGAGCAGTGAGTATCGGGATTCACAGTCGGTAAACTTTTTGCTAAGGTAATAAATGGCGTACTCTTTTCGACCAGACTCGTCATGTTGGCCGAGCACACACCCCATCGACCCTTCTAGCACGGTCAAGTACATGATTAACGGTCTCCCCTCCACTGGAGGCATCAGAATTGGAGGCTCCTGCAAATATTCCTTTATTTTGTCGAAAGCCCTTTGGCAATCATCATTCCACCCGACTGTTTGCTCTTTTCTTAGCAGTTTGAATATCGGTTCGCACGTGGCAGTTAGGTGAGATATGAACCGAGAAATGTAGTTCAATCTACCTAAGAACCCACGCACTTCTTTTTCTGTCCTTGGTGCAGGCATCTCTTGAATAGCTTTTACTTTAGCAGGGTCTACCTCAATTCCTCTTTGACTTACAATGAAACCCAGCAACTTTCCAGAACGCACTCCGAAAGTGCACTTGTTCGGATTCAACCTCAATTTATACTTGATCAATCTATCAAACAACTTCTTTAGGTTAACCAAATGCTCCTCTTCGTCCTTGGACTTTGCAATCATATCATCCACATAACATTCGATCTCCTTGTGGATCATGTCATGGAACAACGTGACCATTGCCCGTTGATAAGTTGCCCCTGCGTTCTTCAGACCGAAAGGCATGACCTTATAGCAGAACGTTCCCCACGGGGTAATGAACGTTGTCTTCTCCATGTCTTCCGGCGCCATTTTTATCTGATTATAACCGGAGAATCCATCCATGAAGGAGAATACTGAGAATTGAGCAGTACTGTCGACCAACACGTCAATGTGTGGCAACGGAAAATCATCCTTTGGGCTTGCTCTGTTCAAATCTCGATAGTCAACGCACATCCGGACCTTGCCGTCCTTTTTAGGCACTGGTACGATGTTAGCTACCCAAGGTGGGTAACTAGTCACGGCAAGGAACCCGGCATCCCACTGTTTCTGCACCTCCTCTTTAATCTTCATCGCCATATCCGGGCGAGTTCTTCTCAACTTTTGCTTCACAGGAGGACAGTCTTCTCTCAGAGGTAGCTTATGCATCACGATGTCGGTATCCAACCCTGGCATATCTTGATATGACCAAGCAAAGATATCTACATACTCTCTCAGCATACTGATCAGCTCTTGTTTGACGTCGGCCTGCAGATTGGCTCCTATCTTGATTTCTTTCTTTGCATCTTCACTGCCAATGTTGATGGTCTCAATCTCCTCTTGATGAGGCTGAATAACTCGTTCCTCTTGTTTTAACAATCTGACCAACTCTTCAGGTAGGTCACAATCTTCCTCAACCCCTTCATCAGCTTGGTAGACTGGATTATCAAAGTCATGCATAGTCATAGCAGGAACGTTATCCGTGGAATCCGGATGATCAATACTGCACAAATGATGTGCTTATTCAGAATCTGCTTATTTTGAAAAGAGACGCTAACACAAAGCAAAAAATGAAAAAACACATTGCCATTTTTATATTGTTTTTTGTGAAAAAGTTTAAAAACAAAGAAAGAGAGCACAATTTGTCTGAAAATGTCCTTTTATTTCATGGCAAAAATAACGATGCAATACAAAACATGGTGGCCCAGTACAATGGATCCAAACATCTTGGGCAGAATGCTGGATTTGACAATGCAGTATGCTAATAAAAGGAAACAAAACAATTACTTTGAGAGCCAGGTGACTTGAACAATGTCCTCAGCAGACCAATTTCCTAGCTCCTCGCCGGGTGCACACGGGCGGATCCAATTGTTGTCCCAGTCTCTGTCACTATCTCCGTCTTGGCTTGCCATACAGATTTGATCGCGGTCAATCGACCCAGCACTTGTGAATGAGATAGCTTTACCACTCCGAGTAGACCCCCCAGGCTGATACCCTAAGCCGAATTTATCACCCTTCCTTTCCACCTCCAGTAGCTTGCCCCAGCCCTGGGCATTGCCTGATTGGACGGCCTCTTTTGCTTCCCGGTAGGAATGAATTGACGTGCCTTCGTTGTTTTTCTTCACCGGAGTCAGGATACTGACATCTGCCTCAAAAACTTGGCATAAAGTCTCGTGAATTTCCCCGTCCATTTCTACATATTTAAATGTCGACAAATGGCTGACGAATATATCTTCTTCCCCGCAAACTGTGGTGACCTGGCCATCCACCACATATTTAAGCTTCTGGTGCAGAGTTGAGGTGACAGCTCCAGCTGCGTGTATCCACGGTCTGCCCAACAAGCAACTATACGCAGGCTGGATATCCATGACATAGAAGACACTCTTGAAGACTTGAGAGCCTATCTTGACAGGCAACTCAACCTCTCCGAAAACGGATCTTCTTGAACCATCGAAAGCTTTAACCACTAGATCACTCGGCGTCAGAATAACCCCATCAATGTTAAGCTTCATCAACGCCTTCTTCGGGAGCACATTCAAGGAAGAGCCTGTGTCCACAAGAACATGAGACAAAACAGCGCCCTTGCATTCCATCGTGATATGCAGTGCTTTATTGTGATTCCTTCCCTCCGAAGTAAGGTCTCGGTCAGTGAAGCCTAAACCATGGCTGGCATTAACACTTCCAACAACAGCTTCGAGTTGATTAACAGTGATTTCTTGAGGAACATAGGCCATTTGAAGTACTTTCAGCAAGGCTTCTCGGTGCGCGGGAGAGCACATCAACAGTGACAAAATAGAAATCTTTGAAGGCGTTTGATTCAGTTGGTCAACCACCTTGTAATCACTCCTTTTGATGATCTTCATAAACTCCTCTACCTCCTTTTCAAACGTCCTCTGCCCAGCCACAGGAGTAGTTGACTCGTCATTCGCAATCTGCTTCCCTTTGTCTTTGGACGAAGCTTCGGCCTCAGGATCCTTTCTCAGTGCAGGGGGAGCAAACAAACGACCACTTCGAGTAAAACCTCCAACACCTCCCACATTTTCAATGGTCAAGTCAGCAACAGGTCTACTTTCCATCTTCTGTCCCGCCACATAGACATCAGAACCATAATGCCACGGAATGGCTCTATCATCATTATACGGCATTGGCCCAGGTACAGTTATAGTCACAGGACTAATCTGAGGAGCGTAAACGGTAACAGGCTCTTGTCGAACGGGCATGTCAGCCTCATTGTAGAAGATAGTAATGGTTGACACATCATCAGCCTTTTCATTACTAATCTTGCTAAATTGTAGGGACCCAACATCAATCAACTCTTGCAAACCCGTCTTCAATTTCTCGCAGCCATTCACAACACTTATACAGTCTTCACAATCGAGAGAACAACCAGGAAATACTTGACCTTTCAACAGTCTCTCTTTCACCACCTTCAACGGCGTCTTGACTTCATCAATTCTCAGTGCCAAACTCAACTTGTCATCACGCTCAACAGCATTAACTCTTGCCCCTCCATGATTAGGTATAGGGTTCGAGTTGATATTCGGTGGTGGCGCAAAGTTGATTGCCTTTGAATCCACGAGATCTTGAACTTTGTGATGTAGCGCCCTGCACTTCTCGGTTGAGTGCCCGGGTGCCCCTGAATGAAAAGCGCATCGCGCGTTGACGTCGTAACCAGCTGGAAGCTCTCCAGGAGGTGGTGGTGCCAAAGTCCTTAATTGAATAAGGTTCAAGTCTAGTAGTCTCGGCAACAAGGCAGCATATGTCATCGGAATAGCTTCAATCACCCTGTTAGCAGGACGAGTCTGCCTCGGCTGATAAGGTCTTTGCTGGTAGTTGGCTCTAGGTTGTTGTTGTTGTGGTGGAGGTGGCATCTGTTGTACGGGAGCTGCAGGAATAGTGACAGCAGCCACATGTTCATAAGGTCTTCTGTAACCACGGCCCTGGCTTCGGCCGAATACAGCATTGGTCTCTCCTTCTCGCCTTCTTGGAGGTCCGCTAAAAGCTTTCCTCGCTCCATTTGAGCTACTAGCACCTGGGTCTTGTATCTTCCCCATTTTCAACAGCGTTTCGACCCTTTCTCCTGCAATGACAATATCGTTGAACTTTGTAGCAGAACTTGATGCCAATCTCTCAAGAAATACCCCCTGGAGGGTACCCATAAACATATCGGCCATCTCATTCTCTAACAAGGGTGGCTGCACCCTAGCAGCTAGCTGACACCACCTCTGGGCGTATTCTTTAAAGCCTTCTTTTGCTGTCTGAGCCATATGTTGCAACTGGGTGCGATTCGGAGCCATATCCATGTTGTACTGGTACTGCTTCACGAAGGCCTCAACGAGATCCTTCCAGCTCTTAACATTGACCCTGCTGAGCTTCATGTACCACTCAAGGGAAGCTCCCACCAAGCTGTCCTGAAAGTAATACATCCATTGCTTTTCATCGTCTGTATGCGCGGCAATTCTCCCCACATATGATTGCAGATGAGTTTTTGGGCAAGCAGTGCCGTTATACTTCTCAAAAGTAGGAACCTTGAATTTGTACGGGATTCTGACTCCCGGAACCAAACCCAAGTCTGTTATATCGAATCCCAAAGAACTCTGGGACTGAATAGCCTTGATTTGCTCGGCCATCTCTTCGAATCTCTTATTCATTTCGACCCCTTGACCCTCGGTCTCATCAAGTAAAGTGAACTGGTCCTCCTGGTGGTCCACATGAATGTTATGCATCCCGTCATTGACTACGGTCGCCCCTGGTTGTATAACATGAGGTCCACCCTGACGTGCGCCCGCACCGATATGATTACCAACATTTGCAGCAGCAGCAGCGTTTCTGTTCTGATTCTCAACCAACTCTCGCAGCCGTTCTTGATTCTGCCCCATGCCGGTCATTAACGTCATGAAATTATCCATTCTCTGTCTTAGGTCTGCCAAATCTGCCTGCATTTGATCCATGGCTCTCTCTCTGTTAACCTTGGTTGGGTACCTGTGTACTGTTGGCTGCCCCCGAGCTTTTCGAGGAGCTATAGTGCCTGAAACACAAAATACGTTAGTAACCGAGACACTACCTGCAAAACAACAAACAGGTTATATGGATGCAATGCAGTTGTTTATGTTTCCAAACACAAGTCACTTATGCCCCGGCTCCGGTATTTAGCAAAGAAAACCAGATGGGTACTGATCCTCGACTTTCAGAAACCTTTGCGGGAAACCACATTCAAACCATAATAGCAAGCAGACCCAGAAATAGTGAGAAACATCTTAACATAGATCAGCCCATTAGGCACAATAAAAACAGAATACCTCATAGAGTACGAGTTCTTACAGAGTATAAACAAACAACTAGGACTCCTACAACATGCCCGTAGGTGATCCAAATACAAAGAAAACAAACTAAGAAGCATAACCGCCGCCTGAGGATCCTGAAACTCCATCATCAGACCTGACCTTCTTGACTCCTGCCATCAACTTGAGGTCTTCAATATCTTTGAGTGCTTCTTCGAGGGCTTGTTGACTGTCTGCAAGCTGTTGGGTCTTCTCTCTGCGAATCTTGTGGGCCTGCTCCACCTCTTCTTTCTTGTAAGCCATCTGAGTCTCAAAGAACTCCTCTTTTTCCTTATATTGCTTCAACTCTTGCTCTCTTTGTCCCTTCAACCAGACAATAGACTGACGAGCATCTCTAAGGGTCTTTGACTTCTTCTTGCGCTCAACTTCTCTTTGGGCTTCCATCATCCCCAACCTGCGGAAATGCGCTTCTTTTCCTGCAAAGTCTTTCTCCTTAGCCTCCAAAGTCGTCTGTATCTTCAGCAACTTCTCCTCAGCTTCCTTCTTGGCCCTGTTAGCTTGGTAATACAAGCTTACCATCTCGGTATTTTCAACTCTAACTGCATGTAACTGGGCTTCTAACTTCTCGAATTCCTCTAAAGGCACAGTATCAATGGACTCAGCAACTGGTGCTGAAAATGGTAACAAAACTCTTCTGGCTCTGTCTTTCAACCAAGCTTCGTATCCTGGGAACGTCTGATTGTTGCACTTCCCGAAACTAGCTATTCCTTCTCCTTTGATGCTTTTCCAAGCCCCCGCAACCTTCCTCACTAAGGGCATATTATCTTTCACGGAAAAGTAGAAAATGGGGGTCAGCTTCAAATCTTCAGGCACATCTCTCAAAGCGTATCCTAATTGTCTTCTTAACAAGATTGGGTTGTAATTAATCCCTCCAGTTATTCCCAACAAAGGCACACTATGATACCTTCCGCAGCTGGTAATGAAACGTGCACCTTGCAGCCTCTGAGTGAACCACCTAACATCCTTGGCAAGCAACTTTTCCAGCTTCTGAGCCCATATCAGACTATGGTCACTAAACACTCCCGTACTAGGCAAATGCCTCATGAACCACATGTGAAATAATGGAGCACAGCAACGAACCAAACCTCCCCTCTTCTTTTCAGTCTTGTAATGAACCGAGTAATACAAATCCCCGAGTAAGGTAGGCACAGGATTCTTCAGCAAAAAGAGATGTATGGCGTTTATATCTATGAACTTCTCCATATCAGCAAACAAAATGGTGCCATAGATAGAAAGAGCCAAGATAGCACAGACCGCATCCCATTCTTCTTCAACAGCCAATTCTTCCGCCTTCTTTACCAGAACCTCCAAAGAAAACCCAGACACACCTCCTTTGATAATGGTCAAAGACTTCACAGTAGAAGGACTCAAATAAAGAGCCTTAGCAATAGCCTCCGGTGCTGGTCTACTCATCTCAGAGTTGAAAGGAACCTGATCTTGAACTGGCACACCCAGGATCAAAGCATACTCCTCCAGCATAGGGCCCAACTGGAAATCAGGAAAGGTGAAGCAACGGAGCTGAGGATCATAATACTGAAGCAATGTATGAATGGCACTCCTCTCTGAAGGATTTAGCTCTATCACCACATCAAGAATACTCCCATAAGCTTTTCTGAATCTCTCTACCTGGTTGGGCGTAATCAGCTTTACCATCTTCTTCAGCAAACCAATCTTGACATCAAAGAACTTGAAGTGAATATTCTGCTTGCGAGGATCTTCCATCTTTGAAGAGAATACCGGAACCGGAAGCAGAAATATGAACCTGTGAATGAAAACAAAACAATGATTAATGATGCAATGATGCAATGCAGATGCAAATGCAAAGACATATGGTCATCTGAGACTGTCTGGAATCTGGCCACTGACAAGATCCCTCTGACAAACCAAAAGTTCACTGAGTCACCCTCTCTGGTAACCACAACCCTCTGAAGAAAATCTCAGGACCATAGTATCACGAATACCAGAACCAGAAAACCAGAACTCCGGAACCAAAGTAACTGCATCATAACATGAACTGCACTGATAACAAGGGTATGATGAGGTCAAGTGTTCCTGCAAACCTGTAAACCCATCCCAAATCTCACGGGTGTGCTCCGGGTCAAACATCACGGACTCTCAAAGCCGAATAGCAATAATACTTTCACCATTTCCGAGAAGTGGCTCATGACCAAGTCAGGGAATCGGTTAGGCATTATATACTACGCAGGGAGGCCTCCGCTGAGTCCGGGAAAAACAAGCATCCCTTACAGGTTCCCAGCTTCAAGCGCTGAAATCGAGAAACAATAGTACATTCAGCCTGTAGGATACAATACTAATGCCATACGACCAGATGCTTTGACTGAGTTCCTATAAGAGAACCAGGCCATCCTATGCGAGTTCCCAGTGGACCCTCGGGTGCGAATGGGTTTGCCACAAAATGTGGTCTGCCACTGTCACCACTGGAGAGGGTTGTTTCCACAAAGGTTCTCAATGATCGGTCCCCAGATGCACATAACCATCAAGGTCCTATCCCGAAGTGGAGGAAATCCCCACACAAGATATTTCCAAGACAGTCGCAATCTGGGCGTGAAACACATCGCCACTCATCATGCCACATGCGAGTACAATATGTCCACTCTAATCCTAGGGTGCACTCAAGCCGGGTACTTGGCTTATCTCTCAGAAACAGTATCACCCATCCCACCAAACAGAAAACCAGTCCAGACAGTCCAGTATGATATAAATGATGCGGAAAATAAATACTGAAGACTGTAAATAAAGCTGTAAATAAAGCTGTAAATAAACAACAATACAGTACAACAAGCCACATCAAACAAGCATCACCCAATGAAACAACAACACACAAGCGCTAGGAGAGACTCACAGGGGAACCAGAGATCTCTGGTGCGCAGTCCCCAGCAGAGTCGCCAGCTGTCGCTCCCGGGATTTCCATCCTGGTACAAACGCGAAAGTGGCGTGGAAACAGGTAGAGTCGCCAGCCATGCATTTTTATCCCGAATAGAGGGAATGGTAATGCTGCACAAACCAGAAGAAAAAAAAAAAAGGAAGGACACAGGTCCTGCGAACTAAAGAGACTGAGTTCGGGAGTCGGTTACGACCTGGGAAGGTATTAGCACCCAGATCGTCCGCCGTACCCGACGGGATCCACGCTTGCAAAGAATACTGTTTCAAAGGGTGGGGGTATGAAAACTGCAGCAAAAGAAAAGAAAATGAACTGGAAAAGAAAAATGAGAAAGGAAATGAATAAGAAAAAAAAAAAAAAGGAAAAATGTAGGGAAAATAAAGATTGTGCTCGAACGGGCCCTACCCCGCTGCCTACGTACCTCATCAGGATAATGAGGATCAGAGACGCCGTAGTTCCCCTAACTAGGGGTAGAAAAGAAATTGCTTGTGGATTAAGGCTTGAACTGCCTATGCCATTGCTCAGGTGTTGCAGGCTCGGACGACGAGTGCGTAACCGTCTTGCAAAATGACAAGTAGGAGCAAGTTCGCGTACGGAGCGAAGGAGATGAGAAAAGAATTCCCGAAGGAAAGACGTTTATTGTTTGTTTGGTGTTTTTTAGAAGCTTTTATGAGTGAAAGTTTGCATAGGTAAGTGTACCCAAGTCTTACTCAATGGGATGTGTACATCTCACATCATCCCGAAATGGAATGCGCAAGAGGCACACCTATCTATGGAGGAAATCCCCAAAGCTAGTCCCACAAGTGAAGGCTCAAGCACACTAACCTATTATCATTATTAAGTGTTTTTGTGGTTTTGATTAAGAAGTGTTTTTTAGCTTTTCTTTGTGAGGTACTCATGTTAAGACCTATCCACCACGAGTGATGACTCACACCTCGCCCCGAAATGGAACGCATGTGAGCATCTCATAGCAAAGTCTCATGTCACATGAAAGTACTCAACCTTTATTAAATGAATTAGAATTAAGTTTGAAGATGAGAAGAGAGAGCACCAAAGGATCTTAAAGGAAAAATTCTAAAGGGGGACTAAAATAATCCTAAGTATTCACATGCATGGAAGTCCTAAAGGTTAGTGAGGTTTCTATCCTAATGAAGGAAAAAAGAAGAGGATAGAAGAAGGGATGAGAAAGGCCTAAGCCCAACAACAAAGGGTTAGTAACATAAACATAAGAGGAAGATGAGAATTGGATATGTGGAACTCAATTCCCACATCTCTCACTTACCATAGCCCCTGCAAGGTTAGTATGCACAAAACAATCCAGCAAAGTGACCAACACAATCATGGAATTAGTCATGCTCAAAGGTTCTTGTGAACGAGAATCAAACATCATGCCAAACATTGCAAGTACACGACTTACGCGTCGAAAACATGAAAGCATACATCAACCAGCAAGCAAATCACCCTAAAATCTCATGTTTAATGATCATGCAATGATCCATGGCAATTAGAACAAGCAAAGGGATCAAACAAGCTCAAAACAACACTAAAAAGTCATTCTGCTTCAGTGTTAACCGGTTAACCAAATGCGTTAACCGGTTAACCAGCTCAAACCTGCACAAAATACGCACAAAACAGGGGCGTTAACCGGTTAACCATATACGTTAACCGGTTAACACTGATAAAACAGCAACAAATCCTGCAGAAAACAGCATCTCAAAACAGCTTATTCAAATAAGCTTGCACCAGACCAGCAATCAATTACACATGGAAAAAATTAGATCAATTCACATTAATCCATATCATTAAGCTCATGAACAATAACATTCGGATCCGGATACAAATCAACCAACCAAATCAAACAACACAAGCAAATACACAAGCACATGGTGGATCTAAAGCACAAGCATGCAAATAAGCTAAAAACAGAGCTAGATCTGAAATTAACCAACCTACAAAGCTGAGGTATGCTTTGGTAATTGTTGATTGAACTGAAAACGGTAGATCTCGCGCAAAACTTTAAAGATCCGATGCTAAGCTCCACACTTCATGCAAAATAAATGCAAGAACAAGCCCTTGATGCAGAATTTTGGATCCAAAAGCACTTCTAGATCTCAAACCAGATCTGAATCTCCAATAAAACCAGCAAAAAGATGCAAAGAAGCTATGAATGGAGGTTTAGTTCCAAGATCTACACACCTCAAGGCAAGGTTGTGTGATCTTCAAAGAGGAACTTTGAGTGATTTGGAAAATTGGGAGAGAAAAGTGAGAGAATTGTGAGTGAGAGGAATGAAAATTCAGAAATGAGAGTGAAAAAATGAGAGGGAGCCCCTTTGGTTTGGAGGGAAATGGAATAAATATGACTTAGGTTTGGGGCCCAAAATTTTGGTTTGGGATCCAAAAATATGGCTTGGCATTAGCTTAGAAAGTGATTTGGATTTAGGGTTGGAATGAGGCTTGGATAAATGCTCTAGATCCTTCTCTCAAATTCAAATTTAATTCAAATGAATAAAAATCAGAACATTGGAAAATGGAGCCAAAACACACATGTTGAAATTGCTGCTGGGAATTCAAATTTCGCAGCCGTTAACCGGTTAACCATATGCGTTAACCGGTTAACGCATGGAAAATTTGAATTTCCCTCCCTTTGGTGGGAAACCTCAAAAATAGACCTGCACCAACCGTTTCAAGCAAATTTTGATCCATCTTCTCTTTCTAGGGCTCTGAACATGATACCAGGCTTGTGCAAAATGATCCTGTGAGATTCTTGCTAGATCACCATGCTCTTGATTTTGACTTGCAGGTTCGGATTTTCCCAGATGACCGATCATATGCCTTATGCTAGAACATGTGAGTGTTATGCTTGATTTTTCTATGCAAAATGATAAGGATATGGTATGCTCATGATGATTATGATATGATAACGATGCTAAACAAGAAGAGGGCAAATTTGGGGTGTTACATGGGGCACCTTTTGCTATAAGGTGATGCCATTTGGTTTGAAGAATGCAGGGGCAACATATCAGCGTGCTATGGTGGCTTTGTTTCATGATATGATACATCACGAGATAGAGGTATATGTGGATGATATGATAGCCAGATCCCAGAATGAAGAGCAACATCTTGAGCATTTGCATAAATTGTTTGAGAGGTTGAAGAAATACAAGTTGAGATTAAATCCAAACAAATGTACTTTTGGAGTTAGATCTGGAAAGCTCCTGGGTTTTATTGTCAGTGGAAAAGGTATTGAAGTGGATCCTGCAAAAGTAAAAGCTATACGAGAGATGCCAGCTCCCCGTACTGAGAAGGAGGTTAGAGGTTTCTTGGGACGATTGAATTACATTGCAAGATTTATTTCCCAATTAACTGCCATCTGTGAGCCAATCTTCAAGTTGTTGAAGAAAGATCAGGTGATGGAATGGAATGATGAGTGCCAGACTGCCTTTGACGAAATCAAGAGATATCTGCTAGAACCTCCAATTTTGATGCCACCAGTTGATGGAAGACCCTTGATTATGTACTTAACAGTATTAGACAACTCAATGGGGTGTGTATTGGGGTAACATGACGAGTCTGGTCGAAAAGAGCAGGCAATATACTACCTTAGCAAAAAGTTTACCGACTGTGAAACAAGATACTCACTGCTCGAGAAAACTTGCTGCGCTTTGGCATGGGCTGCTCGCCGACTAAGACAGTATATGTTGACTCATACTACCTTGTTTATTTCGAAGATGGATCCAATCAAGTACATATTTGAGAAACCTACTCTCTCCGGAAGAATTGCAAGATGGCAAATGATCTTGACAGAATATGACATACAGTATACTACTCAGAAGGCCATCAAGGGAAGAGTTGTTGCTGATCATTTGGCTCATCAAGCAGTGGATGATTACCAGTCAATGAGTTTTGAGTTCCCTGATGAAGATATTATGATTATTACCAAAGAACCTGGACAATATGACGGACCTGAACAAGGATCCCGATGGACTATGGTTTTTGATGGTGCCTCCAATGCACTTGGTAATGGTGTTGGTGTTGTGATTAGTTCCCCTGAAGGTTGTCATACCCCGATTACTGCCAGACTTTGTTTCTATTGTACAAACAACATGGCTGAGTATGAGGCATGTATCCTGGGTATTAAAGCTGCTATTGACATGAAGATTCAGTTCCTTGATGTGTATGGAGATTCAGCCCTGGTAGTAAGTCAAATTAAAGGAGATTGGGATACTAAGCATGATAACCTCATTCCTTACAGAGAGCATGTATTGTCTTTGATCCCACGTTTCTAAGAGATTACCTTTGGACATATTCCACGAAGAGAGAATCAGTTGGCAGATGCTTTGGCCACCATGGCATCTATGTTTGAAATCAGTTGGGATGATGAAGCTCCTAAGATTACCATTGATAGATTTGAGAAGCCTGCATACTGCAATGAAATTGACACAGAAGGGGCAGAGGAGAAGCCTTGGTTCTATGAAGTGAAAAGATATCTTGAAGCTCAAGAATTCCCTGAAGGGGCGTCTGTCAAAGATAGGAAATTTCTGAGAAGATTCTCTGCTAAGTTCTTTTTGAGTAATGGCATTTTGTATAAGCGCAATCATGATTCAACTTTACTTCGTTGTGTGGATAAGAAGGAAGCAATTGAGATCATGGAAGATATGCATGATGGGATTTTTGGCACTCATTCTAGTGGACATACCATGGCAAAGAAGATATTGAGAGCAGGTTACTATTGGTCTACCATGGAAGCTGATTGTTATCAACACTCCAGAACTTGTCACAAATGTCAAATCTGTGCTGATAAAGTCCATGTACCTCCATCACCATTGAATGTGTTGACTGCTCCTTGGCCCTTTGCCATGTGGGGCATTGATATGATTGGTGAGATCAAGCCTACTGCTTCTAATGGGCATCGTTTCATCATGGTTGCTATTGATTACTTCACGAAGTGGGTGGAGGCAGCTTCATTTGCATCTGTTACTAAGAATGTTGTGGCTCGATTCATTAAGAACAATCTCATATGTAGGTATGGCATCCCCGAAAGGATTATCACTGACAATGGCTCCAATCTGAACAACACTATGATTACTGATCTCTGCACGCAGTTCAAGATTAAGCATCACAACTCTTCTCCGTATCGTCCAAAGATGAATGGGGCAGTTGAAGCTGCTAATAAGAACATCAAGAAGATTGTACAAAAGATGACTGTTACTTACAAGGATTGGCATGAGATGTTACCATTTGCTCTTCATGGTTATCGTACTACAATACGTACTTCAACAGGGGCAACCCCATTCTCCTTAATCTATGGTATGGAAGCAGTTCTACCCATTGAAGTTCAGATTCCCTCCTTGAGAATTATGAAGGATGCAGGCCTGGATGAAGATGAGTGGATTCAGACTCGACTTGACCAGATGAATTTGATTGATGAGAAGAGATTAGCAGCAGTTTGTCATGGCCAGATGTACCAGAAACGAATGATCAAAGCTTTTAACAAGAAGGTTAAGCCAAAGGTATATCAGGCTGGTGATTTGGTAATCAAGCGTATCATATTACCACAGGGTGATCCTAGGGGCAAGTGGACTCCAACATATGAAGGACCATTTGTAGTCAAGACAGTGTTTTCAGGAGGTGCCATGATACTTACTACTATGGATGGTGAAGACTTCCCACAGCCTGTAAACGCAGACATAGTTAAAAAATACTACGCATAAAAAGAGACCCGCTAGGTTGACAGGCCTAGGCAAAAATAAGGGCATCCCGGCAAACCAAAAGGGTTTGGGCAAAAATTAGGGATATATATAAAAAGATGTACACCCGGCAAGTCGAAAACCTGAAAAGGCGGCTTGGGCAAAAAAGGGTATCCCGGTGGATTGAAAACCTGAAAGGGCAATCCAGGCAAAAGTTAGGGATTAAAGCGTATGACTATGTCTCGTTTGGATCACCCATGAAACTGCAACCAGTTGTACTACTTACTCAAGCTCAAACAGATAAAGCTCAATCCAATCATTTCCGTCTCAACAGCAGAAGATGAGATACTTGAAGATAATGGCAATAGTAGAATTGAAACTCAATAGGATTATTTCCCACATAGCTGATTTTCTTTGTTTTGTAAGATTTCTTTATGACAAAATCCCCTTACTAGGATTTATGTCTCCTTGTACAAACTTACCCGTATATGGGTCACTCTTTGATATAAATAAGTTCCATCTTTTGAATCCAGATTTACTTTTACCCTATTTACATAAGCAAAACGTCCATTGATTGTGTTTGAATGTATGTATGCTTTTGAATATGATTGATGTTTACAAGAAATGCATGTATGCTTAATATGATTGATGTTTACCAGAAATGCATGAAAATGCAGTAATAATATTTACTAAGGACGAACGAGGGAAGGATTTCAACGAAGCTTCGCCGGTTCATCTTTACAAGACAGTTACAAACCCTCAGTAGGACGAATCCATCTTCATAAAGTCCCATCTCCCCTGGAATTTATATCCATCTCTTTTATCCTCATACGGATATACGGGAATTTACTTTCCAATAAGGGTACGACGAACGAAGACGGGAGGTTATATCTGCCCTACTATCAAACGAAGACGAAGGTTATGTATATCTTACTATCCCCAACGTACGGGAGGTTATCTATACCTTGGTATCCCCAGCAGACGGGAGGTTATATATACCTTGCCATCCCCAGCATATGGAAAGTTGTGTATAATGTATTATCAAACAAGACGGGAACGAGTTCCTCATATTCTTCAACAACGAATCGGGATTTATTTTCCCTGGCCAACAGTTGTTATACGAAGATATCCAGACGCTTCAGGCAGTGTCATATCATACATACATCATTTACATCATACCATAACATACATATCCATAGATACATAGTACAGTGCATCATATCATACATACATGCATAATGCATAAACTAATGCTATTATACAGAATGCTACCTTGTTTTCAGATTAATTATCCAGCAAACAGACTTATGATTATCAGGATTGCTTTATCCTCCTGAAAGCTATCATCCCTCAGGATTGCTTTATCCTCCTGAAGGCATATCTTCCATCAGGATTGCTTCATCCTCCTGAACACTTCTATTACATCAGGACTGCTCTATCCTCCTGAACACATTATACATCAGGACTGCTTTATCCCCCTGAAAACTTATTATCTCTCAAGACTGCTTCATCCTCTTGAAAACATATTACTACCTCAAGATTGCTCCATCCTCCTGACTGCTTATTATTATCTCAGGATTGCTTTATCCTCCTGATATCACATTATTACCTCAGGATTGCTTTATCCTCCTGACAGCTTCTTGGACATCAGGACTGCTTCATCCTCCTGAAAATTTATTATCTCTCAAGACTGCCTCATCCTCTTGAAAGCATATTACTACCTCAGGATTGCTCCATCCTCCTGACAACTTATTATTACCTCAGGATTGCTTTATCCTCCTGACAGCTCCTTATACCTCAGGGTGGCTTTATCCTCCTGAAATCACGTCAATACTACAGGACTGCTTTATCCTCCTAACGGACTATTATTACCTCAGGACTGCTCCATCCTCTTGACAGCTATCATCATTACTGCAGGACTGCTTTATCCTTCTGAAAGCTATCATTATACCTTCATACTTTGGACTGCTTTATCCTCCAAGAAGTGTATTTAAGAACTTTTCTCCAAGTGGCATCTTTAAGCCCACTCAATCATATTCAACTGGCCATCTGTATCACTTAATGCACTGGTGAGTGCAAATTTTTGGGCTTTTGTGTTCAATCCCCTTCAACCTTCCAGGTCACGACTGGCAAATATACCAATCTAACCCCTCAGGTTTCAGAAAATTGAACAGGGGCAGCTGTTGCACCCCAAAATTTGCCCTCACAATACAATACTTTGTGTGCTAAGAAGGTTCACAAGGTTCACAATGCTTTCAATACCTTCCATGAGGTTCATGAAGTCTACAAGTCACTTCATGAAGGTTCACAAGGTTCACAAGCTTCCCAATGCTTTCAATACCTTCCATGAGGTTCATGAAGTCTACAAGTCACTTTATGAAGGTTCACAAGGTTCACAAGATTCACAATGCTTTCAAAACTCTCCATGAGGTTCATGAAGTCTACAAGTCACTTCATGAAGGTTCACAAGATTCACAACACTTACAAGACCTTTCATGAGGTTCATGAAGTCTACAAGTCACTTCATGAAGGTTCACAAGGTTCACAAGGTTCACAAGGTTCACAATGCTTCCCATGAGGTTCACAAGACATTTTATGATGGTTCACAAGGTTCACAAAGTTCACAATGGGTCAGAAGAGTTGACAATTCCCTCAGACAATGCACCTCCTAAGCAGTGCATCCAAAACTAGGGTTTTGACTTTAATCAGGCTAAATGGACTTCCAAGACTTCAAGTGAGCTTCATAGCATCTTATAGGTGTGTAAGAACCCCCATGACAAGTTTCAAGACTTTTCTCAAAGGTTTGCTCAGTCAGATGATCAGATAAGTCAAAATCAGTCAAAGTAGTTAAAAAGTCAAACTGAGGTCAACTGTGGTCAAACCAAAGTCAAACTTCATGATTTTTTGCCAACATCAAGTATATGAAGTAAAATTCATCATTTTATCAAGGTTTGATCATGATTCATCAAGGAGATTCCAGATCATCAAGAATCAGGAGTTTCTAAATTAGGGTTTCCTCAGTAAAAGTCAACTGAACTTTGACCAGCCATAACTTTCACATGCTTCATCACCAAGTCTCCATCCAAAGCTCATTTTTAAGGAAATTGAATTCTCTACAACTTTGTGTCTCACAAGCCAAGCCTAAAAATGCTTCATTTGGAAGGTATGAGCTAAGACATTATAGGTCCTTTTGAAAGTCAACAAAAAGTCAACAACTTCAAAGGGGCATAACTTGAGATTGGTAAATGATATGGACATGAAACCAGTGGGGTTGTTTAGAGGACTCTTCAAGATTTACAAAATGTCCAAGAACACCCTCATATCATTAAAATTGAAGGATATGTGCCCTTGCAAAGTTGGGAAATTTTGGGTTGGTTTATGATGAAAATGGAGGTCTAAAACCAATTTCTTCCAAATGGGCTTGCCAAATGATGACCCAATCCATACAATAACTTCATGCACGACCCAAACCATTAAAAATCAGATTTTTTATTATTTTATTTTTATTTATTTTGATTTAATTCATTAAAAATCATTTTAAATAAAAATAAAATATGAAAATGTAAGATTTGATTTGGATCAAGCTTCTAGAAAATCATAAATTTGATTTGAATTGAAGAGGAAAGAAATCATGAGGATTAGCCAAAAATAGCAAGTGTTCATACATGAATATTTGATTTTTAAGGCATGATCATTTTGAATCTTTTCATATCAAATTCTCCACACAAGTGATCAATTTTTTTGACCTAATTCACTCACCTATAAGTACTTAACACATTACCCTAACAAGCCACGATTTTTGACAGCCCCAAGTGTAAGTTTGCATCTCACAAAAACCTCTCCACAACTCACATTCGGTTTTGAATTTCCAGAGCTTTAGAAGGTATTTTGAGGACATAGCCATGACTATTGGACATCACTGAATCATTATCATCACTCATATGCATCAAAACCATGCCATAATATAAAACCCGAAGCTTGGTTGTTCTTGAATATAATTTTTTCGATTTCATTAATTTATTGCTTTTCAATGAATTTTGTTTGGTTAATGATGTTTGTGATGATGTGTAGAATGTTTCTGGGCAAAGAAATCAAAGAAACCATGAGAAAGCCGTGAGATGCCATGTTAGGGTTTTGACCTCCAAATTAGGGTTCTTTAATTCACGCATTATAAATGAATTTGATTGATGAAATTGGATTGTACAGGTCACAAGGAACTCAAATATGTTCTTAATTTGACAAAACCGTACTGCTTGTGTGTGTTTGAAATTCGTAGGTTTTCCTATGAATAAAATTTCGCAGGAAAATGCTTAACAAATTTCGCAGGTAAATCTGCAGTTCTCAAGGAAGAAGATGAAGCTGGTTGGCGCGTTCTGGAAATTCAAATTTTATTTAAAATATTTTATGTTTTGTTGTTGGTTTATTATCACAAGCTAACGCTTGTCCCAGTGGTAAGGCTAGCGTGCGTTTAGTGGAATGGCCTGTGTTCGAATCCAGGTCTTGTACAATTTTTTCTATTTTTTCAGGTTAAATATGAGACTTAATATATTATGATTTCTTGCCACACCATTAGCAGACGCACTCACCCAGCAGGATTGGCAATGTATACTTGTGTTTGTTTGAGAGGTCCTGGGGTCGATTCTCCCCCAGGCCTTTTGCTTTCTTTTATTTTTCTGGATTTTTCATGACAAGGAATAAAACCAATTCTACCCCCTTGCTTATTGCCTGCGCGTGTGGTGGCTTGGTGGTGGGTTTTGCTGCTGGTAAACATGGTGACCTGGGTTCAAACCCCAGCCAGGTAAGTTTCTCTCTTTTTGTGTTTTTTTTCTAGTTTCTATTTGTTTAATCAATTTTGTTTAATTATTAAAAATCATATATATAAATATAATTAAATAATGTTGTATATATATTCAATGTTCTTCAAATTCTAAAATTCTTTTTTTCTTAATTCAAAAAATTATTTTTTTTATTATGTATTTAAATTATAATATATATATATTTGCTAAAAAATAATTTTGTATATTAGATTATAAACTCTAAAATATTTTTCTAAATAAAACCTAATATTTTACAAACCCTAATTTATTTTTCTCTAAACAATTATTAAAAACCTAATTTTATTTTCTAATTTTTGTAAATACAATTATTATGTATATATTTTAGTTAATATAATTAAATTATAATTAATCTCATTTTAATATATAAATATTCTATCATTGTTTATAATTAATTATATATGTAAATAATTTCTAAACTTGCAAATTTAATAATTGCTCCTAATATGTCCATAATTTATTTAATTTGTTTATAATTTTAAATTTTATAATTAATTAATATAATTGTTCTTATTTTTCTATTAACCACTAAAAATTTTATTTTGTTTATTATTATTGCTAATCATAATTGTTACTAATCCATTTATTTTTAAATTATGCTTATTATTATTATTTCACTAACCCCATTTATTTTTTTATTATTATTACTAACCCCTATTATAATTATTATTGCTTATTTATTTATTGTTTATATTTTTGCTTATTTATTTATTCTTGCTATTTATTTTTAATTGCTTATTATTATTATGTAAATGCTCCTGGATGTAAATTTTTGTAAATATTTAAATTAT
Organism: Lathyrus aphaca; assembly: GCA_963966055.1. Classification (NCBI taxonomy): domain Eukaryota; kingdom Viridiplantae; phylum Streptophyta; class Magnoliopsida; order Fabales; family Fabaceae; genus Lathyrus; species Lathyrus aphaca. The sequence continues at coordinate 152,793,545 of OZ014521.1, forward strand.
TTAATTTTCATGCTATGGTTAGTAAAATAGGGAGTGTAACATGTATGTATATTTAAAATTGAATTTAGATCACTTAATTAAAAGATAAATATAAATTGAACACTCACACACGTAAGTCGATCTTTGATCGCCATCTCACTTTCTAGGGCTACCTCTCAATGTTGCCTAATCATAAGGTCAAGTGGGGTGTATAAAGCAAAGTCCCTTTAAAAGAAAAGTCATCTAGTCCCTTCATAATTAAAGATCAAGTCCCTTAAAAGGTTGCCTTTCAATATGATCTAGTCCCTTTCGAATAATGATGACAGTCCCTCCTAATTGCTTAATACACCCTACAGTTGCCTTCTGTAATACCTCAAAATTTGCCCTCACTTTTTTTTACCTTAATTGGCTTTTTCTTCACATTCATCTGCATTTCCCATTAGATCATAATATCCATCATCAGGCATTTGCATTGTATTCTTCAGGCATGAGATCAGTGTCCTCTGAAGAGCCATGTTATCCCATTGTTTTGCGGTTTCTATTTCGCTGGAGAGTGTGTCATGGATCATGGAATTAGGGCTTCGCATCTTATGTATGGTTGACCAATGAATTCAAAGTTTTGGTTATTTGGCTATTAATAACACCATCTTCTTACGCACTTGCTACTCGATTAGGGTTTATTTCCCTAATTAATTGATCTCTAAGAAGTTCATTCGTAAAGAGTGCCCATTGGTGTATCAAGCTCATGATCATGGTGAATTGGTTCTATTTTGAGTTCGAGGGCATTCCACCAATTGAGGTCTTTATTGTTAAAGTCCGATTTGGGATTATTTGATGGGGATATGCATTCGAGTTTGGGATTTCCATGTGATTTTAAAAGGGGGATGGTTCATGGATTCATCATAACATCAAAGTTTGGTCCAAGAGTAGAGTTCGAATTGAGGTTGAAAAAGTGAGCAACTATGATCTATTTGGAAGGTATCACTCGGATTAAAAAATAATAATTCGTTTCTAACCATTTTGCAAGCCCATTTATCCAAAGTCACCCTTGTTCCATTTTGTGTTCATGTTCAAGTTTTACCTGAACCAATTATTTGATTTTTTTAAATTCCATTCTCTTGTCTATATCCTCATTCTTAAAACCTTACATAAGTTAATCTCAATCATTTTTATTTCTTCCTTTTTACTACAGCCATTAAACTCATTCTTAAGAGAGTTAGTGTGTTACGTATGTGTCTTGTTTGATTTATGAGTTTTAAGACAAAACTTGAGTGGATTGGATGTCATTTTTTGTAACCTTTGGTTATTGGGCCCATTTACCTTTTTGACCCTATTGGTTTTCATGCATTATTTTGTTTTCCAAAAAGAAAAAGGGGGGAAAAGGTTTATTCATTATTGTGACTTCAATAGATAATGCATTGGTTCAAAAGATTACGGGAATGCACGAAAAGTATCAGAAAGGAAAAAAACTAAGGTTCAGAATCAATAATATTTAATTACAGCAAGAGTAATAGTCCAATGGAGTTACACCAGGAAAGGATCATAACAGAGATCCAGTGAAATATTGCAGAGGAAAAAACTCATACAAATCAAAAGAAAAAATCATAATACAATTTTCAACCAGCTTCTTCAGCATCACGCTTCAACCTTGCAGCAATAGTACCAAGAATATCAATCGCCTTGGAACTTGTCCCAGCATTCCGAATTAGTATGGCACACAAAACCTCTAGAATGGAAGCTGAAGCAGGATATTCGGGTAAATGTAAAATGGTCAATAAATCAGTAACAGGGTCCTCCATTATGGATTTCAATTCAGAAGCATGCTGACTTTTTACACTTGCAAGCCGCTGAAGTACACGGGTCCAAAATAGGAGCAGGTTTATGCTACTACAGCACAACATTTAGCTGGATGACTAGCATCAACCGAGATCTCCAATACAGAGTTACTACTCGACGCTTGTCTTAAAATATCAGGAAGGTTTGCACCACAGTGAATTAATTGGATAAGTAAAGCAGTAATCAGCTGGATCTGTCTTTGCTTTTCCTCACAATATCGCATTGAGTAAACTGATTGCCTTCAATTGCAAGAGCTGGATGTTACAACCAATCCTCATTCAACGATCACCTGCATAACGTCGACGAAGTTGCCATCAATAACCAAAGAGTAATTCAGGAGCCACAACCAGAATCAGTTTAAAAAAAAAAGAAGAGAAAAGAACTATAACAAACTCAAAAACTCATCACAATTCAAAACGGAGAAAGAGTTGCAATGATAACCGAATTGCAACAAAGTCACAACAGAATAACCAACTCATAACCAATTCCATAACAGAAAAATAACAAACTATTTACTAGAAAATTCTATGACTCACCAGAAAACTCCAGAAGGATCCAGAAGAACGGTTTCTATAAATCAGAGTGGTCTTCACACTTCAAGTTTCTTCCTCAGTTTCTGAAGTTTCTACACACCATCCAATTCCAACCTTCATGTTCTTCAACCAATGCCTTCAAACCAACTTCTTCTAGACAACCCAATCATCTCTTTTTTCTGACTTCATAAACTCTTCTATTCTTCAATTCACCAAAACTTATCTCTCTGATTCACCTTCATCAATCACCGATGGAATAACCTGCAAAACAAAAAAATGCTTCAAGAGTTCAGTCTCAAAACGAATCGACAACGGCGAAGTCCCGCAGCAATTTCAACAGCATCACAGGTGCAAAAAGAAGAGCGAGCCAGGGATTTCGTACCTAAACGTTGCACTTCATTCTTCATCAACCTCGCAACTTCTTCAGTCCTCAATCTGAATTTTTCTCTTCATCAATTCTTGAACTGCTAAATCCTCTTCATCAATCATCATAACCTGCAACGAACCACAATGATTCAGAACGCTCCAAATCAACAAACCCCAACAATAACGCAAAATGGAAATCGAGAAGAAGAAAGAGTCTCACCAACACAATAACATCATCATCATCATCTTTGATCTTCTCTGCAGCAAACTTAAAGGCTCTCCAATCTGCATCAACAACTCAGATTCACAACATACGTCAATAACATCACGATTCAACAAGAATTACGGGCAATCACATCACGCACATGTATCAATTCAGTAATGAATCTGGAATCTGAGTCGAATCCAAGAATAGAGTTGATTCTCGAATTCTTGCATCGTCATGGTAAGTGTTTGGCCGGTAGTCTCACAGTAGCTTCGTTGTTGTTTCGCTTTTCGATCGAAGTATGTTGCGGTTCCCGATTGGAGGTGTGATGCTATGTGTCATTAAGGCTTTCTGAGATATGTGACGAAGCAAAGACATGGCGTTTTGAGGCGGGGCCTTCATTTGGTTGCCGCCGATAAGAACCACGGCGTCATGGTGGATAATAGAAGCGAAAAAGAAGATGGAGATACATTGAAACGAAGCACTGTGAGATGGAGGATGTCGAAGCCCATTGGAAATTTTCTGAAGAGCGATCCTTGGAATCCAGATCGCAACGCTTGAACAAAACCCTTGTAGATCCGCGACTCCTTCGGACGTTCATGGAGGGAGGTGTTTGCTGATCTTTGTGGATCCACAGTTGGAAATCGAAGCTCGAAGGTTTGTTTTGTTCTTGACTGGCACGAATAGAGCTCGAGGAAGGGAGACCGAAGCGGAGTCATGATGAAGACGAAGCAGAAAAGAGGTTGGTGTTTAGTTAATATTAACAGCGGCGGCGTAAATTTTTCCTGCAAGGGTTTCTATGGGATGAAAAGGGGATAACGGCGTTGCAGAAGAAGAAGAGGAATTCTCGTTCTCTTTTTAGGAATTAGGGTTTCTAAGTTAATGTTATTGGGCTTAGCAAAACCCAACCATCAAAATGCCATCCACACCACCAAAATTCAACTCATACCCCCACCAACAATTTGGAATGGGCCCAGAATCCATGGATCCTATTTGCACCCCTGATTTCCTATTACCGCCCCTTCCTGCGCTATGACAAAGGAAGACTGGGCCTTGGGCCAAGTTTTTTTCTATTGACACCATTGTCTTCAGTTTGCAACCCCTGTTCTGGTTTTATTAGTTTTTATATATAGTTTTTTTTAATTTGAATTTCTTGTTAGAATTGTTAATCAATTTCTTTATTAATTAATTTTTTTTGGATTGATATTCTAATCCATTTATTGACATTTTAATTAGAATTTTTGTGAGAATTTTAATTAGTGTCTAGTATTAATTTTCGATTAAGTTGTTTATGAGTTTTTATTGATAAGACATCGATGCCGATTATGGCCAAAGTTTCACAAAGTAATTATGGAAGATAGGCATTTATTTTGCTTATGGAGATTACAGGACCTTGCTTAAGGTTTTTTCGGATTTCTCTTATGTGAAGAATCGGCACGTCATTCAAGTAAGTAATCTCGATTCGCCACTTTAATGCACCATTTTCTTTTTTTAAATGTTTGTATAGGTTAGAAACAAATCTATAAAAAACAGGAAAAGCATGAGAAAATTCCCCAAAAATTAGAGTAGGTTGTTAATTCAATTTAGAAATTTAGGATATTTTTATTTTCTGAAATTTGATTATTTTTGAGTAAATTATGAATTATGCTTTTATCTAGCTTTATTGAATTTCTTCTTAATTGTGCTGAATTTTGTTTATTTTATTTAAGTAGCTTCCAACCACTTTTTTGAGCCATTCTTTTTTCTATAATTAAAAGACCCATGATAGTTCTTAGGATATTTTTAGTGGATTTTTAGGAATTTTTTATCATAGGTTTTAGGGGAGTAATCCTTAGGAAATTATAATTAAGTATTAGCTGAAATTAAATAATGTTTAGGCATAGAAAAAATAAGTATTTTTAGAATCCCCCTTAGTATACTATTTTAGATAGTGTTAGGATCATATGATTTAATTTTCACAATTTTTCTAGAAGATTTAGTATTTTTTTTAGAATATTAATTTTGGCTTAGTTATACATAATTCCATTAGATTAGGCCATTAAAAGAAAATATAGTTCAATACAATAAAAATAATAACAATAGTCTAGATTAATTTTAGTCATAGAATCTAACATTAGACTTAGGTTTAGTTTAATTTGTTTTAGGATGAATATTAAGTTTGACCTAGATTTAGAACTTAGTATAAAATCAATTTCCATAAAAATAGAATAAATAAATAAGACTATTTATTATTTATGCCTTTAAGGCATTTTTTAGAATATTATCTCTTATAATTCAAGTTCATTTGTTTTGCTTTATTTTAATTGTTACAACTTTAATAGGATTCCCCATTTGTTCTTAGAATCAATTTAACTTCATTAAGAAGTAAGTTGAATTCTAATAGTTTTAAGTTTCTTTCTTAGGATTAGAATACCTCATTAACCATAGGACCTCTCTTGTAAATAAACAAATAAAATTAGGGTTGTGTCTTAGTTCCCATTAGATTTTGTCCTTTTGCAATTTGAGTCATTCTTTCTCATCTTCAAACAAAATCAAAAACACTTAACAAATAAATGAAAGGATTCCTTGTGTATAGCCTTATTCCATGAAGCACTTGCATTCATTCCATCTTGGTGTGGTGTAAGCTTGACTATCATGATGCACAAGTCTCATCAAGGAGTTGTTCACAAAGAAAAGCTTAAAAATACTTCTTCACAAAAGCAACAAAAACACTTAATAAAGTTCAACAAGTTAGTGAACTTAAACCCTAATCCTAGGAAACCAGTCTTGGATAAATTCTCCTTGCTGGGTATGCTTGTTCTATTATTCCATCTTGGAATGTAGAGTCAAGTGTACATTCCATGGAAAAGAGTTTGAATTCACTTCCTTGTGCCAAATTCATACAAAACTCATAAAAGCAAAAAAACAAATGATAAACGACTATCCTGCGGGAACTTCTCTTCTCATCTCATTCACTCACAACGCGAACTCGCGACGACTTGTTTTTCATGCAAGACGGTAAACGCACTCGTACCAGACGAGTCTGCAACACCTGAGCATAGTCATACGCAGTTCCAGCTGTAAAAAACACAAACAAATAGTTCCCGCCTAGGTTAGGCGAACTACGTCGACTCTGATCCTCATTATCCCGATGAGGTACGTAGGCAGCGGGGTAGGGCCCGTTCGAGCACATTCTTTATTTTCCCTACATTTTCCCCTTTATTTCATTCCATTCTCATTTCCAGTTCCTTTCTCATTCCCATTCCAGTTAGCAGTTCTTATTCGGCAGCATTCTTTATTTCTCACCCTTTGAAACAAACAAGCAAGCGTGGATCCCGTCGGGTACGACGGACGATCTGGGGTGCTAATACCTTCCCAGGTCGTAACCGACTCCCGAACCCCGATCTTTGGTTCGCAAGGCCTCGTCCTTTCCTTCTTCCTCAGGTTTGTGCAACATTACCTTTCCCATTCTTTCGGGATAAAAATGTCTGGCTGGCGACTCTAACCTTTCCGCGCCACTTTCGCGTTTGTACTAGGATGAAAATCCCGGGAGCGACAGCTGGCGACTCTGCTGGGGATTAACCTGATTCTTCTGGTTCCCCTTGTAGAGTCAATCCTAGCGCCTGTTTGGTTTTGTTTCTTTGGGTGTTTATATGTTTGTTGCCGTGTGCTTTAGTTTCTCTTACTGTTTTCGTTTACAGTTTTACTTTACAGCTTTACTTTATCGCATTTATTTACCGCTTTCAGTATTTTATTTTCCATGCATCATATTATACTGGTCTGTCTGGCTGTGCTGGTTTTCATTTTTTCTGTGGGTGGGAGTTACTGTGAGATAAGCCAACTAACCGGCTTGAGTGCACCCTAGGACTTAGAGTGGTTCCACTTTGGCTTCATGGCATCTTGCTATGTTGGTAGTAGTGAGTTCCACACCTTGACTTGCGACCTTCTCGGGAATGTATTGATACCGGAATCTTTCTGGGTTGATGCGCTACCTTGATAGTTATGTGCAGTCAGGGGACCGATCATTGAGAACCTTTGTGGAAACATCCCTCTCCAGTGATGACAGTGGCAGACCACATTTGTTGGCAAACCCACTCGCATCCGAGGGCCCACTGGGAACTCGCATAGGATGGCCTGGTTCTCTCATAGGAATCCAGTCAAGGCAAACTAATCGTATGACGATAGTATTGTACCCTTCGGGATGAATGTACTATTGTTTCTCGACTCAGTGCTTGAAGCTGGAGACTTGTGAGGGATGCTTGTTTTTCCGGACTCAGCTGAGGCCTCCCTGATTAGTACATAATGCCAAACCGATTCCCTGATTTGGTCATGAGCCATTTCTCAGAAATGGTGAATGTATTATTGCTATTCGGCTTTGAGAGTCTGTGATGTTGACCCGAGTAGCACACCCGTGAGATTGGGAGGGGTTTACAGGTTTGCAGGAACCCTAAACTTCAACATACCCGCTTTGCCAGTGTTGTTTTATGATATTATCTGGTGCTATATGGTTCATTGATTCGGAGATCCGGGATTTCTATTCAGAGAAATTGTTATGGTGATTACCATGGTGACCCTGATATTGTGACTGTTATTATGACTACTTACAGACACTTGGCTCGTTGTTCAACTTCCCACCATCAGTGACTATTCTATTATGTGATCTAGTTCTACAGTTATTGGGTTCTCAGTTATGGGGTTCTATACAGAGATGGTGTTACTATTATGGTTCTATTCGGACACTTGACTCATTGCTCAACACCGGCACCAACATCGGATCATTGATCACATGCCTGTTGCATACATGACATCATAGCATTTCTGCACACATGTTTAATTATTTCTGTGGATCACATATCTGAATCATATTTTTGGATTTTTCTGTATCAAAACTTGAATCAAAGCAGATAGATTCCTCAGAAATAATTGAACATGGCATTTGCATACATCCTTGAATTCTTGACAGGTGTTCAGAGACAAATTCTTTTCCTGACTTGATTTCTCATCAGAATGGACAACTTGAATCATAGTCATCAAGGTATATATTTGAAGCAACTCTGGGCGGAGGTAATCGAAGGAAGACCCAGCTGAGGCCACTCAGGGCAAAGGTGTAAACCTTATTTCAAAACCAGAAACTGCTGAAACAGAAAGTCAACCAGATGAAGACTCAGATGAGCTTGGTTATGGAAATTCTGAACAAAGCTATTTTCATCCCTATTGAGGGGAACTACGCTGCTCTGATTCTCCATTGGTCAATGGAGATACGTAGGCAGGAGATCATATGAGATCTTTCCGAGCAACCTTATTTATCAACTTTATTATCAACCTTTTCCCTCCAGATGTCATTTGTCAGCATCTGACCGGAGCTTCCCAAGAGAGTCCAGCGGGAAGAGCATACGGGTAAGGTCCAAAACAACTTGAGAAGAAGTTTGATCATATTCTGATGACGTACGTGCAATAAGTTTCCTCATTTACGCAAATTCGGAGTGGTTGAGCTAATTGCATCAGGATCATCTCCGACAAAGCTTCCTTTGGGGTTTCAATGCCAAGTATGATTACCATTCTGGGGCACCTGGCCTTTTAATTGAAGATTGCAAGTCTTTCAGAGGTAAAGGTGAAGACAAGGTCCTGAATTTGATCGACTCAAAGGTCATCATGCCAGAAAGTCTGCTCACATATTGAAGTCTCCTCATCAAATGGGTCTCCCAATTTGCAAAGGCATCTTCAGAAGCAATAAGTCCAGAAGGAGTCAAGTCTCCTCAATGATGGCAATGTTCAGCTTCTTTACTGCGTTTTCATTTGTAGTTTATATTGTTTGTTTAAACATTTGTATGCATGCATGAAACTTATTTGTTTTTGAATGATAACCATAATAAAATGCACATATTTTTCTTGAAGTAATCCATTCGTATTCACTCATGATTTTATGTATGTGCATTGCAATACCAACTATTGTGCTTAAACTCTATCAGGGAGGACGACGAAATGAAAACGCAAAAATCTCTAATTGTGTGCTTTTGAGAAAGACCCTGTTGACGATGTACAGGCATTGTTTTAAGTCCTAAACACCGGAGATATAAGGGAGATAGACCCTCGCCAACCCATTTGAGCCTTGAAGTAGGAGTTTCTTTTTGCATGAAAAAACCCTCGCACTTAACCCAGGGGCAGGGTAGGCATCAGTTAGTTTGACCGAGCATTCAAATTTCAAAAAGGAGTGAAAATTTGAGGATCCATTACCTTTCGTGGTACCAAATCAAGAGGTTTAATGACCAGAAACCACAATGGTTATCCCAATCAAGAGGTCTAATGACCAGAAACCACAATGGTTATCCCAATCAAGAGGTCCAAAGACCGGAGACCACAATGGTTATCCCTCAACAACCAAGAAGTGAGACAGTCACGACCCTTTATAAGCAATTAAGACAAACAGTGTGACACAATTTGTTCAAAAAAAAATTTAAAAAAATGATGATGAGAAAGCCCGCTAAGTCGAAACTTGAAAACAAGCGACTTAGGCAAAAATTAGGGCATCCTGCTGGACTTCACAATCAAAGATTCACAAGAATCAGTCCAGGAAAAAGTTAGGGATAAACAAAATAATGCAAAAGCGAAAGACAAAAAGGATTACACAAGAAAGATCCTTGAACAAGAACGAAGTCGTGTGGCACAGACACGAAAGACGAAGGGATGACTGACTCCCATCAACAACCTGCTTGGTGCTTAAACCGTCAGTGTAATTGGTTCCTTAACCATCACAAAACCCTTTTTGAGAGGTGAGCGCTTGTGAAAGCTAGCTGAACATAGGAATGGAGAACATCACGGAGATGGGTGGGCACAAATAAATTTCGAGCCTATATCCTTTGATTCTATAACCGTGAACCAGGCCACGATACAATCCTCAAAAGTCCTAACTGAAACAGGGTTATTTTTGAGAGCATACTACCACGAGACCGTGTTCTTGACTCCTATGAGTTGTGTTGAAAGTTCTTTGTTGGTGTTGCATGTGCATGCTTTCGTCCATCAAAAAAATCAATGTCGTATCTTAACCAGTGATTCACTCACAAAAGTTTGCGACATCTTTTTCAGTAAAACTTCAAGATTAACATGTGTGTTGCATTAGAATTTTCATTCTTAAAATAAACATTTTCTGCTTACATACATTTGTTTGGCATCATAAAAGTTTACATATGGAATCTCAGTCCAGAAGCTTAATCTTGCCAAGTTGAGAAGTCTGAAACTTCCGAAGGACAATCTGTCGAGGTGTACTTTTCAAGAAAACTCCATCGAGTAGAGACTTTCCCAACAGTCGTGGTAAGAGCCAACTAATCTGGTGAAATCATGTCGAGCAATCTCTTCAAAATTCAGCCAAGCTAGGGCAATCACTTCGAGATTCAAATCTCTCAAAGAGCCATCAGGCGGAAGCATTATTCAAATTTCAGCCAAACTGGGGCAATCACTTCGAGATCCAATCTCTCGAAGAATAGTTGATCTGGGTGTTTTCTTCAAAGCAGTCATTCAGAGGTGATCACTTCAAGACTTGTACTGGGGCAGGCCACCCCAAGAGCACTGGAAGTTACTTTCTCCTGAAGACGGTTAATCAGAAGCACCTACCCAAGGTTCAAAATACTAGGACACACTATCTCACAGTGATATGAGGTTCTTCATGAATCCTTGCGAGGCAAATTCTTGCACAAACCATGCAGTCTGGGGCAGTTTTTTTCGATATCCGACGAATATCTCCAAGAGTTTGAAGACACTGAGGCATCTCGTATGCCAGTTTTCTGTAAAATCCTCTTGAGACATTATATTTTGATAGATCCTAGTAGAAGGCGAGTTGAAGATTGTAAAGAACCATTGTTCACTCATGATTAGTTGACAACCTATCAACCCGGGGCTAGGGGCAAAGCCATTGTCAGCATAGTACTTCAAGAGTTATTTCATCAGCAAGCTTCATTGATCAAAATGTCTTAGCTAGTCTCATTAGACAATCCCTTCTCCAGCTGTGTGGCAAAGCGAAAGTTACTTCTTGATCAGAAGGGTATCATCGTCTCTCATCCCCAGCATGAAATGCCTTACATCTCTCATTCCCAACATGAGAGGATTTATCTCTTATCCCCACCAAGTGGCAGCTTGAGCTTTTATCTTCAGCAGGAAGCTTTATCATTGATATCACCCGTCATCCCCAGCCATGTGGAAGTTGAAATTTCACCCAACAAGGTAGCAGAGAGGGGGTGTCGTCCCCAAGCATAGGTTTCCCTTCAGACAGGGGCAATTCTCATTCGTATAAGGAGTGTCTTGCCTCCCCAGCAGTTGCTTCCTCGACAGTGTCATGCCTTCGTTCTCAGCCAAGTCAGGAGGTCTCCATTTCCCCATCAGAGTTCAAGAAGAGCCCTCATCCAGCAGGGTCTTGGCTCTCCAATCTCAAAGTCCAATTTATTTTTGGCAATGGCGGCAGTTCAGAGCCGGTATATCATTGACAGCCTTCCCCGCAGAGTTGTTTTCTCCTCACAAGGATCAACCAGATCAATGCAGTGATCATCGTTTCTTCCCAGCTAAGTTATCTGGGATACCTGCTTCCTCCTTATCGGGAGACCCCTTTGCATTTGCATTTGCATCCAGTAATCATCATCACATTTGCATCCTCCAAAGCGTAGCATTTCCATCATCATGGAGCATTACGCCATAAATCCAAACATATGCATACCAGCATGGGCCAGTTTTGAGGCATATTACATAAGACCCGTTACATCTCCAATCAGATTGAAGCATTCCCCACAGAATACAACTTCATTTCCCAGGGTAGATGCTTCTACCAAGTCTTGTTGTTATCCCCAGTTGAGTCTTGTTTCAGTACAACGGTCTCATTTTTTTTCGCGTCTCCGTTTCAGTACAACGGTCGCGTCTTGGGCTCTCGTTTAAGTACAACGATCCCGTTCCTTTCGAGTCTCCATTTAAGTGCAATGGTCTCGTCTTTGAGTCTTGTTTCAGTACAACAGTCTCATTTTTTTCGCGTCTCCGTTTCAGTACAACGGTCGCGTATTGGGCTCTCGTTTAAGTACAACGATCCCGTTCCTTTCGAGTCTCCATTTAAGTGCAATGGTCTCCTCTCTGAGTCTTGTTTCAGTACAACAGTCTCATTTTTTTCGCGCCTCCATTTCAGTACAACGGTCGCGTCTTGGGCTCTCATTTAAGTACAACGATCCCATTCCTTTCGAGTCTCCATTTAAGTACAATGGTCTCGTCTTTGAGTCTTGTTTCAGTACAACAGTCTCATTTTTTCGCATCTCCGTTTCAGTACAACGGTCGCGTCTTGGGCTCTCGTTTAAGTACAACGATCCCGTTCCTTTCGAGTCTCCATTTAGGTACAATGGTCTCGTCTCAGTGCGAAGATAATGGATCGGTTGATACCATTTTCGTGTAGATCGGTTGATCTTATTTGAGTCTTGAATCGGTTGATATCATTTCTCTTCGAGTTGTAAATCGAATGATATTACATTCTCGTTTTTCTTGGTTATGGATCGGTTGATACCATCTCCATGTTAGATCGGTTGATCTTATTTGAGTCTTGAATCGGTTGATATCATTTCTCTTCGAGTTGTAAATCGGATGATATTACATTCTCGTTTTTCTTGGTTATGGATCGGTTGATACCATCTCCATGTTAGATCGGTTGATCTTATTTGAGTCTTGAATCGGTTGATATCATTTCTCTTCGAGTTGTAAATCGGATGATATTACATTCTCGTTTTTCTTGGTTATGGATCGGTTGATACCATCTCCATGTTAGATCGGTTGATCTTATTTGAGTCTTGAATCGGTTGATATCATTTTTCTTCGAGTTGTAAATCGGATGATATTACATTCTCGTTTTTCTTGGTTATGGATCGGTTGATACCATCTCCATGTTAGATTGGTTGATCTTATTTGAGTCTTGAATCGGTTGATATCATTTCTCTTCGAGTTATAAATCGGATGATATTACATTCTCGCTTTCCGGGTTGGATCGGTTGATACCATTTCCGTGTTAGATCCGAGGATCTTTTTGATTTGTCATTCGAGGATGACATTTCTTTTCTTCAAGTCCTTCCGAGGTTGGTCTTGTTGTTTTGTGTGGCTATTATTCGAGGATAGTAGTTCACTTTTCGAGCTTATTGATCGAGGTCAGTTTGTCTCTTTTGCAAAGTCTGTCTGAGGTCAGCTTTGTGTTTGGTTATCAGTCGAGGCTGGTATACCTTTGCGTCTCCATTCGAGGATGGTTTCGTGTTAGATCCGAGGATCTTTTGGATTGTCATTCGAGGATGACATTCTTTTCTTCAAGTCCTTCCGAGGTTGGTCTTGTTGTTTTGTGTGGCTATTATTCGAGGATAGTAGTTCACTTTTCGAGCTTATTGATCGAGGTCAGTTTGTCTCTTTTGCAAAGTCTGTCTGAGGTCAGCTTTGTGTTTGGTTATCAGTCGAGGCTGGTATACCTTTGCGTCTCCATTCGAGGATGGTTTCGTGTTAGATCCGAGGATCTTTTGGATTGTCATTCGAGGATGACATTCTTTTCTTCAAGTCCTTCCGAGGTTGGTCTTGTTGTTTTGTGTGGCTATTATTCGAGGATAGTAGTTCACTTTTCGAGCTTATTGATCGAGGTCAGTTTGTCTCTTTTGCAAAGTCTGTCTGAGGTCAGCTTTGTGTTTGGTTATCAGTCGAGGCTGGTATACCTTTGCGTCTCCATTCGAGGATGGTTTCGTGTTAGATCCGAGGATCTTTTGGATTGTCATTCGAGGATGGCATTCTTTTCTTCAAGACCTTCCGAGGTTGGTCTTGTTGTTTTGTGTGGCTATTATTCAAGGATAGTAGTTCACTTTTCGAGCTTATTGATCGAGGTCAGTTTGTCTCTTTTGCAAAGTTTGTCTGAGGTCAGCTTTGTGTTTGGTTATCAGTCGAGGCTGGTATACCTTTGCGTCTCCATTCGAGGATGGTTTCGTGTTAGATCCGAGGATCTTTTGGATTGTCATTCGAGGATGGCATTCTTTTCTTCAAGTCCTTCTGCGGTTGGTCCTGTTTTTGTTTTGTGTGGCTATTATTCGAGGATAGTAGTTCACTTTTTGAGCTTATTGATCGAGGTCAGTTTGTCTCTTTTGCAAAGTCTGTCCGAGGTCAGTCTTTGTTGTTAATGGTTATCGCCTGCGGCCGGTATACCATTGTGTTTCTATTCGAGGAGGGTTTTAGTACTGGATCCGAGGATCCCGTGTGAGTGGTCATTCGAGGATGGCATTCTTCCCAGCATATTTCCACCTGGTTCTATTTTCGCTACCTATTCAGAGGTCAAAAAACAAAAAATGTATAAATAAATAAATGGGCAGATGGCATTTCTGTTACCCTCAGTGTGCAAATTTTCAGGTTTTATTCGAGTATTCAATCACTCCATACCTTGAGCGTCTAAAAGCCGTTGCAATTATCCGTTCAGGTCTGCAGTTGATTGAATAGGGGCAGCTGTAATACCTCAAAATTTGCCCTCACTTTTTTTTACCTTAATTGGCTTTTTCTTCACATTCATCTGCATTTCCCATTAGATCATAATATCCATCATCAGGCATTTGCATTGTATTCTTCAGGCATGAGATCAGTGTCCTCTGAAGAGCCATGTTATCCCATTGTTTTGCGGTTTCTATTTCGCTGGAGAGTGTGTCATGGATCATGGAATTAGGGCTTCGCATCTTATGTATGGTTGACCAATGAATTCAAAGTTTTGGTTATTTGGCTATTAATAACACCATCTTCTTACGCACTTGCTACTCGATTAGGGTTTATTTCCCTAATTAATTGATCTCTAAGAAGTTCATTCGTAAAGAGTGCCCATTGGTGTATCAAGCTCATGATCATGGTGAATTGGTTCTATTTTGAGTTCGAGGGCATTCCACCAATTGAGGTCTTTATTGTTAAAGTCCGATTTGGGATTATTTGATGGGGATATGCATTCGAGTTTGGGATTTCCATGTGATTTTAAAAGGGGGATGGTTCATGGATTCATCATAACATCAAAGTTTGGTCCAAGAGTAGAGTTCGAATTGAGGTTGAAAAAGTGAGCAACTATGATCTATTTGGAAGGTATCACTCGGATTAAAAAATAATAATTCGTTTCTAACCATTTTGCAAGCCCATTTATCCAAAGTCACCCTTGTTCCATTTTGTGTTCATGTTCAAGTTTTACCTGAACCAATTATTTGATTTTTTTAAATTCCATTCTCTTGTCTATATCCTCATTCTTAAAACCTTACATAAGTTAATCTCAATCATTTTTATTTCTTCCTTTTTACTACAGCCATTAAACTCATTCTTAAGAGAGTTAGTGTGTTACGTATGTGTCTTGTTTGATTTATGAGTTTTAAGACAAAACTTGAGTGGATTGGATGTCATTTTTTGTAACCTTTGGTTATTGGGCCCATTTACCTTTTTGACCCTATTGGTTTTCATGCATTATTTTGTTTTCCAAAAAGAAAAAGGGGGGAAAAGGTTTATTCATTATTGTGACTTCAATAGATAATGCATTGGTTCAAAAGATTACGGGAATGCACGAAAAGTATCAGAAAGGAAAAAAACTAAGGTTCAGAATCAATAATATTTAATTACAGCAAGAGTAATAGTCCAATGGAGTTACACCAGGAAAGGATCATAACAGAGATCCAGTGAAATATTGCAGAGGAAAAAACTCATACAAATCAAAAGAAAAAATCATAATACAATTTTCAACCAGCTTCTTCAGCATCACGCTTCAACCTTGCAGCAATAGTACCAAGAATATCAATCGCCTTGGAACTTGTCCCAGCATTCCGAATTAGTATGGCACACAAAACCTCTAGAATGGAAGCTGAAGCAGGATATTCGGGTAAATGTAAAATGGTCAATAAATCAGTAACAGGGTCCTCCATTATGGATTTCAATTCAGAAGCATGCTGACTTTTTACACTTGCAAGCCGCTGAAGTACACGGGTCCAAAATAGGAGCAGGTTTATGCTACTACAGCACAACATTTAGCTGGATGACTAGCATCAACCGAGATCTCCAATACAGAGTTACTACTCGACGCTTGTCTTAAAATATCAGGAAGGTTTGCACCACAGTGAATTAATTGGATAAGTAAAGCAGTAATCAGCTGGATCTGTCTTTGCTTTTCCTCACAATATCGCATTGAGTAAACTGATTGCCTTCAATTGCAAGAGCTGGATGTTACAACCAATCCTCATTCAACGATCACCTGCATAACATCGACGAAGTTGCCATCAATAACCAAAGAGTAATTCAGGAGCCACAACCAGAATCAGTTTAAAAAAAAAAGAAGAGAAAAGAACTATAACAAACTCAAAAACTCATCACAATTCAAAACGGAGAAAGAGTTGCAATGATAACCGAATTGCAACAAAGTCACAACAGAATAACCAACTCATAACCAATTCCATAACAGAAAAATAACAAACTATTTACTAGAAAATTCTATGACTCACCAGAAAACTCCAGAAGGATCCAGAAGAACGGTTTCTATAAATCAGAGTGGTCTTCACACTTCAAGTTTCTTCCTCAGTTTCTGAAGTTTCTACACACCATCCAATTCCAACCTTCATGTTCTTCAACCAATGCCTTCAAACCAACTTCTTCTAGACAACCCAATCATCTCTTTTTTCTGACTTCATAAACTCTTCTATTCTTCAATTCACCAAAACTTATCTCTCTGATTCACCTTCATCAATCACCGATGGAATAACCTGCAAAACAAAAAAATGCTTCAAGAGTTCAGTCTCAAAACGAATCGACAACGGCGAAGTCCCGCAGCAATTTCAACAGCATCACAGGTGCAAAAAGAAGAGCGAGCCAGGGATTTCGTACCTAAACGTTGCACTTCATTCTTCATCAACCTCGCAACTTCTTCAGTCCTCAATCTGAATTTTTCTCTTCATCAATTCTTGAACTGCTAAATCCTCTTCATCAATCATCATAACCTGCAACGAACCACAATGATTCAGAACGCTCCAAATCAACAAACCCCAACAATAACGCAAAATGGAAATCGAGAAGAAGAAAGAGTCTCACCAACACAATAACATCATCATCATCATCTTTGATCTTCTCTGCAGCAAACTTAAAGGCTCTCCAATCTGCATCAACAACTCAGATTCACAACATACGTCAATAACATCACGATTCAACAAGAATTACGGGCAATCACATCACGCACATGTATCAATTCAGTAATGAATCTGGAATCTGAGTCGAATCCAAGAATAGAGTTGATTCTCGAATTCTCGCATCGTCATGGTAAGTGTTTGGCCGGTAGTCTCACAGTAGCTTCGTTGTTGTTTCGCTTTTCGATCGAAGTATGTTGCGGTTCCCGATTGGAGGTGTGATGCTATGTGTCATTAAGGCTTTCTGAGATATGTGACGAAGCAAAGACATGGCGTTTTGAGGCGGGGCCTTCATTTGGTTGCCGCCGATAAGAACCACAGCGTCATGGTGGATAATAGAAGCGAAAAAGAAGATGGAGATACATTGAAACGAAGCACTGTGAGATGGAGGATGTCGAAGCCCATTGGAAATTTTCTGAAGAGCGATCCTTGGAATCCAGATCACAACGCTTGAACAAAACCCTTGTAGATCCGCGACTCCTTCGGACGTTCATGGAGGGAGGTGTTTGCTGATCTTTGTGGATCCACAGTTGGAAATCGAAACTCGAAGGTTTGTTTTGTTCTTGACTGGCACGAATAGAGCTCGAGGAAGGGAGACCGAAGCGGAGTCATGATGAAGACGAAGCAGAAAAGAGGTTGGTGTTTAGTTAATATTATCAGCGGCGGCGTAAATTTTTCCTGCAAGGGTTTCTATGGGATGAAAAGGGGATAACGGCGTTGCAGAAGAAGAAGAGGAATTCTCGTTCTCTTTTTAGGAATTAGGGTTTCTAAGTTAATGTTATTGGGCTTAGCAAAACCCAACCATCAAAATGCCATCCACACCACCAAAATTCAACTCATACCCCCACCAACAATTTGGAATGGGCCCAGAATCCATGGATCCTATTTGCACCCCTGATTTCCTATTACCGCCCCTTCCTGCGCTATGACAAAGGAAGACTGGGCCTTGGGCCAAGTTTTTTTCTATTGACACCATTGTCTTCAGTTTGCAACCCCTGTTCTGGTTTTATTAGTTTTTATATATAGTTTTTTTTTAATTTGAATTTCTTGTTAGAATTGTTAATCAATTTCTTTATTAATTAATTTTTTTTGGATTGATATTCTAATCCATTTATTGACATTTTAATTAGAATTTTTGTGAGAATTTTAATTAGTGTCTAGTATTAATTTTCGATTAAGTTGTTTATGAGTTTTTATTGATAAGACATCGATGCCGATTATGGCCAAAGTTTCACAAAGTAATTATGGAAGATAGGCATTTATTTTGCTTATGGAGATTACAGGACCTTGCTTAAGGTTTTTTCGGATTTCTCTTATGTGAAGAATCGGCACGTCATTCAAGTAAGTAATCTCGATTCGCCACTTTAATGCACCATTTTCTTTTTTTAAATGTTTGTATAGGTTAGAAACAAATCTATAAAAAACAGGAAAAGCATGAGAAAATTCCCCAAAAATTAGAGTAGGTTGTTAATTCAATTTAGAAATTTAGGATATTTTTATTTTCTGAAATTTGATTATTTTTGAGTAAATTATGAATTATGCTTTTATCTAGCTTTATTGAATTTCTTCTTAATTGTGCTGAATTTTGTTTATTTTATTTAAGTAGCTTCCAACCACTTTTTTGAGCCATTCTTTTTTCTATAATTAAAAGACCCATGATAGTTCTTAGGATATTTTTAGTGGATTTTTAGGAATTTTTTATCATAGGTTTTAGGGGAGTAATCCTTAGGAAATAATAATTAAGTATTAGCTGAAATTAAATAATGTTTAGGCATAGAAAAAATAAGTATTTTTAGAATCCCCCTTAGTATACTATTTTAGATAGTGTTAGGATCATATGATTTAATTTTCACAATTTTTCTAGAAGATTTAGTATTTTTTTTAGAATATTAATTTTGGCTTAGTTATACATAATTCCATTAGATTAGGCCATTAAAAGAAAATATAGTTCAATACAATAAAAATAATAACAATAGTCTAGATTAATTTTAGTCATAGAATCTAACATTAGACTTAGGTTTAGTTTAATTTATTTTAGGATGAATATTAAGTTTGACCTAGATTTAGAACTTAGTATAAAATCAATTTCCATAAAAATAGAATAAATAAATAAGACTATTTATTATTTATGCCTTTAAGGCATTTTTTAGAATATTATCTCTTATAATTCAAGTTCATTTGTTTTGCTTTATTTTAATTGTTACAACTTTAATAGGATTCCCCATTTGTTCTTAGAATCAATTTAACTTCATTAAGAAGTAAGTTGAATTCTAATAGTTTTAAGTTTCTTTCTTAGGATTAGAATACCTCATTAACCATAGGACCTCTCTTGTAAATAAACAAATAAAATTAGGGTTGTGTCTTAGTTCCCATTAGATTTTGTCCTTTTGCAATTTGAGTCATTCTTTCTCATCTTCAAACAAAATCAAAAACACTTAACAAATAAATGAAAGGATTCCTTGTGTATAGCCTTATTCCATGAAGCACTTGCATTCATTCCATCTTGGTGTGGTGTAAGCTTGACTATCATGATGCACAAGTCTCATCAAGGAGTTGTTCACAAAGAAAAGCTTAAAAATACTTCTTCACAAAAGCAACAAAAACACTTAATAAAGTTCAACAAGTTAGTGAACTTAAACCCTAATCCTAGGAAACCAGTCTTGGATAAATTCTCCTTGCTGGGTATGCTTGTTCTATTATTCCATCTTGGAATGTAGAGTCAAGTGTACATTCCATGGAAAAGAGTTTGAATTCACTTCCTTGTGCCAAATTCATACAAAACTCATAAAAGCAAAAAAACAAATAATAAACGACTATCCTGCGGGAACTTCTCTTCTCATCTCATTCACTCACAACGCGAACTCGCGACGACTTGTTTTTCATGCAAGACGGTAAACGCACTCGTACCAGACGAGTCTGCAACACCTGAGCATAGACATACGCAGTTCCAGCTGTAAAAAACACAAACAAATAGTTCCCGCCTAGGTTAGGCGAACTACGTCGACTCTGATCCTCATTATCCCGATGAGGTACGTAGGCAGCGGGGTAGGGCCCGTTCGAGCACATTCTTTATTTTCCCTACATTTTCCCCTTTATTTCATTCCATTCTCATTTCCAGTTCCTTTCTCATTCCCATTCCAGTTAGCAGTTCTTATTCGGCAGCATTCTTTATTTCTCACCCTTTGAAACAAACAAGCAAGCGTGGATCCCGTCGGGTACGACGGACGATCTGGGGTGCTAATACCTTCCCAGGTCGTAACCGACTCCCGAACCCCGATCTTTGGTTCGCAAGGCCTCGTCCTTTCCTTCTTCCTCAGGTTTGTGCAACATTACCTTTCCCATTCTTTCGGGATAAAAATGTCTGGCTGGCGACTCTAACCTTTCCGCGCCACTTTCGCGTTTGTACTAGGATGAAAATCCCGGGAGCGACACCTTCATTAAACAGATGTCCCTCATTTGTCCCTTACATCCAAGGTAATGACTACCTATTCCTTAATAATAGGGAAAGTCTTACCATTTAAAGGATAAAGAACAAAAAGACTTAAACTTTAGGGTAGGTTCCTCATAGTTACTTGCTCACTACTTCAAAACAATTTCAAACACTTCACAATTTCAAACAATTTTCAAACACAAGTTTTTTACGCATCCGTACATGGATCATTATCAAACTCTTATGAAAATTTCTATTCACACACTTCACATTTTCAAAAATAATTCAAAGTGAGCTAAGTAACTAAGAGCCCATGGATAACCATGGATATAAAGGGTGCTAACACCTTCCCTTTGTATAACCTACCCCCCGGACCCAAAAATCTTTTTAAGGTCTTTCCTGTTCTTTTATGCCTTTCCTTTGGATAAAATAAAAGTCGGTGGCGACTCTTGCTATCCGCAACATAACTAAAGTCAATTCTCCCACCGTGTTACACATACCTTAAGTGTTTTCACCATCATTTCGCATCGATCATGCAACGTCTTCGGCTGCCATCTTCGCCATCATTGCGGCATCACCCTCAATCAGTCGCAGCAACGCAAATTCTTCCACCTTCATCATTGTCTTCAACAAACCGTCCACCACGCGATCCGCAACAAAAAAACGTCGGCCTAGCACAGAGAAGACAAATCCCCAAACGCAACAGAAAGCCTCGGAGCGTTTTCCTCCTCACACGCCAAAGACTCATCAGTTGATTCCCTTGCCACGAATTGCCCCGATTACGCCATTCGTGTCACCGATTGCAGGTACACCCGTTTTAATCCCTAGCCAGATAGAAATAGACCTAGATTGTTAGGACTCAGTCGTGTTTTGTGTTGTTCTTGAGGTTGTTTTTGTTTTTGTTCAATCTGGGGGTTCGTTTAGAATTTTGTGGGATTTGGTTTTGGATTCGTAGAGAGGGGAAAACTTAGGTTAGGATTAGGGTGTGAGATGGTTGAACGGGAAGGTTCCGGCGATGCTCCGGCGGTTAAGGTTTTCTTAGGGTGAAGATGAAAGGATGAGGTTATACGTTGAGAAGACGAAGAGGGAGGAGAGAGTGGACAACGGCGGAAGAGAAGAAGAAGGCTTAGGGTTTTGGCGTTAAGATGTTTTCGTCCATCCCTTTGTTTTTGGGTGTTTTATAATTTCAATTATGTTAATTTATTAAGATAATTTAATGAGGCGATTAAGAAAATATCAAGGATTTAAAAAGAGAGTTAAGAGCATTAATATGAGATTAATCTACACTAATCCCACCCTTAATGAGCCGTTAGAAGCTGAAAAGGATAATGGTGAATTTTGGACCACTCTTTCATAACCCATTTGCTATTAACACCTCCTTGTTAAGCCCATAATAGGAATAACATTGAAAAAATAGCTTCCTGCACCCCCATACTTCCTGCGAAATTGGGCTTATCTTTTCTGATATTCGCACCCCCCATTTGGGGCCCATGTAAAAAAAACAATTGAAAACATTACTCCCTGCACTCCCCCATTGCCATGCGGAACTGGACCTATTCCCCTTACTTTTTACACCCTCTTTTCAGGCCCAGTGAGAAAAATAACTAAATAAATTTCTAACAGCACCCCACCTTTATTTTCTTTCAGAATTTAACTTTTTAGTTTCCAATAGTTAGGAAATAACTCCAAAAAAAAATAGAAAATGCTTAGAAAAATTCCCAAAAAAATTAAGTAGGATTTTAAGTCATTTTAGAAATGTTTAGAATTTCATTTTTCTGAATTAGCTTTATTTTTGAATTAATTATGAATTTTTCATGTAGTTAGCTTTTATTGAATTTCTTTTAATTGTGCTTGAATTTTGTTCATTTTATTTTTATAACTTCCAGTAACTTTTTTAGCCCACTCTTTTTACTGTAATTAGAGGACTCATAATAGTACTTAGCATAATTTTAGTGGATTTTTTAGGTCATTTTATCTTAGGTTTTAATGGTGTAATCCTTAGAAATTAGTGGTTAATTCTTAGCTGAAAATAATCTTTTTTAGACTTAGTTAAAATTTGATTTTGTAGGATTCCTTTTAGTACAATGTTATAGATAATATTAGGTCCCTATAGTTTAATTTTCATAATTTTTCCAGAAGTTTTAGTATTTTTTAGAATATTAGTTCTTAGGCTTAGTTATGTATAATTTCCATTTAGTTTAGGCCATTGAAAATGAAGTAAAAAATATAGTTTAGGTTAGATTTAATCCTAGAATCTAATATAGATTTAGGTTGGTTTAAAGTGGGTTTTATAATGAAAATATTAGGCTTGATTTGGATTTAATACTTAGGCTTAAAGTTTTATTATCATTAGGATTAGAATAAATAAAAATAGACTATTTTGTTAGTTCATGCCTTTAATGGTTTTGTTTAGAAGTTTATTTCTTAATTCAATTTCATTGTTTTGCCTTATCATTTGATTTTATAACTTGCATAGGCTTTCCCCATTGTTCTTAGAATCAACTTAACTTCATTAGGAAGTAAGTTGAATTCTAGTAGTTTCTAGTTTCTCATTAGGAATAGAAAACTTCACAAACCATAGGATCCCTTGTAAATAAATCAATAAAAATTAGGATTGAGTCTTAGTCCCTTAGATTTTGTCCTTTTATCAACTTGAGTCATTCTTTCTCATCTCAAAAAAGAAAAGCAATAAAATACTTAATAAAAACCGAACAATCTTGTACGACACGAGACTTTGTTGCGGAGTGTTTATACGCGTCCTGTTTCGGGGCGAGGTGTAAACACTCACCGCGATGGATAGGTCTTAGTACAAGACCGTTCACAAACAAATTCAAAACACTTCTTTTAAAAGACAAAAACAAATAACAAGCGACTATCCTGCGGGAACTTCTCTTCTCATCTCATTCACTCATAACGCGAACTCGCGACGACTTGTCTCATTTGCAAGACGGTAAACGCACTCGTACCAGACGAGCATGCAAAACCTGAGCATAGACATACGCAGTTCCAGCTGTAAAAAACACAAAAAAATAGTTCCCGCCTAGGTTAGGCGAACTACGTCGACTCTAATCCTCATTATCCCGATGAGGTACGTAGGCAGCGGGGTAGGGCCCGTTCGAGCACATTCTTTATTTTCCCTACATTTCCCCCTTTCTTTCCATTTTCTTATTTCAGTTCCCTTCTCATTTCATTTTCCATCCCAGTTAGCGGATTTGTTCAGCAGCACTTTATTTTTCTCACCCTTTGAAACAAACAAGCAAGCGTGGATCCCGTCGGGTACGACGGACGGATTGGGGTGCTAATACCTTCCCAATTCGTAACCGACTCCCGAGCTCAGATCTTTGGTTCGCAGGACCTTGTCCTTTCTTTCTTCCTCAGGTTTGTGCAACATTACCTTTCCCATTCATTCGGGATAAAAATGTCTGGCTGGCGACTCTAACCTTTCCGCGCCACTTTCGCGTTTGTACTAGGATGAAAATCCCGGGAGCGACAGCTGGCGACTCTGCTAGGGACTAACTTGATTCTTCCGGTTTCCCTTGTAGAGTCAATCCTAGCGCCTGTTTGGTTTTGTTCTTTGGGTGTTTATATGTTTGTTGCTTTGTGTTTTAGTTTAGCTTTACTGTTTTTATTTACAGTTCTTTACAGCTTTACTTTATCGCATTTATTTACCGCTTTCAGTATTTTATTTTCCATGCATCATATTATACTGGACTGTCTGGCTGTGCTGGTTTTCATTTTTTCCGTGGGATGGGAGTTACTGTGAGATAAGCCAAATACCCGGCTTGAGTGCACTATAGGATTAGCGTGGACATGTTGTGCTCGCATGGTTACATGATGAGTGGTGATGTGTTCCACACCCAGGTTGCGACTGTCATGGGACTATTCTGTGTGGGGGTTCTTCCCCACTTCAGGATACAACCTTGATGGTTATGTGCAGCTGGGGACCGATCATTGAGAACCTTAATGGAAACAACCCTCTCCAGTGATGACAGTGGCAGACCACATTTGTTGGCAAACCCACTCGCATCCGAGGGTCCATTGGGAACTCTCATAGGATGGCCTGGTTCTCTCATAGGAATTCAGTTAAAGCAAACTGATCGTATGACGATAGTATTGTACCCTTCGGGATGAATGTACTATTGTTTCTCGATTCAGTGCTTGAAGCTGGAAACTTGTGAGGGATGCTTGTTTTTCCGGACTCAACTGAGACCTCCCTGAGTAGTACATAATGCTAAACCGATTCCCTGATTTGGTCATGAGCCATTTCTCGGAAATGGTGAACGTATTATTGCTATTCGGCTTTGAGAGTCCGTGATGTTGACCCGAGTAGCACACCCGTGAGATTGGGAGGGGTTTACAGGTTTGCAGGAACCCTAACACCTTCAGCATACCCACTTTGCCTTTGGTTCAGTTTTGTGATCTGGATTCCTGTTCTTAAGATATGGGTCCCGGATCAGAGGGATGGTTATTGTGATATCTGGATTTTGAGATCTTGCACCGACACTTGATTATATGATTGGAACATCGCAGACACTTCACTGATCACATGCCTGTTGCATACATAACATCATAGCATTCTATCATACATGTTCGGCTATTTCCAAAGATCCTATGTTTGAACCATGTCATTATATGTTCTTGTATCCCAAATTGGAATCAAAGCAGATGGATCCCTTGGAAATAATCGAACATGGCATTTGCATGCATCCTTACTCTCATTACAGGTGTCCGGGGACAGATTCTCATCCTGATTCGTTTACTCTTCAGAATGGCCAATTTGAATCACAGTCATCAAGGGGTGGATATGGAACAATGCCGAGCTGAAATAGCTGAAATGAAAGTCCGAATGGATCAACTTTCGGAAGACATGCAGACCTTGTGCCATGACCACACGCTATTGATGGAGAAGGTTTACCAACTGAAGAAACAAGAGAACCAGACCAGGGAAGCCCCAAAGCTCCAAGAAGGGCACCATCTCCCCTTTATTACTGCAGAAGCTGTTGGTCATCCTAGTTCAGTGATTTTGTTCCAAGATCAGGAAGCGTTTCGCGGGAATTTTCCTCAACTTTGGGATCCTAAGCCTCCCAATTTGCAGACTCTTCCAGTTCATCAAAGGGAAGATAAGGGCAAAAGCCGCATACAAGTGCCAAAGACGTCTGAAGTCAAGTTTGATTTGATCCCGGTGTCATATGCACAGTTGCTTGTTTGTTTGCTCGAGCTTAATCTGGTTGAAATTGTCACCGTAGCAGCCACACCCAAAAAGCTTCCCCCAGATTTTGACGCCAATGCCAGGTGTGTTTTCCATTCTGGGGCACCTGGTCATCATGTGGAAAACTGCAAAAGGCTTAAGCATCAAGTTCAAGAGCTCATTGATGCAAAAGTAATCGAGTTCGCACCGATCAGCGGGGATGTGTCAAAAGATTTCATATCACTAGGAGGAACTTATCCTTTCCTTACCACAAGAATTATCCCCAATCAGGGGTGTGTGCCTCCGATCTGGGTTTTAAAGACATCGTGCCAGTCACCTTTACCCATTCATCGATCCGACATAAAGAAGAAAGTGCAGAAGAACTCTAGGCGTTCGAATTCATCTCAGCATCAGAACTATCAACAACAGGGGAGACTCAAGCTCAAGCAGGCTGAAGAAGTGTTTATTCCTAGTCAAGTATTTGCCCGTTTGCTCGAGAATTCTTTGATTCAGCCAGGGAATGCCTTGCCAATACCCTACCCCATTCCCCCAGATTACAATATGGATGTCAGGTGTGAATTCCACTCCGGAACATTTGGACATACCATCGACGAGTGCAAAGCCTTCAAGCACAATGTCCAATATCTAATTGATTCAGGGATCATTACACCAGAAGGGTACCTCAGGAGCTGAAGCCTTTGATCCAGCTGGCCACGCAGACTGCACGAAGCTCAAATCAGGAGATGTAGATTTCTTTGATACATGTATTTTTCTTTATTGTGTTTCTAGATTACCTTCAGGGCTGTTGAAGGAATCTTTTGTTTTTCTGTTGTGGATTGTGACATTTTCCTGTATTTCAGTATTATTGGCAAATAATTGTATAAGGTTTCGCATGTTGGTGTATCCTTTGCTTTATGGAAGTGTGTCGGTACCATTGTTGCAACTCTTTTATCCTGGCAATTTTATTTTGAATTCCCGATACTCAGCACTTTCTCCCCGCGCACTCACAGAGTTTATCTTATGATGTGGCACTCCGTGGGTATCTGTCCCCTGATCTGAATGAAGTGGGATCAGTGACATGGCATTTTCACGCATATCATTTTTGCATACTAACGAGTTATCTGGATTTCCTAATTTATTTGACCATTTCAGGAGAAGTATCAGCCGTACCAGTACGCTACCCGAGTCAAATCATGAATACAGTACAAGCCGAGTTGAACGATTTTCGCACTCAGATGGGGGAGTTCATGGTAACAATGCAGAGTATAGTGCAGGGGCAACAAGAAATGAGAACCGCCATGCTGAGGCTTAATCGTCCACAGGTTGATCCTCCAATGATCACCTTGGACGCTGAAGGCAATCCGATCAACAACACAGTCATCCCATCTACTGATAATATGCCTCCTATCCCTGAAGGAGTCGGTCCAATTCATGTTCGTGTAGCAGACCGGCAGGAAGATCAATTTACTTTTCTCAATGAAGATATGGGATTTGGTTCTGGGGCCAATAACCAGGACTTTCAGATGCTAACCGAGAAGGTAAAGGCTTTAGAATGCAAAGACACCCTTGGCATTGATGTTGCTGATATGGGGCTGATTTCAGGGTTGGTGATCCCTCCAAAGTTCAGATCTCCCGTTTTCGACAAGTACAGTGGTAGATCTTGCCCGAAAATGCACTTGCAGGCCTTCCATCGCAAAATCGCTGCACATACGAAAGATGAGAAGCTTTGGATGTACCACTTCCAAGACAACCTTTCCGGGGGTTCGTTAGAGTGGTACATGAAGCTGGAAAAGAACTCTGTCCGTAATTGGAAAGAACTTGGGGAAGCCTTTCTCAAGCAGTACCAGTATAATATTGACATGGCTCCCAACCGAACCCAGCTTCATAGCATGTCACAAAAGAAATCCGAGAGCTTTAAGGAGTACGCGCAGAGGTGGCGCGAGGTCGCAGCTAGAGTACAACCATCATTGCAGGAGAGAGAAATGGTAGACCTATTCATGGATACCCTCCCGGGGCACTTCATAGAACGTTTGGCGGGCTGTTCAGCTAACGGTTTTTCTGATATCGTCTTGACTGGTGAAAGAATTGAAAATTGGATGAAGCGAGGAAAGATTCAGGTCAACGGTGCCTCCACTTCTGGAACTAAGAAGTCGTTGTCCAATGAGCAAAAGAAGCAGTACGAAGAAGCAGGGGCAGTTTGTGTCCAACAAAAGAAGAGAAATCAAGGTTCGCGTTACCAGACAGCATCCATGATCATCCCAAGTGCCACACGTTCACAACAGCATAATCGTCGTCAGCATAATCCTCAACAGGGTCGGCAACAAAGGAGAGAAAGGTTTTTTGACCCTTTTCCAATGTCTCACACTGATATTCTCCAGCATTTGCTTCAGTTGAATTTGGTTGGGCTTCGCAAGCTGTCTCTACCTCCCTTTCCACTACCGGATGGATGGGATGCCCATGTCAACTGTGATTTTCATTCTGGGGCTCCAGGGCATCATATTGATGGGTGTAAAGCTTTTCACCACACAGTGTAGGACTTAATCGACTCGAAAGCTATCAACTTCACACCAAACATATAAGAGAGAGGACACTTTCTTTGATTTGAAGTCTTGAAGCCAGAAGTATTCCGGATACTCTTGTTTTGATAATGGTGTGTCTTTGCAGTACAGTTTCATCCCTATTGAGGGGAACTACGTCGCTCTTATTCTTCATTGGTCTTGGGTCAATGGAGATACGTAGGCAGAAGATCGTCAGGTCTTTCCGAGCAACCTTATGGGGCAACTTTACTCCTCATGCTTCACTTCCCTCTTCAGATGTCTCATGTCGGAGTTAGAATAACTAGAAGAAGAGGTATGATCTTCGTGGATAGTTATACCACTTCAAATTGAAGACTACAAGTCCGTGAAAGAGCTATTGATCACTGAAAGTATCCAAGACTGACAGGTCCAGACGGATCCAAGCCTCCTCAACTACGGCTATATTCAGTCTCTTTACTGCATTTCCATTTCTAGTTTCGTTTATATGCTAAACATTTGTCTACTTGTATGAAATTTGTTTGCTTTTGAATGTAGAAATAATAAAACTCACATGTTTTTCTTGAAGTAATTCATTAGAATTCACTTATATTTTGCATATGCACATCGCAATACCAATTGTCATGTTTAAACTCTATGAGGGAGAATGACGAAACAAAAAATGCAAAATTGTGTGCTCTCGAGTAAGGCCCTATTGACGATGTACAGGCTTTGTTTCAAATCCCTAAACACCGGAGGTATAAGGAAGATAGACCCTCGCCAACCCCTTTGAGCCTTGAAGTAGGAGTTTATTTTCGCATGGAAAAAACCCTCACATGTAACCCAGGGGCAGGGTAGATGTCAGCTAGTCAGACCGAGCGTTCAGACTTTCATAAAGGAATGTATTTGAAGATCCATTGCCTTCCACTATGCTAATCAGAAAGTCCAAAGACCCGAAACCACAACGGTTGTCCAAGTCAAAAGGTCCAAAGGTTGAAAACCACAATGGTTATCCTTCGTCGACCAAGGAATGAGGCAGTCACAACCCTCGCGAAGCAATCAAGACAAACAATGTCACGCGACTTGTTCAAAGTGTAAAAAAGGAAAAAAGAAAAGAAAAGGCCCGCTAAGTCGAAACTTGAAAACAAGCGACTTAGGCAAAAGTAAGGGCATCCCGCTGGACTTCACAATCAAGGATTCACAAGAATCATTCCAGGCAAAAGTCAGGGATAAAGCAAAATAACGCAAAAACGAAATGCAAAAAGGATTACACAAGAAAGATCCTCAAATGAGAACAAAGGCGTGTGATACAGACACGAAAGACAATAGGGGTGGCTGGCTCCCAACAACAACCTGATTGGTGCTTAAATCGTTAGTGTCATTGGTTCCTCAACCATCACAAAACCCTTTTTGAGAAGTGAGCGCTTGTGAAAGCTAGCTGAACATAGGAATGGAGAACATCACGAAGATGGGTGGGCACAAATAAACTTCGAGCCTATATCCTTTATTTTTATAACCGTGAACCAGACCATGATACAACCCTCAAAAGTCCTAACTGAAAAAGGGTTATCTTGAGAGCGTACTACCACAAGATCGCGTTCCTGACTCCTATGAGTTATGCTAAAAGACATTTGTTGGTGTTGCATGTACATACTTTCATTCAAAATTAATGTCGTATCTAAACCAGGGATTCGCTCACAAAGGTTTGTGACATCTTTTTACAGTAAAACTTCAAGATTAACATGTGTGTTGCATTAGAATTTTCATTCTTAAAATAAACATTTTCTGCTTACATACATTTGTTTGGCATCATAAAAGTTTACATATGGAATCTCAGTCCAGAAGCTTAATCTCGCCAAGTTGAGAAGTCTGAAACTTCCGAAGGACAATCTGTCGAGGTGTACTTTTCAAGAAAACTCCATTGAGTAGTGTCGCTCCCGACAAATGAAACGGATCAGATGAAGGTACAGACGCGAACGGTCGGCGAGAGGGACAATGAGAACACACAGCCGTGAACTCACTGGAGATGAATAGAGTCGCCAGCTAGGCATTTTTATCCCGGAGGAAAGGCAATGCTGCATAGACCTAGAAAGACATGGATAAGACGGTTGCGAACCAGAGAAACTGAGAAAGGGGGTTGGTTACAACCTGGGAAGGTATTAGCACCCAGATTGTCCGCCGTACTCGACGGGATCCACGCTTAGAAGATTTGTGTTTTAAAGGGGTAGTGTCAGTGCAATCTGTGTATAAAGCTGGAAAAGAATGTACAGGTGTCGGTGTAAAGGAGTGTAAAGTGTAATATACAGTGTCAGTGTAGGAATGAAAATGAATTGCTCAAGATCATGAGGCTTAAAGAATGAAGCTGGAAAGAGGGGGAATATACAGAGACTTTTGTTCGATAACTGTTAAGTTATGCCTACGTATCCTCTCGTGCAATGAGGAAGTCAGAACACCGTAGTTCGACCCAAAGAGACTGAAAGGTGAATTGACTTGTGAACTGCTTACTTGTCTATGCTCAAGTGTATGACCTGTCTGGCTCAGGTGCAAACTGTCTTGCATTAGACGGAAGAAGCAAGTTCTCGTTTGTGAGTGAAGATGATGAGAAAAGAATCCCGGAGGAGACGATTATTATTTGTTTTTGTGTTTTCAGTCTTTTATTGCTTTTTGAAGTTTGTCATAAGTTAATGAGCCTAAGCCTAAACCAATGGGTTTAGTAAACTCATCACATCTTCCCTCTGATTAGGGGTAATGAGAATACCTTAAGTGTGAAGTCAGCTTCTCACACTTAATCACCTTTGGTGTAGGATTAAGATCATTAACCTACTTGTGATTACTTAGATGTTTTTGTTGTTTTTGTTTAGTGTTAAGTAATGAGGTTAAGCCATAATCAAGGATTAAACAGACTCATTACACCATCCTAATAGAAGGATAATAGATGAGAATGCTTAAGCTGAGGAAAACTCCTCAACTTAATCCATGGTTAGGGATTAAAATCATGACAAAACAAACCTTTATTAAATGGATTTTATTAATGATATGATGATGAAGTGAGTTTTATGATTTGTAAGACAACTTGAGGGGGACTTGTCCATTAACACTAGGGTTAGTCCTTCTTAACCAATTAAGGAAGAATTAGAACCCTAATGCAAGGCCCAAGTTACAAGTGTGATGTCTTGATACTTATTAAGTGGATTGATTAAGAGATTTAAACACATTAAGGGTTTAACACTTAGGATTAAAG
Source organism: Lathyrus aphaca (assembly GCA_963966055.1). Lineage (NCBI taxonomy): Eukaryota > Viridiplantae > Streptophyta > Magnoliopsida > Fabales > Fabaceae > Lathyrus > Lathyrus aphaca. The sequence continues at coordinate 152,824,977 of OZ014521.1, forward strand.
TTATACACTCCATCCTAAGAGAAGGATGCAGGCATAAGCTTAATCACAAAGCCTTAAAGCCTTTAGGGTTTAGTCCCTGATTATGAGATGAGAAGAGAAGACTCAAAAGAGACACAAAGGTAAAACTAAGAGGGGGGACTAATCAAAACCCTAATCATTGTCATGCTTGGTTGTTCCTAAGGTTTGTGAGGTTAAACAAGAAAGATCTCCAATGGAACCACCAGGAAGCAGATGAAAGGATCAAGAGAAGCAAAGTGACTTGCTTCTTTCAAGAAGTCAAGTCACTTGAAGAAAGAGAGTGAGAAGAAGAAGAATGAGCAAGCTCAATCTCAAACACAAACAAAAATGCAGCAATGGATGCAAGAGAGATGAAAAGAAAAGTTATGAGAAGTGAAGGCAAATTCACTTCTCAACCTCACTTACCACCTGAAATGTTAGAAAAGAAATGAAATGCAATGCCAAATGAGATGAAATGACATGATGAAAAACAAAACCAGAAGCATGTACATGATGATAATGATGTTATGAGATGCTACAAGCATGAGGCAAGGCATGGATATGCTCATACAAGATCATGGATGCAAATGATGCAAGTTAAGGAGCATGATCTTACATAAAAAGTTATGAAACATACATGGCAAACAAAATGGCAAATATGGGATGCAATGATCAAACATGCTTTCTATATGTCTTAAGATGTCAAATGAATCAAATGGATGCTTGAAATATCATGGCAAGTCATGTTATGCAAGAGAATGCAAGAAGGATGCAAATGGAAGCCCAAATTAGGGTTTATGGATCAAACAACAAACAAAACCAAAAAACAGAAGCAAACCCTAAGATAAAAAATGGAAAATGCCACTCAAAGAAACCCTAACCCTATACTAAACCAAGGTCCAAAGGGGAGGTCTCAACTCTTAACCAATCTCAAGATATGCATTTTCTAAGTTATTAGGGTTTTTAGGGTTCCTAAACAAAAGAAATGCCAAACAAATTGAAAATGAGGAATCAAATCATGGCCATTTGATCCTAGAAACTATATGCCAAACACAATGCAATGCAAGAAGAATCAATGTCCAACTCTTCATGAATAGGCAGAAATGATTTTTTGAACTTATGATCAAAATAATGCACAAAAAATGATTTAATTCAATGGAAAATTCTCAAAATGCATCAAGATCCAAAAAGAAATTTGGTTTGAAGGTTGGACAATGTTTCTAAATGTCTTAGAACATTTCATGAATTTTTTGGTGATTTTTAAATACCTAAAAGTATTTTTAATTAATTAATTTCCATTAATCAATTAAAAATAATCTTTTAAATATTTAAAAATACTTTTTTAATGATAAAAAATAAAATGAAAATATTTTTGGGTCATAAAAATTAATAAAACTTATGGGAAAAAGTTTCATAATTTTTACACATTTTTTACTATTTTAAAATAATTGTGCAAATAAAAGAAAAAGAAAATGAATAAAAATGAATATAATGGAAAGTCAACCAAATGAGGGGCCAGGATTGAATCTGGGGAGAGCCTGGTTGACTGCGCGCGCAGATCAAAGGCTGAAATTCAAACCTCTTAATCTCAATTAATTAAATTAATTAATCCTGATTATGAATTAATGATACGATCTGGACCATACACACGCGCGGGAAGCCAGATCCAAGGGTCCATATTTGAATTTTGCCCTAACCCTAATTAACTCACTAATTACTTTCAGGCTGCCGGAGAAGACTTCCGGTCGTCTTCTCCGGCCAGCATCTCCCCTGAAAATCCCCAAAACCCTAAAAACCTAACTAAAATGAAATCTAAGAACTGGGAAATGATCCCCACTCACTCACGAACCAAAACCCCATCTCAAAACAAATTTATATTTCCTAACAAGGCTGAATCGAAGCAAGAAAGAATTAGGGCATGCAAGTTTCAGAGGGCAATTAAACTCTCATTTCATCACCATTTGCAAAACCAAAGGCATATTCATGATCAGGAAGACACAAAGAACAAGCTTAAAACAAAAGAAATGATTTCTGGAAAAATATTTCTTGAGCTACCTGAGATTCGAAGCTTTCACTCTGATGACTTTCTGGCCCTTTCTCCTTGTGCAATCCACTCCTTAGGACCCCTTGATGATGTTTGAATGCTTTGGAGGAGTTTATATTGGCTGGATGAGGAGTTTGACAAGCTTCTGCTCAAGCTCAGTTGGAAATGGCAGTGATGATTCAGGCAGTTTCAGGCCATTGTGAATGGTTCTTTGTGATCCAGATGGTGAGTGGAGAAGCTTTGTAAAGTTTGTTTGGATGTTTGTAAGCTGTGGAAGGTGATTCGAAGAGAAATGCAGGCTGAGGTGAAAATGGTGAAGTGGTTTTGTGGTTGGTTTCAGGCCTGGCTCTTGGCTGGTTTCTTCTCAATGAATCATGGTGAGATGCTTGGTGAAAATGGTTTTGATGTCTGGTGGCTGGGCAGAGAGATTCGAAGCAAAATGCAGCTAGGGTGTGTTTTGTGAATGTGTTGTTGTGAGAGAGTTTCAGCCTTGCTTCATCATATCTTTGGCTTTCCAAGGGATATTGTATTTTAATCCCATAGGTCAGATGATTTGACATGGCCTATAGTGATTGGTAAGTTTGCTTTTGCTCAAAGTCCACCTTTTGTGTAAGAGAAGTATGGCTTGGTTCTAGGCTTAGTACAAGGCATGGGCTGCGCAGCAGGGGTGAGGGGAAAGGCTAGCCAAAGTCATCATCCAAAGGTTGCAAGTTGTAGGAAGTGTGATCATGAGTTTTGCAAGTTGTGGCTTTTTGGTTCACATGGAAAGATCTTGTCCCAAAAGCCATGAAACATGAGCAATGCCTAGTCCATTCTGAATTTTAGGACTTACATGATGTTTATGTGATGGTTTGATGCCAATTAGAAGTTGCAATTTGCCTTGGTACATGATTTTGCAATTTTCACACTTGGTGCATAACTTGAAAATCAATGATTTTTGCCAACTTTGTCACACCATAACTTTTGATCCAAGAAGAATCTGATCATGTTCTTGTACTTTTTGAAAAGGGAAAGATGAGATCTACAACTTTCATGACCAAAGTTTTTTCATTTGAAGCATTTTTGGATCAAGAATTAAGGCTTGAAAAATGACCAAAAATGAGGCATTCTTGAAAAGTCAACTATGCCCAAAAAGTCAACATTTGCAAAACTTCCAAATTCTTGATTTTTGTGAACTTCAACCCTCTTCCATGATCAAATAAAGATCATATACACTCAAAATGATGAAGATTACCCATTGGTTGGATCATTGGGGGCCTCAGATGCCCTGATTTTGCACTGACTTGTCCAGAAAGTCAACCCTTGATCAGATGACTTCCCCATGGAATTTCTTCATGAAAATTGATATGCATACTCCCTATACCATATAGAGACCAATGGAAACAAGAATGACCAAAAAATTTGGAGTTATGGCCTCTGAAACCAAAACCCTAATTTTTAAGACAACTGTGCAGTCAAACTTGGCTCTGCATCCATTCAAACCCTAGTTCTTGTGATTCCTTGGAATTTTGACTCTGAGAGGATGCAATATGATACTTGAACACATATGGACCCCTTTGAAGTGATTGGTGGCCTTTGGAGTGGCTCAAGAAGCTCTTGGATTGCTCAGATCACAAACCCTAGGTGCAGATGGCTTAGAAACTATGCAGTGAATCAAAAATGAGATGTGAGATGATATGATTGTGTTTATGCATATGAGAATGATCACAAGCCATGGTGTGAATGGGTGAGGGCAAATTTGGGGTGTTTACAGCTGCCCCTATTCAAGCATGAGTTAGCTGTGTAGGTTGTAAGCAACGGCTTAACAGGCAAACAAGATAACTTGTGGTTGAATACCAAAGACAGTCCAAAATTTGCACTCACAGAATGAAGAAGAAAAAGGGATATAGATTGTAAAAGAAAATAAAGTATATTGTAAAGTGTGGGAAACAAAGCAATGACGGGGACGGCCGACATGCTGGAGGCTAAAAGGTAAAGCCAAGACGGGGACGGCCGACTAGCTGGGAAAAATAAAAAAATAAAAAAAAATAAAAAAAATGATGGGGACGGCCATCAGGATAAAGCTGTAAAATTTTCTGGGAGTTAATGAAACATGACGGGGACGACCATCAAGTTCATAAGCAAGGTAACCGACGATGGGGACGGCCATCGGGCTAAAAGAAAAGGAAAAGGGACCACGACGGGGACGGCCATCGGGTTAAAGAATAAATGAAATAAACAGATGATGGGGCACGACCATCAAAGGTGAAGGACGATCACCTAGCAGGGTACGGCTGCTCTGTTGGGAATAAAAGAAATATGATGGGGACGGCCATCAAAGGTGGAGGACGACCACCTGGCAGGGGACGGCTGCCGAAAATATCAACGATGGGGACGACCATCGGATAGAAAAGGTCAACGATGGGGACGGCCATCGGACGAGCATGATGGAGGACGACCATCAAGAAGTGGAGGACGACCACTCAGCAGGGTACGGCTGCTCTCGAGGTTTCTCATGGCATAGGACGAATGCCAGATAACCAAAATCAACAATGGGGACGGCCATTGGATAAAATGATGAAGGACGATCATCAAAAGGTGGAGGACGACCACCTAGCAGGGGACGGCTGCTAAAATCAACGATGGGGACGGCCATTGGATGAGCATGATGGAGGACGACCATCAAGAAGTGGAGGACGACCACTCAGCAGGGTACGGCTGCTCTCAGGGTTTATCATGACACAGGACGAGTGTCAGATAAGAAGGAAAAAAAATTGCTTGCGATCTACTGGGGAGTGGTAAACACGGACGAGCGTTTACATCCAAGAAACAAAAGGGTATGAGTGCTTAGATGTTAGTGTATAGATTAAAGATGCGGACGAGCATCCTTAAGACTATGATACGGACGAGTATCAGGTAAAAACAAACTGACACATGTTCAGAGATGATGATACGGACGAGTATCAACTGGTTAACAGAGAACACGGACGAGTGTTGAATCTGAAAGAACTCTTCTGGGGATAGTAGACACAGACGAGTATCTATATCCAAGAAGACACAAGTGTTTGACACGGTGTATGGATTAAAGATGCGGACGAGCATCCTTAAGACTATGATACGGACGAGTATCATGTAGAAACAAACACTAGACGCAATGTTCTGAGATGATGGTACGGACGAGTACCAACTGGTTAACAAAGAACAAAGACTACTGTTGAATCTGTGGGTGTATAACTGGTATATACAAGATATGGACGAGTATCTGTATAAGAGCGAGTGGTGTATAGATGAGTGTTTAACTGCTGGGGAGAGCGACACAGACGAGTGTCAAAAGGAGAAGAGTATGATATAAACAAGTATCTGATATACAAAGTGTTTAGGTTATTGTGCTGGGGATATGACACGGACGAGTGTCAAGAAAGTGTATATAGGTATATGTGAGTGCAAAGATGATGTCTTTGGCTTTCTGCTGGGATATAACACGGACGGGTGTCAAAAGGAGTATACACTGGTGTTTGTGATTGTGAGGCAGCTGCTCTTGCCGGGGGCTCTGGTGGGGATTTTTCTTCTGTATGTCGATGAACTGTAGTCATTCATAGGTGTTGATTCATAACATGGCTCATGATTATGCTATGCATTTGATTTTTTTGCCGTAATGCTCCGTGTTAAAACGGAATGCTACGCTTTATGGGTGAATATGATACAAATGCTATGATTATGCAAAGAGGCACAGATCTGGGATTCGGATCCCGCTGCTACAGAGATCCCTGGTTGATCTGTTTGAAATGGACATCCCAGCTGGGGATGAGATCATTGGTAGATCTAATAAGATGATATTTTCTTGGGGATACGGGTCACTGATAGACCGATCCTAATAAATGAGAGACCCAGCTGGGGTCTGTAGAAGCTTTCTTCACTCTGTTGTGATCTTTTATGCGCTGCTCTTCTGGATAGAGGCTGGAACTCTGTGGGGAGATGATTCCCTGACTCCTGTATCTTACTGAGGAAGAATGATTGGTACTATGGCTGGGGAGAATTGTTGGTAACTCATCTGGGGAGAGTAATGAGAGGCAAACTCAGCTGGGGAGAAAGCACCTTGAGTGCCAAGACTGTTTGTTGATTTGCCAACTTGTTGGGATGGAGCTTACACGCCCCAGGTTGCGTTCTGGATACCTGCAATCCCGCAAAGAAAAGGAGACGCACAAAAGGTCCCGAGGTATCCTTTACTGGATTCCGTCATAGGAGTTAAGCATTCTCAAGAGTAAGTATATTCCCTGCAAGCATGTGTTTCTATTTTTAGTGACAAACATCTGTACTTATGCAATTAGTTTTAGAGACATCAGACATTCTTTGCAAACGAAATATGTACAAGACGAAACATGACTGAAAAATCTGATTTTATTAATTCTTGTGCCCTGAATTGGCAAGATACAGTCAAGGAAACAAATCTCCTAAAATAAGAAGATTGTTACAAATTGAGAAACAAAATGCTGGCGATGTTGACGACGCTTTAAGGAGCTTCCTCTTTGCTATGACTCGTATGACAATGACGTTCTTCTCGCCTTGCTTTCTGAAGAAGGCTGATTCTGATTGAAGCTTGATCCTTTTGAAGCTTTCCAAGTTGCAAGTGATACAGACGAATTCAGAATGCAGTTGTTCGCTTATTCCCTTATTTTGCATGGATCGCCCTTTCGGGTTTTCAATCCATCGGGATACCCATTTTTGCCTGAGTTGTCCAACGCGGCTTTTCAACTCAGCGGGTGTACATTTTTCATTTATTTTCCCTTATTTTTGCCCGAGTCTTTTATTCTGTTTTTTGACTCGCCGGGATGCCCTATTATTGCCTGGACTTACATTCTGTTTTTATGTCCAGCGGGTCATTTTTATGCGAAGTATTTTTTAACTGCATCTGAATTCACAGGGGACGGGAAATCTTCACCATCCATGGTGCTGAGCATCAGTGCTCCACCAGAGAAAACTTTCTTTACCACAAATGGTCCTTCATAGTTTGGAGTCCATTTGCCCCGGTGGTCTGTATGAGGAGGGAGGATTCTTTTCAACACAAGATCTCCTACTTGGTACTCTCGGTGCCTGACTTTCTGATCGAAGGCTTTCTTCATTCTTTTCTGATACAACTGCCCATGACAGATTGCAGCCAACCTTTTCTCTTCGATCAGACTCAGTTGTTCGTATCGGGCCCGAACCCATTCTGCTTCGTTCAGCTTAACATCCATCAATACCCGCAGAGAGGGTAGTTCAACTTCAACTGGTAGGACCGCTTCCATTCCATACACAAGCTGATATGGTGTTGCCCCAGTGGATGTTCTGATTGATGTGCGGTACCCATGCAAGGCAAACGGTAGCATTTCATGCCAGTCTTTGTAAGTGATTACCATCTTCTGCACAATCTTCTTGATATTCTTATTTGCTGCCTCAACAGCGCCGTTCATCTTTGGCCTGTAAGGAGAAGAATTGTGGTGTTGGATCTTGAAGTCCCGGCACAGTTCTGCCATCATTTTATTGTTTAGATTGGAACCATTATCAGTAATGATTCGCTCGGGAACTCCATATCGACAGATGATATCTCTCTTCAGAAATCTGGCTACCACTTGTCTTGTAACATTTGCATATGAAGCTGCTTCAACCCACTTGGTGAAATAGTCAATGGCGACCAGGATGAATCTATGGCCATTGGAAGCAGTTGGCTCAATCTTGCCGATCATATCAATGCCCCACATGGCAAAGGGCCATGGTGAAGACATGATGTTCAAAGGATTGGGAGGCACATGCACCTTATCTGCGTAGATCTGGCATTTATGACATTTTCTGGCATAAGCACAACAGTCTGCATCCATTGTGATCCAATAATATCCTGATCTTAACAACTTTTTAGCCATGGCATGCCCTCCGGCATGGGTACCAAAAGACCCTTCATGCACTTCATGCATCAATAAATCTGCTTCCGTCTTGTCAACACATCTGAGGAGTACCATGTCAAAGTTCCTTTTGTACAAAGACCCATCAGTGTTCAGAAAGAAGCTTCCAGCAAGCCTTCTCAAAGTCTTCTTATCATTGGAAGATGCCCCAGGTGGGTATGTTTGATCCTCCAAGAAGCATTTAATGTCATGAAACCAAGGCTTATCATCTTTGACAACTTCCGCTGCGAATACATATGCCGGTCTATCAAGTCTTGACACTGAAATCTGAGGTACAAAATTAGCAGCTTGAACTTTGATCATGGATGAAATGGTAGCAAGAGCATCTGCAAACTGATTCTCGTCCCGAGGGATATACTCAAGCTTGACTGTTGTGAAGAAAGTCAATAACCTTCTTGTATAATCCCTGTAAGGTATCAGATGATCCTGGTGGGTGTACCATTTGCCGTTGGTTTGATTGACTACCAAAGCTGAATCTCCGAATACGGTCAATGTCTTGATCCTGAGGTCAATGGCTTCCTCAAGACCCATAATGCAAGCTTCGTATTCAGCTTCGTTGTTAGTGCAGTTGAAAGTGAGTTTCGCCGAGAATGGCATGTGAACTCCTTTAGGTGTAATGAGTACTGCACCAACACCACGACCATTCATGTTAACAGCCCCATCAAACATCATAGTCCATTCTTCCTCCGGGTCAGGCCCTTCAGTGTGAACAGGCTCTTCATGATCTTTTGCTTTAATGAACATGATGTCTTCATCAGGGAAGTCAAATCTCATAGGCTGGTAATCATCAATGGGTTGCTCAGCAAGATATTCAGATAGTACACTGCCTTTGATGGCTTTCTGAGAAGTGTACTGGATGTCGTATTCTGTGAGAATCATCTGCCATCTTGCAACCCGTCCGGTAAGAGCTGGCTTCTCGAAAATGTACTTAACTGGGTCCATTTTTGATATCAACAAAGTAGTGTGGGTCAACATATACTGTCTCAGCCGGCGAGCAGCCCACGCTAAAGCACAACAAGTTTTCTCGAGCAGTGAATAACGTTGTTCACAGTCGGTAAACTTTTTGCTTAGGTAGTATATTGCATACTCTTTTCGACCAGACTCGTCATGCTGGCCCAGCACACACCCCATCGACTCTTCTAATACTGTCAAGTACATAATCAGAGGTCTTCCTTCAACTGGAGGCATAAGGATTGGAGGTTCTTGCAGATATTCCTTGATCTTGTCAAAAGCCTTCTGGCAGTCTTCGTTCCACCTGACCGTCTGTTCCTTTCTTAACAGCTTGAACAAAGGTTCACAGGTTGCTGTCAGGTGAGATATGAACCTTGAAATGTAGTTCAATCGACCTAAGAACCCCCGAACTTCTTTCTCTATTTTCGGTGCAGGCATCTCTTGGATGGCTTTGACTTTATCAGGGTCAACTTCAATCCCTTTCTCGCTCACAATAAAACCCAGCAGCTTACCAGACCGCACCCCGAATGTGCATTTGTTGGGGTTCAACTTCAGTTGGTACTTCCTCAGACGTTTGAATAACTTGAGCAGATTCACCAGGTGATCTTCCTCTGTAAGGGACTTGGCGATCATATCATCCACATAACATTCTATTTCTTTATGGATCATATCGTGGAATAGTGTCACCATAGCCCGTTGATATGTTGCACCAGCATTCTTGAGCCCAAATGGCATTACTTTGTAGCAGAACGTGCCCCAAGGTGTGATGAATGTTGTCTTCTCCATGTCTTCAGGTGACATCTTGATCTGGTTGTATCCTGAAAATCCATCCATGAAGGAGAATACCGAGAACTGAGCCGTGTTATCCACCAATACATCAATGTGAGGTAATGGGAAGTCATCTTTCGGGCTGGCTCTGTTCAGATCCCGGTAGTCAACGCACATTCTTACTTTGTCGTCCTTCTTAGGCACAGGCACAATATTAGCAACCCACGGTGGATAGCTAGTCACAGCAAGGAACCCGGCGTCCCATTGCTTTTGTACCTCTTCTTTGATCTTCATTGCCATGTCCGGACGAGTACGGCGTAGCTTTTGTTTGACTGGAGGGCATTCTTCTCTCAGAGGTAGCTTGTGCACAACAATATCGGTATCCAACCCTGGCATATCTTGGTAAGACCAAGCAAACACGTCCACATACTCTTGAAGCAGGTCAATCAGTTGTCTCTTTACCGAGTCTTGCAGGCAGGCCCCGATCTTAACCTCTTTCACGTCTTCATCTGTACCAAGATTGATCACATCAACCTCCTCCTGGTGAGGAGTAATAACCTTTTCCTCTTGTCTTAACAACCTGGCTAGCTCTTCAGGGAGCTCATATTCTTCTTCAACCCCTTCATCAGCTTGATTGATTGGATTGTCAAAGTCATACGAAGTCATAGCCGTGCTGTTGTCGGTGCTGTCTGGAAGGCACTCTCTGCAAGGGTTAAGTTTGTTCATTTTAGTGACTTGATTTTAATCTTTATTTAGAAAAGTGAAATGAAGTTGCCATTTTGAAAACACCGCCATTTATTTTTTTGTACAAAAAGAAAAATGGAAAAACAGTGAACGAAAAGGAAAAGACTCGTTTGCAAAAAGATGTCTGATATTTCATTAATTAATCTTGTTTGCACAAAAAGTACAGATGGCCCGATTACAAAATGAGTCTTGTCATCTTGGGCAAGATGCAAGACTTTGATGCATGCTTATAAAAATACAGGAAATAATAATTACTCTGCATGAGTAACTCTTATAATTTCCTGGGAAGACCAGTTTGAGACACTGCTCCCCGGGATCTTTGGACGAATCCAGCTTTCCAGGTTGCGTTCTTCTTCCAGCTCGTCTTCCAGACAGTTGATAGTATCAGGGGTAAGCATTCCCCCACTCACAAAGTTGGGCTCTTTCGCAGCCGCTGCTTGATCTTGTTGAGTTGGTTTGTAACCCAACCCAAATCTGTCTTCTTTCTTCTCTACCGATAGCAATTTGCCCCAGCCTTGGGCAGTTCCTTCCTCAACAACCTTCCGGGCTTGTTGGTATGACAATATTGGAGTACCAGACACAGCAGATGTTTCATTCACATTCAAGGCTTCAAACCCCTGGCTCATTGTTTCATGGATCTCCCCATCCATCTCAATGTATTTATAGGTAGCCAGGTGGCTGACAAAAATGTCCTCTTCTCCACAGATTGTAACGATTTGACCCTCCCACTCATATTTTAACTTCTGGTGAAGGGTAGAGGTCACGGCGCCAGCAGCGTGAATCCATGGCCTACCCAACAAACAGCTGTAGGCGGGCTGAATGTCCATCACATAGAAGATAGTTTTAAAGGTCTGCGGGCCAATCGTTATGGGCAGTTCAATTTCTCCCAGAACCGATCTCTTGAGCCATCAAAGGCTCTCACCACCAGGTTGCTGGGTCTCAACGCCAACCCGTCATACTCTAGCTTCACCAAAGCCTTCTTAGGTAAGACATTAAGGGATGACCCCGTGTCTACCAGCACATGGGAAAGGACAGCACCTTTACATTCCATAGTTATGTGCAAGGCTTTATTATGGTTGCGGCCTTCCGTTGTCAAATCAGTATTGGTGAACCCTAGTCCGTGACTAGCATTAACATTTCCAACTACTGCTTCCAGCTGATTGACGGTGATCTCTTCAGGCACGTAAGCTGCGTGCAGGACTTTGAGTAGTGCATTCCGATGGGCTTCGGAGCACATGAGCAATGATAGGATTGAGATCTTGGAAGGCGTTTGGTGAAGCTGATCCACTATTTTATAATCACTCTTTTTGATGATTCGCATGAACTCATCAACCTCTTGATCGAATGGTGTTTTCAAAGCTTCCTTAACAGCTTGATCTTCCTGCACAGGGCTCTTCCCTTTTGCCTTGGCAGCAGCTTCTGCTTCGGCTGTGGGTCTCTGAATTTGTGGAGCGAAAAGACGTCCGCTTCGAGTGAAGCCTCCGCCTCCTCCCACATTGTCAATTTGTAGTGCAGGGGTTGATGATTCAAAAGTGATTCTTTGTCCTTCACAGTACAAGTCAGAGCCGTAATGCCAGGGGATGGCATTACTGCTTTCATAAGGTACGGGTCCAGGCACCGTGATGGTGACTGGACTGATTGCAGCTGTTGAAGGAACTGTAATAGTTTGTGGATCGTAATAAATTGTAACTGGTGCCCTAGTGGGAGTAGCACCTTCTGAGTTGTAGACGGAGTTGTTTTCAGGATCGTAGAATATGGTGACAGTTGAGACATCTTCATGATTTGTTGCTGGTGTTGTAGGAGATAATGGTGGAAGAATGGATGTTGTTGTTGTAGGAGCTTCAAAATGGAGTGATGCTGAAGTTGTAGCAGGAAGATTTGTTGAAAACTGATTAGTTGAGATAATAGATGAAGTACTTGTTGATGAAACCGAAGAATTGTCAGGAACAATGGTTGTTGCAGTTGTAGGAGGTTCTGAAACCGTTGCTGATGAGATTGCTGGATTTGTTGGAAATGATGTGGTGATCTGAAGCTGGCCACTCTGAATAAGGCTGTCTATGCCATTCCTCAAATTATCGCACCCATTTACCGAGATATTGCAGTAAGCACAACCCAACTCACACCCCAGGAACATTTGACATTCCAAGAGCTGAGCTTTGATTTCCACCAACGGTGTCCTGATCTGGCCCACACTGGTTATTAAATAAGACGGCTTGTCTTCTTAAATAGCGTTAATCCTGGGACCACCGTGGTTTGGCATCGGGTTCTTATTGACATTGGGTGGTGGTGCGAAATTCAGAGCTTTTGAGTCTACCAGGTCTTGTACCTTCATATGCAGGGCTCTGCACTTTTCTGTACTGTGGCCAGGTGCGTTTGAATGGAAGGCACACCTAGCGTTGGAGTCATAGTTCCTGGGTAGACTGTTGGGGTCTGGAGGTGCCAACGTCCTTAGCTCAACTAGGTTGAGTTTCAGGAGTTGTGGCAGCAGGGTAGCATATGGCATAGGGATCGGATCGATCACCCTATTAGCTTGAGATGGCCTCTGTTGGAATGGCCTTTGTTGACTGTTGTTGTTGGTGTTGCTGTTGTTGTAGTTCCTTGGAGGATACTGATTTTGCTGATGGTACTGAGGTTGCGGCTGATAGTTTTGCTGTGGAGGTTGATAGACGGGTTGAGGATGTGCTGGAGCAGGAATGGTGACTGCTGCTATTGACCTTTGAGCATATTGGGGCCTGCCCCTGTTCGAATGGATGGCATTGGTCTCGCCAGTTCTTCTCGGGCCTGCAAAAGGCTTTCTTGTACTACTGGACGAGCTTGCACCGTTGTCTGAGATCTTGCCCATTTTCAATAGGCTCTCGATTCTCTCCCCAGCTATGACAACATCCGCAAAGCTAGTGGAAGAGAAAGCTTCCAGCCTGTCAATATAAGTTCCCTGAAGGGTGTTCATGAACATATCTGCCATTTCCCGTTCAGACAAAGGTGGCTGAACAGCAGCAGCCAATTGCCTCCATCTCTGGGCATATTCTCGGAAACTCTCCCTTGAAGACTGTGACATTCCCATTAGGAGGGTCCTGTTGGGTGCCATGTCTAAGTTATACTGATACTGTCTGATGAAGGCCTCTGCCAGGTCCTTCCAGCATCTAATAGTTGCCCTTGTCAAGTGAGAGTACCATTCTCTCGACGCTCCGGTTAAGCTGTCTTCGAAATAGAACATCCAGAGCTTCTCATCCATTGTATAGGCCTTCAGCCTTCCCAGAAATGACTGTAAATGAGTCCGGGGGCATGAAGTCCCGTTGTATTTTTCAAAGCAAGGAGGCTTGAATTTATGGGGGATCCTGACCCCGTCTACCAAGCCCATGTCCATGACATCGAAGCCCAAAGAGTTTTGAGATTCTAAGGACCTCAACTTCTCAGCTATCTCATCCAATCTCCTATCATAAGCTTCTTCCCCAGCACCCATTACCGTGAACTGGTCTTCTTGAGGGTCCTCTTGAAGTACCCTGGCTGCAGTGGCTGTCCCTTGAACATTTGCAGGAATATTGGCCTCAGGATGGAGGTGTGGTCCAAATACCGGAGGGTTGATGTGAGGTTGTACCCTTTCATTGTTACTGGTACCGGCAGTCCCTATATGTGGATCCTCTTGATTTTGCCTTTCCACCATGGCTCTCAATCTTTCCTGGCTCTGAGCCATGTTGTTCATAACTTCCATAAACTGAGTCATTTGATTCCTCATCTCTAGCCTTTCATTTGCCATTTGATTTCTGACCTCAGTAAGGTCCTGCTGCATCTGATCCATTTGAATGCCCGGAAGGTTGTTTCGGGTTGGATAACGGTGCGGACGGTTGAGGGGAAATACACGGCGCCTAGCAATAGTTCCTGAGGCATCACAACAGAGGTTAGCAACAACAAAACAAAAACCTACAAAACAAACAAAGGGTTAGCATGCAATGCAGTTATGCTTATTTGTTCTCAAGGTATCCGGTTTGGCATTCAGTTTTGACCCTTCCAGACCCTTGAAGATGCTGTTGTTGTCGCTTGAAGAAAACTCAGATGAAGCAAACTAACACAAATATATTACAGAAGGTGAAATAATACAACTTGTTCATTTTACAACACAAGCCCTCTAAGGGGTCAAAATACATTACAAGAAAATGAAGTACATGGAAAGAAAGCAACAACAAACAAATGGTCAAACACCAAGACCGAACTCATCCTCACGAACTTCCTTGAGAAGTGCTTCGGTCACAGGATCAGCCGGACGCTCCTTGAGATTCCTGATGAGGAGATTCCGGGTCGTAACAACTGCTGTTAGCTTCTTGTGCTGAGTTTGGTCCTTTGACCTCTTCACCCCTGCTTTGATCTTCAGCTCTGATATCTCCCTCTGGGCTGCTGCCAGGGCCTCTTGCTGTTCTTTTGCATTAGCTTCAAGTTGCTCCATCTTGTCTTGAACTCTCTTGTCCTCCAGGGTACGAGCCTCGGTGATCCTGACCCATCGGGCTTGACTCTCCTTCAAATACAAGTCTGTTCTTGCTCTCTGGAACTGGGCTTCCTTGCAAGCATTCTTCAGAATTTGTTCTCCAGCCTTTGACTTTTTAATGTAATCCCCAGACTTCTCAATCTTAATCAGATGCTCTACTCTTAATTTCTCCAACCTCTCAATCTCCCTCATACCTTCACTCCTCTCCCGGAGGGTCTTCTGCAAGGCCTGAGTTAGCTTCTCATTTCTTTCCTTCAAACTCTCAAACTCCTCCAAACTGATAGTGGCAGGGGGTGGTGCTGAAGATGACTCAGGCATGTCTTCTATGGTAAAGGGCATCCCAGAGAATTGGGCCCTGGCACGGGACCATTCATAATATTGTGCTGATGCCACATTATTACATTTCCCCAGAATGGTCACTCCCCTGGTTTGAACATTATCCCAGGCCCAGGCAGCCTGCCTAACAACAATCAGACTAATCTTGTTCTCACAATAGAGAGTCTCAACCAAGTCCTGTGCCCTAGGAGTGTGGACCAGTGCATAGCCCAGTTGCCTTCTGAACAGCAGAGGATTGTAATTGATACTACCCTTAACTCCTATTAAAGGCACATTGGGGAAATGCCCACAGCTGGTGATGATATCCCTGCCCTTGGTGCTTTGAGTGCACCACCTGATGTCTGCTGAAGTTAGAACAGTGAGTCTCTTAGCCCAGTTGCTCTGCTGATGAGGTTCAGAAATGCATCTGTCCTGGGTAGATGCCTGAGAAGCCAAGTGTGGAACAATGGAGCACAACACCTCACTAATCTCCCCCTCTGCTTTTCATTTCTCTGATGCACTGAGTAGTAAAGATCCCCCAATAAAGTTGGTACTGGGTTCTTCAGGATGAACAGATGGATTGCATTATTGCTAATGAATCGAGGCTCGTCTGCAAACAACACAATTCCATATATGCTCAAGGCCAGCAAGGCACAGACAGCCTTCCACTCTCCTAGAGAAGCTTTCAGGGTAGCTTGAGAGATCAGGAAATCCAGATGAAAACCAAGGATCCCAGCTTTAGAAGTCATATGCTGCTCAATTAGGACAGGTTCCAGATGCAAAGCCTTTGCTATTTCTCCATTAGCAGGAAAGACCATCTCAGGGTTGAAAGGGACTCCATCCCCGATAGGCAAACCAACCAATGATGAGTATTCTTCTAATAGAGGGCCTAACTGAAAGTCTTGGAAAGTGAAACATCTCAGCGGGGGATCATAAAACTGAATGCAGGTGTGGATCAGGCTTCTCTGTGATGGGTCCAGATCCATAACCATATCAAGTATATCTCCATAACTTTCCCTGAACAATGGTATGTGATCTGGAGTGATCAGGGTTTGAATCCTCCTGATATCTGATAGCTCTGGCTGGAAGAAGTGATAGGTGATGTTGCTCTTTTTAGGAGCCATGATGCTGAAGACTGAGTAGAGACAGGTGATGATGATAATACTGAAGAAGTGGGCCACTGACTGGCTGGTGCAGGTGATAACTGAAGCAGATAGCTGATGAAGACAAGTCAAAACTGAAGATGAGGTCAAAACCAAAACCAAATGAAGATGGAAACCCTGAAACACAAATAAGCAAATGTCAATATGATGCAATAATTATGTATGCAAATGAAATGCAAGGGTCTGTGACTGAGCTGGATCTGATCAAAATGCCCTGATATAGGTCCAAGTATGTTCAAGAATTCCAGATGAGGTCTATAAATCCAGTAACCAAGGTGGGGGACTCAAATAAAGAGCCACATATCCAGGGTTTTAGAATCACAAGAACTGTCCCAAATTAAAGTATTCTTAAACAATCAAAGTAACGAGGTATTCTGAGGTCAAGGTACCTGCAAACCTGTAAACAGCCCAACCCCCTCACAGGTGGTGTTCTAAAACAAGGATCCTCAGACTTGGATCAGTTATGAGAAGTGTAAACACTTCTAACCCGGAGGTACAGTGTTTACAATAACCATAAAAGTTCCTCCTCTAACTCACCTCAGTTTCTGAAGGTCAATACTAAAAGGTCATCCAGACTTAGCAGGCTTCCCAGATAGCCCTAGCATTGCAGGAAATCTACAACACAGAGTTCTCAAGAAGAAACCCATATCTGAACCGTGTTTCATATTCCCGCACCAGACCGAGATGGAATGGGAAAGAATATGATTCACTCTAGCCTAGGTGTCACTCAGGTCCCAGGTATAGGACCTTAACTCTCAATGAATCACCCACCCACCAAAACAAACAACAGATCCAGCCAGCAGCACAGTATGACAATATGATATAATGCAAAAGCAATAAAGAAAGCAGTAAAGCAAACTGTACATAAAGCAAAATAAGTACAAATATACAAGCACAAATAAGCACATAACACCCCAGTAAACACAAATCAATCAAGCGCTAGGAGGAACCCACAAAAAGAACCAGAAGCCCTGGTTGCAGTATAAGGGTCCCCAGCAGAGTCGCCAAGCTGTCGCTCCCGACAAATGAAACGGATCAGATGAAGGTACAGACGCGAACGGTCGGCGAGAGGGACAATGAGAACACACAGCCGTGAACTCACTGGAGATGAATAGAGTCGCCAGCTAGGCATTTTTATCCCGGAGGAAAGGCAATGCTGCATAGACCTAGAAAGACATGGATAAGACGGTTGCGAACCAGAGAAACTGAGAAAGGGGGTTGGTTACAACCTGGGAAGGTATTAGCACCCAGATTGTCCGCCGTACTCGACGGGATCCACGCTTAGAAGATTTGTGTTTTAAAGGGGTAGTGTCAGTGCAATCTGTGTATAAAGCTGGAAAAGAATGTACAGGTGTCGGTGTAAAGGAGTGTAAAGTGTAATATACAGTGTCAGTGTAGGAATGAAAATGAATTGCTCAAGATCATGAGGCTTAAAGAATGAAGCTGGAAAGAGGGGGAATATACAGAGACTTTTGTTCGATAACTGTTAAGTTATGCCTACGTATCCTCTCGTGCAATGAGGAAGTCAGAACACCGTAGTTCGACCCAAAGAGACTGAAAGGTGAATTGACTTGTGAACTGCTTACTTGTCTATGCTCAAGTGTATGACCTGTCTGGCTCAGGTGCAAACTGTCTTGCATTAGACGGAAGAAGCAAGTTCTCGTTTGTGAGTGAAGATGATGAGAAAAGAATCCCGGAGGAGACGATTATTATTTGTTTTTGTGTTTTCAGTCTTTTATTGCTTTTTGAAGTTTGTCATAAGTTAATGAGCCTAAGCCTAAACCAATGGGTTTAGTAAACTCATCACATCTTCCCTCTGATTAGGGGTAATGAGAATACCTTAAGTGTGAAGTCAGCTTCTCACACTTAATCACCTTTGGTGTAGGATTAAGATCATTAACCTACTTGTGATTACTTAGATGTTTTTGTTGTTTTTGTTTAGTGTTAAGTAATGAGGTTAAGCCATAATCAAGGATTAAACAGACTCATTACACCATCCTAATAGAAGGATAATAGATGAGAATGCTTAAGCTGAGGAAAACTCCTCAACTTAATCCATGGTTAGGGATTAAAATCATGACAAAACAAACCTTTATTAAATGGATTTTATTAATGATATGATGATGAAGTGAGTTTTATGATTTTTAAGACAACTTGAGGGGGACTTGTCCATTAACACTAGGGTTAGTCCTTCTTAACCAATTAAGGAAGAATTAGAACCCTAATGCAAGGCCCAAGTTACAAGTGTGATGTCTTGATACTTATTAAGTGGATTGATTAAGAGATTTAAACACATTAAGGGTTTAACACTTAGGATTAAAGTTATACACTCCATCCTAAGAGAAGGATGCAGGCATAAGCTTAATCACAAAGCCTTAAAGCCTTTAGGGTTTAGTCCCTGATTATGAGATGAGAAGAGAAGACTCAAAAGAGACACAAAGGTAAAACTAAGAGGGGGGACTAATCAAAACCCTAATCATTGTCATGCTTGGTTGTTCCTAAGGTTTGTGAGGTTAAACAAGAAAGATCTCCAATGGAACCACCAGGAAGCAGATGAAAGGATCAAGAGAAGCAAAGTGACTTGCTTCTTTCAAGAAGTCAAGTCACTTGAAGAAAGAGAGTGAGAAGAAGAAGAATGAGCAAGCTCAATCTCAAACACAAACAAAAATGCAGCAATGGATGCAAGAGAGATGAAAAGAAAAGTTATGAGAAGTGAAGGCAAATTCACTTCTCAACCTCACTTACCACCTGAAATGTTAGAAAAGAAATGCAATGCAATGCCAAATGAGATGAAATGACATGATGAAAAACAAAACCAGAAGCATGTACATGATGATAATGATGTTATGAGATGCTACAAGCATGAGGCAAGGCATGGATATGCTCATACAAGATCATGGATGCAAATGATGCAAGTTAAGGAGCATGATCTTACATAAAAAGTTATGAAACATACATGGCAAACAAAATGGCAAATATGGGATGCAATGATCAAACATGCTTTCTATATGTCTTAAGATGTCAAATGAATCAAATGGATGCTTGAAATATCATGGCAAGTCATGTTATGCAAGAGAATGCAAGAAGGATGCAAATGGAAGCCCAAATTAGGGTTTATGGATCAAACAACAAACAAAACCAAAAAACAGAAGCAAACCCTAAGATAAAAAATGGAAAATGCCACTCAAAGAAACCCTAACCCTATACTAAACCAAGGTCCAAAGGGGAGGTCTCAACTCTTAACCAATCTCAAGATATGCATTTTCTAAGTTATTAGGGTTTTTAGGGTTCCTAAACAAAAGAAATGCCAAACAAATTGAAAATGAGGAATCAAATCATGGCCATTTGATCCTAGAAACTATATGCCAAACACAATGCAATGCAAGAAGAATCAATGTCCAACTCTTCATGAATAGGCAGAAATGATTTTTTGAACTTATGATCAAAATAATGCACAAAAAATGATTTAATTCAATGGAAAATTCTCAAAATGCATCAAGATCCAAAAAGAAATTTGGTTTGAAGGTTGGACAATGTTTCTAAATGTCTTAGAACATTTCATGAATTTTTTGGTGATTTTTAAATACCTAAAAGTATTTTTAATTAATTAATTTCCATTAATCAATTAAAAATAATATTTTAAATATTTAAAAATACTTTTTTAATGATAAAAAATAAAATGAAAATATTTTTGGGTCATAAAAATTAATAAAACTTATGGGAAAAAGTTTCATAATTTTTACACATTTTTTACTATTTTAAAATAATTGTGCAAATAAAAGAAAAAGAAAATGAATAAAAATGAATATAATGGAAAGTCAACCAAATGAGGGGCCAGGATTGAATCTGGGGAGAGCCTGGTTGACTGCGCGCGCAGATCAAAGGCTGAAATTCAAACCTCTTAATCTCAATTAATTAAATTAATTAATCCTGATTATGAATTAATGATACGATCTGGACCATACACACGCGCGCGGGAAGCCAGATCCAAGGGTCCATATTTGAATTTTGCCCTAACCCTAATTAACTCACTAATTACTTTCAGGCTGCCGGAGAAGACTTCCGGTCGTCTTCTCCGGCCAGCATCTCCCCTGAAAATCCCCAAAACCCTAAAAACCTAACTAAAATGAAATCTAAGAACTGGGAAATGATCCCCACTCACTCACGAACCAAAACCCCATCTCAAAACAAATTTATATTTCCTAACAAGGCTGAATCGAAGCAAGAAAGAATTAGGGCATGCAAGTTTCAGAGGGCAATTAAACTCTCATTTCATCACCATTTGCAAAACCAAAGGCATATTCATGATCAGGAAGACACAAAGAACAAGCTTAAAACAAAAGAAATGATTTCTGGAAAAATATTTCTTGAGCTACCTGAGATTCGAAGCTTTCACTCTGATGACTTTCTGGCCCTTTCTCCTTGTGCAATCCACTCCTTAGGACCCCTTGATGATGTTTGAATGCTTTGGAGGAGTTTATATTGGCTGGATGAGGAGTTTGACAAGCTTCTGCTCAAGCTCAGTTGGAAATGGCAGTGATGATTCAGGCAGTTTCAGGCCATTGTGAATGGTTCTTTGTGATCCAGATGGTGAGTGGAGAAGCTTTGTAAAGTTTGTTTGGATGTTTGTAAGCTGTGGAAGGTGATTCGAAGAGAAATGCAGGCTGAGGTGAAAATGGTGAAGTGGTTTTGTGGTTGGTTTCAGGCCTGGCTCTTGGCTGGTTTCTTCTCAATGAATCATGGTGAGATGCTTGGTGAAAATGGTTTTGATGTCTGGTGGCTGGGCAGAGAGATTCGAAGCAAAATGCAGCTAGGGTGTGTTTTGTGAATGTGTTGTTGTGAGAGAGTTTCAGCCTTGCTTCATCATATCTTTGGCTTGCCAAGGGATATTGTATTTTAATCCCATAGGTCAGATGATTTGACATGGCCTATAGTGATTGGTAAGTTTGCTTTTGCTCAAAGTCCACCTTTTGTGTAAGAGAAGTATGGCTTGGTTCTAGGCTTAGTACAAGGCATGGGCTGCGCAGCAGGGGTGAGGGGAAAGGCTAGCCAAAGTCATCATCCAAAGGTTGCAAGTTGTAGGAAGTGTGATCATGAGTTTTGCAAGTTGTGGCTTTTTGGTTCACATGGAAAGATCTTGTCCCAAAAGCCATGAAACATGAGCAATGCCTAGTCCATTCTGAATTTTAGGACTTACATGATGTTTATGTGATGGTTTGATGCCAATTAGAAGTTGCAATTTGCCTTGGTACATGATTTTGCAATTTTCACACTTGGTGCATAACTTGAAAATCAATGATTTTTGCCAACTTTGTCACACCATAACTTTTGATCCAAGAAGAATCTGATCATGTTCTTGTACTTTTTGAAAAGGGAAAGATGAGATCTACAACTTTCATGACCAAAGTTTTTTCATTTGAAGCATTTTTGGATCAAGAATTAAGGCTTGAAAAATGACCAAAAATGAGGCATTCTTGAAAAGTCAACTATGCCCAAAAAGTCAACATTTGCAAAACTTCCAAATTCTTGATTTTTGTGAACTTCAACCCTCTTCCATGATCAAATAAAGATCATATACACTCAAAATGATGAAGATTACCCATTGGTTGGATCATTGGGGGCCTCAGATGCCCTGATTTTGCACTGACTTGTCCAGAAAGTCAACCCTTGATCAGATGACTTCCCCATGGAATTTCTTCATGAAAATTGATATGCATACTCCCTATACCATATAGAGACCAATGGAAACAAGAATGACCAAAAAATTTGGAGTTATGGCCTCTGAAACCAAAACCCTAATTTTTAAGACAACTGTGCAGTCAAACTTGGCTCTGCATCCATTCAAACCCTAGTTCTTGTGATTCCTTGGAATTTTGACTCTGAGAGGATGCAATATGATACTTGAACACATATGGACCCCTTTGAAGTGATTGGTGGCCTTTGGAGTGGCTCAAGAAGCTCTTGGATTGCTCAGATCACAAACCCTAGGTGCAGATGGCTTAGAAACTATGCAGTGAATCAAAAATGAGATGTGAGATGATATGATTGTGTTTATGCATATGAGAATGATCACAAGCCATGGTGTGAATGGGTGAGGGCAAATTTGGGGTGTTTACAAGTAGGTGTAACACGGTGGGAGAACTGACTTTAGTTAAATGTTGCGGATAGCAAGAGTCGCCACCGACTTTTATTTTATCCAAAGGAAAGGCATAAAAGAACAGGAAAGACCTTTAAAAGATTTTTGGGTCCGGGGGGTAGGTTATGTAAAGGGAATGTGTTAGCACCCTTTACATCCATGGTTATCCATGGGCTCTTAGTTACTTAGCTCACTTTAAATTGTTTTTGAAAATGTGAAGTGTGTGAATAGAAATTTTCATAATATTTTAATAATGATCCATGTACGGATGCGTAAAAAACTTGTGTTTGAAAATTGTTTGAAATTTATGAAGTGTTTGAAAAGTTTTTGAAGAAGTGAGCAAGCAACTATGAGGAACATACCCTAAAGTTTTAAGTCTTTCTGTTCTTTATCCTTTAAATGGTAAGACTATCCTTATTATTAAGGAATAGGTAGTCATTACCTTGGATGTGTGGGACAAGTGAGGGACATCTGTTTAATGAAGGCAACCGTGGGGTGTATTAAGCATTTTGGAGGGACTGTCATCATTATTCGAAGGGACTAGATCATTATGAAAGGCAACCTCGTAGGGACTTGATCTTTGATTATGAAGGGACTATATGACTTTTCTTTTAAGGGACTTTGCTTTATACACCCCACTTGACCTTTTGAATAGGCAACATTGAGAGGTATCCCTAAGGAAGTGAGATGGCGATCAAAGATCGACTTACGTGTGTGAGTGTACAATTTTAATATTTATCTTTAAATTTAAATGATCTAAATTGATTTTAAATTACAAGTATATTTACACTCCCTATTTACTAACCATAGCATAAAATATAAATAATTAAACATTACTACTAAATATTACATCAAAGGAACAATTACATGATAATAATAATTAAAGCAAAATAAGCAAAAATAAATAATAATAATAATTGGGTTAGTGAAATAATAATAATAATAATAATAATAAATCACAATGGAGTTAGTAATAATGATAATAATAAATCACAATAGGGTTAGTAATAATGATAATAATAAATCACAATATATATAAATGGGGTTAGTAATAATAAAATAGATATGAAAATAAATAGCATTAATGATAAAATAAATAAGAATATTAGCATAATAATTAAAAGATCAAATTTTTATGAACAATTATTATTTAAGATTAAGAAGAAAATATAAATAATTAATTATCATAAAGTTTTAAATGCTATAAAAATTAAGTTAATTATAAACATATTATGAAAATAAATTATATTAGATTAACAAGTTTTAATTATTTTTTAAACATATATTAAAAATTATTTACATGCAAGAATTAAATTATGAACACATTATAGAATATATATATATATATATATATATATATATATATATATATATATATATATATATATATATATATATATATATATATATATATATATATATATATATATTATGAAAATATGATTAATTATAATTGAATAACCATATAATTATATTCACAAAAATTAAATTATCAATTTTTAACTATAAAAATTATGCAAAAATAAACAATTTATGTCATATTTACATATTATAAAAATAAATTAATTTTTAAACATATTCACATACAAAAATTTAAATTATAAACAATTTATGGAATTTAATTATAATTAACAAAATTTTAATATTAAGCATATTTATATATAAGATTATAAACAATTTATATAATATATACATATGATGAAGGTTTATATATAAAAAATAAATTAAAGATTTAAAAGAAAATTATGGATTAAAAAAAATTAGGGTTAACTTAATTATTTACAAATTAGAATTATTTTTAAATTATATGATAAAATAAAATAACATTTATATGATAATAATAAAAAAAAAGTTATTAGAATTAATAAAGATGAATTAGGGTTCGTGAAGATTTTAGAATAGAAAAAAAATTAGGTTTACAACTTAATTATTTACTAATTTTAATTAAGAAAAATAATAATAATAATTAAACAAAGAAAAATAAAGAGAGAAAGAAAAAAGAAGGGAGGTCTGGTTTTGAACCCAGGACCTCCCAATACCTGGAAGAAGACATTGCCACTGGGCTGCGCACGCAGCTGGTGATATGGAACCACCAAACATCCATCATATTGTAAAGCAAGTGAAATAACTGAGAAAAGAAAAAAAATGCTGAGGGCTGGACTCGAACCCACGCCCTGATGACTATAACCATCAACACTTCACCAACTGAGCCAAGCGCCTTATCTGTGAATAAACTAACAAACATATATTATAAAAATAAGTCAAATTTTGAATTCTGATTTCGCGCCAAAGCTGCTTCATCTTCAACCTCCTGACTTGCGAATCTTGCTACGAATTTTACCACGAATTTTCCTGCGAATTTTATCATATACAGAACCTACGAATCTTAAACATCAACAAAACAGTAAAATTTTTACAAATTGATTAGTGAAACATGATCCTCAAAGCACCTACAATCTTCTTATGTTCTTAGAAATTATTTATATTTGGTTTATCATGAAACCCCAATCAAGAGGCCGAAACCCTAGCCATGGTGGATTCCTTAATTTGCAATAAAAATTCAATCCAAGCATACAGAAACGTTCCAAATACCTTCACAAGCAATTATCAATGGTCAAAAACAATTTATAATACATAAACATGTGAAATCGAAAATTTGAAATTTTAAGAGGAAATTGATTTCGGGTTATGCATTTAGGCATGTTTTGGACAATGATAATGATCAGGTTATCTTCAGTGATACTCAAGGAAACCAATGCAACCTTTAAAAAGCTTTGAGAGTGCTTCTAAGTAGGAAACCGAATTGGAGTTTTTCAAGTGATTTTGTGAAGTTTGAAGATGGTTTTTGAGGCTCTAAAAATCCTCCATTTAAAGCTGCCTCATGTTGTATATATAGGAGTGAATGAAATTAGGTTAAGAGCTCTCACAAACTTTTGGATATTTGGACCTTTTAAGATTGAAAAATATTTGGTTTTAAAACTTGAAATATCTTGATCTTGCCTTGCTATTTTGGGATGATTTTCATAACTCTTGTATCAATTAGATCAAAATATCATTTATGACATTCTAGAAGCAAGATAATTTTAAATCTTCACTATTTCTTATTTTATTTGAATTTAAAATGATTTTTAATATAAAAAATCATAATAAATAAAAATAAAATAATGAAAATAATGAAAATATTAAGTTAATTTCGTGCAAGATGTCTTGGTGTGGATTGGGTCATCATATGGCAAGCCCATTTAGAAAAAATTAGTTTTAAACCTCAATTTTCCTCATAAACCAACCAAAAGTTTCCCAACTTTGCAAGGGCACACATCCTTCAATTTTAATGCTATGAGGGTGTTATTGGACATTTTGGAAAGCTTGAAGAGTCCTATAACCAACCCCACTGGTTTCATGTCCATATCATTTACGAATCTCAAGTTATGCCCTTTTGAAGTTGTTGACTTTTTGTTGACTTTCAAAAGGACCTATAATGTCTTAGCTCATACCTTCCAAATGAAGCATTTTTGGGCTTGTCTTGTGAGACACAAAGTTGTAGAGAATTCAATTTCCTTAAAAATGAGCTTTGGATGGAGACTTGGTGATGAAGCATGTGAAAGTTATGGCTGGTCAAAGTTCAGTTGACTTTTACTAAGAAAACCCTAATTTAGAAACTCCTGATTCTTGATGATCTGAAATCTCCTTGATGAATCATGATCAACCCTTGATCAAATGATGAATTTTACTTCATATACTTGATGTTGGCAAAAAATCATGAAGTTTGACTTTGGTTTGACCACAGTTGACCTCAGTTTGACTTTTTAACTGCTTTGACTGATTTTGACTTATCTGATCATCTGACTGAGCAAACTTTTGAGAAAAGTCTTGAAACTTGACATGGGGGTTCTTAAACACATATAAGATATTATGAAGCTCACTTGAAGTCTTGGAAGTTCATTTAGCCTGATTAAAGTCAAAACCCTAGTTTTGGATGCACTGCTTAGGAGGTGCATTGTCTGAGGGAATTGTCAACTCTTCTGACCAATTGTGAACTTTGTGAACCTTGTGAACCATCATAAGATGTCTTGTGAACCATCATGGGAGGTCTTGTGGACCTTGTGAATCTCATAAAGTGACTTGTAGACTTTATGAACCTCATGAAAGGTTTGGTAAGCATTGTGAATCTTGTGAACCTTGTGAACCTCATAAAGTGGCTTGTAGACTTCATGAACCTCATGAAAGGTCTTGTAAGTGTTGTGAATCTTGTGAACCTTGTGAACCTTCTTAGCACACAAAGTCTTGTATCGTGAGGGCAAATTTTGGGGTGCAACAGCTGCCCCTGTTCAATTTTCTGAAACCTGAGGGGTTAGATTGGTATATTTGCCAGTCGTGACCTGGAAGGTTGAAGGGGATTGAACACAAAAGCCCAAAAATTTGCACTCACCAGTGCATAGAATGATACAGATGGCTAGTTAAATATGCTTGCGTGGGCTCAAAGATGCCACTTGGAAGAACTGGGGATGGGCTTAGAGATGCCATCTAAAGAACTGGATGTGATGATAGCTTTGTGTTGATACTGGATCTCAGTACTAAGTCTTCGTATAGGCCGTCTCTGAATCGTTTATAATTTGAATTTGTTGAATAGACCAGTAGAAATAAACCTTCGTGACGATTATATCTTCTGGAAATATCTTGGATTAGGGAATAGATCTTTTTACAGACCGTTTGCCTACTCTCCGAGGAAATAGATTAAATCTTCTGAAAATATCTTGAACCAGGGAATGGATCTTTGTACAGACCGTTTGCCTGCTATTCAAGACCAGATAGATGAAATCTTCTGGAAATATCCTGGATTAGGGAATGGATCTTTTTACAGACCGTTTGCCTACTCTCCGAGGACAAAAAAGTGTCAGGATTAACTCCGGAAAATATCCTGGATTAGGGAATGGATCTTCTTACAGACCGTTTGCCTACTCTCCGAGGAAATAGATTAAATCTTCTGAAAATATCTTGAACCAGGGAATGGATCTTTGTACAGACCGTTTGCCTGCTATTCAAGACCAGATAGATGAAATCTTCTGGAAATATCCTGGATTAGGGAATGGATCTTTTTACAGACCGTTTGCCTACTCTCCGAGGACAAAAAAGTGTCAGGATTAACTCCTGAAAATATCCTGGATTAGGGAATGGATCTTCTTACAGACCGTTTGCCTACTCTCTGAGGAAATAGATTAAATCTTCTGAAAATATCTTGAACCAGGGAATGGATCTTTGTACAGACCGTTTGCCTGCTATTCAAGACCAGATAGATGAAATCTTCTGGAAATATCCTGGATTAGGGAATGGATCTTCTTACAGACCGTTTGCCTACTCTCCGAGGACAAAAAAGTGTCAGGATTAACTCCTGAAAATATCCTGGATTAGGGAATGGATCTTCTTACAGACCGTTTGCCTACTCTCCGAGGAAATGGATTAAATCTTCTGAAAATATCTTGAACCAGGGAATAGATCTTTGTACAGACCGTTTTCCTGCTATTCCAGACCAGATAGATAAAATCTTCTGGATATATCCTGGATTAGGGAATGGATCTTCTTACAGACCGTTTGCCTACTCTCCGAGGACATCTTGAGTAATGTACGGATCATTTCTGACTTGTTGTGAATTGTTGATGCTGTTTTATCTGCATATAACTATCCTGCAAGGAGAATGTTAGTTTATGCAATATGTATGCATGCATAGTATGATGCACCTAAGTAAATGTATTATGCATTTATGGATATGTATGTTATGGTATGATATAAATGATGTATGTATGATATGATGCTGCCTGAGGCGTCTGGATATCTTTGTATAACAACTGCTGGCTAGGGAAAATAAATCCCGATTCGTTGCTGAAGAATATGAAGAACTCGTTCCCGTCTGCTGGGGATAGTAAGGTATACATAACCTCCCGTTTGCTGGGGATAGTAATACATAACCTCCCATCTTCGTTCGTCGTACTCTTATTGGAAAGTAAATTCCCGAATATCCGTATGAGGATAAAAGAGATGGATATAAATTCCCGGGGAGATGTGACTTGAAGTACTTATGAAGGTGGATTTGCCCTACCAGGGGATTTGTAACTGTCTTGTAGGGATGAACTGGTGAAGCTTCGTTGAAATCCTTCCCTCGTTCGTCCTTAGTAAATACTATTACTGCATTTTCATGCATTTCTGGTAAACATCAATCATATTAAGCATACATGTATTTTTGGTAAACATTAATCCTATTCAAAAGAATACATACATTCAAACACAACCAATGGACGTTTCGCTTATGTAAATAGGGTAAAAGTAAATCTGGATTCAGAGGGAAAAGTAAAGCTGAACTTGAGAACAGAAACGTTTCAACTTCGAGAGTGTATAACCAATTGGATTTGGAGCTCCTAAAATTTTTAACTTTCCTGAATACCTCCCCCGAGATCCTCATAGCTGGATCTGAAGACATGATACTGACACCATCTGATACTACTGGCGTAGACAATTAATTTCCATCATGGTTTCTACTGAGAATCCCCATATCAAGGTAATACGATGAGAGGAATGGCGTCTTCAAATTGTGATGGACCATATACGCTCTGGATACTAGATTTGAAAAGAAAGCATTGCCCCTTGGTTGAGGATGAATCGTACCATAATGGAAGTATTTGAATGTAGTTATCTCAAGAGAAATAAACAGAGTGCTTCACAACAATATGACCCTGACATCATGAACTTTGCAGTGTTACCCTTGGTAATTCAAATATATGAGAAGAGTTGCCCCTGGCTATTAAGCACTGTTGGATCTGGAACTGATTGCCCCGAATGATTTGAACAATAACTTGGTATGCCCCCTTGATTAGGAAACAATGACCATGCCCCTGGCATTATGACTTCTGTAATGTTACCCTTGGTAATTCAAATATATGAGAAGAGCTGCCCCTGGCTATTAAGCACTGTTGGATCTGGAACTGATTGCCCCGAATGATTTGAACAATAACTTGGTATGCCCCCTTGATTAGGAAACAATTACCATGCCCCTGGCATTATGACTTTGTAATGTTACCCTTGGTAACTTAGATAGATGAGGAGATCTTCCCCTGGCTACTTAAACATAGTTGAATCCTGTCCTGATTGCCCCAAATGAGTTAGGCAGTATCATGGCCTGCCCCCTTGATTGGGAGATAATGACTATGCCCCTTTGTATACATGGACTTTGATCCAGGAAACAAATTTGTTTATCGGAAGGACTTTGGTTTATTAAACATTCATCCTGTAAGTTTCTCTGTTTATCAAACATTCAGGTATATGCAAACAAATATATTCAAAAATGCAATGCTTATGTCTGTCTTGAAGTTTTGAAAAAGAGTTATTTTAGAAAAACAATTTTTATGAAAACTGTGATATTAACTCAAGTTTTATAATAAGCCCTAAAGGAGTCAGGATACCTTTTTGTAGCAGTACGCTTTCAAACTAACCATGCTTCAGTTAGGACTTTTAAAGGGTTATAACGTGGCCTGGTTCATGGTTTAAGAAACAAAGGATAAAGGCTCAAATTTTATTTGTACCCAACCCATTCTCCATGATGTTCTTCAGTCCTATACTCAGTTAACTTATGCATTGAGGCTCAAATGAGTTTGGAATTGTAACACTGACATTTGTGATGGTTCAGAAACTCTAAATTTATTTGAACATTCAGTCATCTTTCTTTGTTGAGGATTCATAGTGACCTCTTTTTTTCTTTTGACTTTGTTATCCCTTCTTTTTTCCTGAACTGTTTATTTCAAAGTTACAGTCAGCGGGATGTCTTAATTTTTTTACTAAGTCTCCTTCATAGGTTTTGACTTAGTGGGTTTTTCTTTTTGCTGGATATTGACTGTCAGGTTTCATGATTATAGAGAACCATCATTAGTTGTGTACAACACAAATAATTGGCATATTTGAGTTAACCGAGTAACTACCCTGCCCCGGGTTATGAATAAAGGTTTTGATTTGTGCGAGAATAAAAGCTCCTACTTCATAGGCTCAAAAGGGTTGACTAGGGATTAACTTCCTTATATCTCCACTGTTTAGGAATTGAAACAATGCCTGTACATCGTCAGCATAGTCTGTTCAAAAGCATACTGCCTAATATTATGGTATTGTTTTCGTCATCCTCCCTCTACAGGCTTATAGCTTTATCAGGAGTTAAATATCACAAGATAGAAATAAGAAGCATAATTCAAAATATAGTGGAACGAATGGATTAATTCAAGACAAACATATGCAATGCATTAATGAAAACAAAAGTTTAACATAATAATAAGTGTTCAAACAAATAAAATAAATTACAAATGAAAATTCAAATGTTCTCAAAGTCTCTTCCTCTAAACTTGTCACTCCAGTTATCTGGAAGCTTTGATGCTTGATGGACGATAGAAGAACTCAACCTGGCCTTCTGGCGTAACCTCGAGTATTCCTTCGTCAATTAGGTCTTGAATCTTATTCTTCAATGCCCAACAGTTATTTGTGTCGTGTCCGGGACTGTCGGAGTGGTACATACACCTTGCTTTGGGATTATATCGAGGAGAAGACGTATTAGGATTTTTAGGAGAATTTTCCAAGGAAATCAGCTTCATCTCCAACAGGCATTGCAAAGCTTGTGACATTGGTGTGCTGAACCGGATAAACTGCCTTCTACATTTCTGGTGTTGAGGTGGATTAACCTTATCAGGTCTTTCTTCTTCAATTGAAGAATAATCAATGGCAACCTGTCTCTTACCCTCTTTTATCCTCATCCTCCTTTCAACCAAATCAGCTTGTTTTAATGGAGGTTCACTGACAATTAGATCCCTGACTCTATTACTTTGAAGTTTGTGGACAAAGGTTCTTAGCTCTTCTTGCCCCTGAGCTATTCTTTGAATAAGAGCCACCTGGCCATTCATCTGGATCCTCATTCCTGTCATCTCAGCTTGTAGTTGTTTCAGCTGATCATTCTTGTTGTCCTCAGGATTCTTCTTCTTAGCCAGCAGTGTCTTCAATTCATCCTGCCCCTTGGTCAGGTTCAGGATCAGCTCTTGGAACTGTGCATTTTGTGCCTGGAGATCCTTAACTGTTTGTTCAAGAGCCATTGCTGAAATAAACAGCGAGAAGATGAGAAACCCGTGCACAATTATAAACCTGTGATGCAATGATATGATATGTGAATGCATATGCAATGTTTTCAAGGACCGCGGGATTTAAATTTGCTTAAACAAACAAGATGGTAAACTTTTATTAGTAATAAATTTGTTTTGCCTCTTGGGCGTACAAAAAATGAAATGAAATAAATACAAGAGATGGGGTTTTAAGTCTCCCATGGACGTTTCCTCTTTATGTTGAGGTATGAATTGAGATTCCGTTCCTCGTGAAGTTGCTTTGTTAGTTCTAGAATTCTTTCTTGGCTTGCTTTGTAATGAGCCTCGAAAGTATCCCTTTGCTCCTTCAACTGGATCCAGGATCTCTGCAAGTCTTCCATGTCAGTAGGCATGTCTGGGTGAAGGATGGTATAAGCAATGTCTCCTTCAGCAACAGGTTCCATGGTAACTGGCAGGATAGCAGGATATGGCATCATGAGAGTCTGAGCACGAGATCGCACCCATCTGAGATAAGCTTCCATAGGAATAGTGTACTTAGGTTCCAGTGTCTTGTTGTCAACCCTGTTTACTTTTCCCCATGCTCGTATGAATCTCTGACGGTAACCTTGAAGATCGTTGTCGTAGTCAAACACAATGCCCTGGATTAACATGTCATGTGGACCATCGCTCCGAGCGTAACCAAACTGTCGTAAAGCTAGAGAGGGGTTGTAGGTGATGCCTCCTCTTATGCCTAGAAGTGGCACATTAGGAAACTCCCCACAACGGTCAATGATAGTGACATTCTCCATAGATCTGGAGCACCAATGGATATCTGAATGCGAAAGTGACATAATCCTCTTGGACCATCTGAACCCTTGTTCATTTTTCATCACTGATCGAGGAAGGTGAGAAATAAACCACCTAGACAACAAAGGTATGCAGCACATCAGAGTTCCTCGTGCCTTCGTAGTACGAGTATGAAGAGAGTGTAAGATGTCTCCAAGTAATGTAGGCACTGGATTATGAGTCAGAAATATGTTGATGGCGTGAACGTCTATGAACTGATCTGGATTGGGGAACAACACCAAGCCATAAATCAACAAGGCTAAAATCTCCTCAAAAGCATCATAGCTCATAGCCTTCAAGAACACTTGAGCTTTCTCCATTAACACCTTAGCAAGAATACCCTTAACTCCACTCCTTGTTTCTAGGACAATGTCTGATTTCCTCAAATGTAGGGCTGCAGCAATGACTTCAGGTTTAAGCTCTTTTTCCAAGCCTGTGAAAGGTTTCTGATCAAGAATAGGTATACCCAGAAGCTTGGATAACTCTTCCATTGTAGGAACCAACTGATAGTCGGGGAATGTGAAGCAATGATGTTTAGGGTCAAAGAACTGAAATAGGACACTCATCATATCTTCATTGAACCCTGAAGTTACTAGATCCAGTAGGTGACCATGTCTCTTGATGAACTGGGAATTTTCAGAAACTTGAGAGACCAATTTCTTAAGCTTAGGAGTTATTCCTACAAAGTTGATCCGAATAGTATTCCTACGAGCAGAAGTCATGACCTGCAACAAAGAACAAAGATAAATCCTTTGGTCCTTGAAATGGTTAGTGAAAATGCTATGTTTATGATGCATGATGATGCTATGATGTTATGCTCAATCACAAACATGTGGCACACACAAACAAGTCACACAATAGCCCTAGGTTTGAAGGCTTGCATGAGGTTTAAAGGTAGATACCCTCCCCTGAAGTTTAGATGGTTCATCCTGTCCTATAAAGTAACCAGGTTCTAAGGGATCTCAATATCATTGATCCTTCACAAGGGTGGTTGTTCAGTAGGCAACTTACTTGCCAACCAAAACCCCCCAAGTTTAGAATCTCAATGAGTGTAGCATCGAGTATCAACCAACTTCAGTCTTCACCAAAGATGGTTATCTCACTACTTTTCTAAAGGCCAAGATGGGATGACTAAGGAACATAAGCACCAACCAAGAAGTCACACTAACTATGGCCACCAGATCAACCATATCGGTATACGCCGTACAGTTTCCTTGGTCAATTGCCATTTACCTAGGGTACACTAGATCCGGGTTAGGATCTTTCACACATAAGAGCACCCAACAAGTAAAGTAAAGCAAACAAAGCAAACAAGTTTAAAGTGATCTAATTCCTAAGGGTACCCCTCTTTAATATTAGTCCCCAGCAGAGTCGCCAGTTCTGTAACACGGTGGGAGAACTGACTTTAGTTAAATGTTGCAGATAGCAAGAGTCGCCACCGACTTTTATTTTATCCAAAGGAAAGGCATAAAAGAACAGGAAAGACCTTTAAAATATTTTTGGGTCCGGGGGGTAGGTTATGTAAAGGGAAGGTGTTAGCACCCTTTACATCCATGGTTATCCATGGGCTCTTAGTTACTTAGCTCACTTTAAATTGTTTTTGAAAATGTGAAGTGTGTGAATAGAAATTTTCATAATAGTTTAATAATGATCCATGTACGGATGCGTAAAAAACTTGTGTTTGAAAATTGTTTGAAATTTATGAAGTGTTTGAAAAGTTTTTGAAGAAGTGAGCAAGCAACTATGAGGAACATACCCTAAAGTTTTAAGTCTTTCTGTTCTTTATCCTTTAAATGGTAAGACTATCCCTATTATTAAGGAATAGGTAGTCATTACCTTGGATGTGTGGGACAAGTGAGGGACATCTGTTTAATGAAGGCAACTGTGGGGTGTATTAAGCATTTTGGAGGGACTGTCATCATTATTCGAAGGGACTAGATCATTATGAAAGGCAACCTCGTAGGGACTTGATCTTTGATTATGAAGGGACTAGATGACTTTTCTTTTAAGGGACTTTGCTTTATACACCCCACTTGACCTTTTGAATAGGCAACATTGAGAGGTATCCCTAAGGAAGTGAGATGGCGATCAAAGATCGACTTACGTGTGTGAGTGTACAATTTTAATATTTATCTTTAAATTTAAATGATCTAAATTGATTTTAAATTACAAGTATATTTACACTCCCTATTTACTAACCATAGCATAAAATATAAATAATTAAACATTACTACTAAATATTACATCAAAGGAACAATTACATGATAATAATAATTAAAGCAAAATAAGCAAAAATAAATAATAATAATAATAATTGGGTTAGTGAAATAATAATAATAATAATAATAATAATAATAATAAATCACAATGGAGTTAGTAATAATGATAATAATAAATCACAATAGGGTTAGTAATAATGATAATAATAAATCACAATATATATAAATGGGGTTAGTAATAATAAAATAGATATGAAAATAAATAGCATTAATGATAAAATAAATAAGAATATTAGCATAATAATTAAAAGATCAAATTTTTATGAACAATTATTATTTAAGATTAAGAAGAAAATATAAATAATTAATTATCATAAAGTTTTAAATGCTATAAAAATTAAGTTAATTAAAAAAATATTATGAAAATAAATTATATTAGATTAACAAGTTTTAATTATTTTTTAAACATATATTAAAAATTATTTACATGCAAGAATTAAATTATGAACACATTATAGAATATATATATATATATATATATATATATATATATATATATATATATATATATATATATATATATATATATATTATGAAAATAGGATTAATTATAATTGAATAACCATATAATTATATTCACAAAAATTAAATTATCAATTTTTAACTATAAAAATTATGCAAAAATAAACAATTTATGTCATATTTACATATTATAAAAATAAATTAATTTTTAAACATATTCACATACAAAAATTTAAATTATAAACAATTTATGGAATTTAATTATAATTAACAAAATTTTAATATTAAGCATATTTATATATAAGATTATAAACAATTTATATAATATATACATATGATGAAGGTTTATATATAAAAAATAAATTAAAGATTTAAAAGAAAATTATGGATTAAAAAAAATTAGGGTTAACTTAATTATTTACAAATTAGAATTATTTTTAAATTATATGATAAAATAAAATAACATTTATATGATAATAATAAAAAAAAAGTTATTAGAATTAATAAAGATGAATTAGGGTTCATGAAGATTTTAGAATAGAAAAAAAATTAGGTTTACAACTTAATTATTTACTAATTTTAATTAAGAAAAATAATAATAATAATTAAACAAAGAAAAATAAAGAGAGAAAGAAAAAAGAAGGGAGACCTGGTTTTGAACCCAGGACCTCCCAATACCTGGAAGAAGACATTGCCACTGGGCTGCGCACGCAGCTGGTGATATGGAACCACCAAACATCCATCATATTGTAAAGCAAGTGAAATAATTGAGAAAAGAAAAAAAATGCTGAGGGCTGGACTCGAACCCACGCCCTGATGACTATAACCATCAACACTTCACCAACTGAGCCAAGCGCCTTATCTGTGAATAAACTAACAAACATATATTATAAAAATAAGTCAAATTTTGAATTCTGATTTCGTGCCAAAGCTGCTTCATCTTCAACCTCCTGACTTGCGAATCTTGCTACGAATTTTACCACGAATTTTCCTGCGAATTTTATCATATACAGAACCTACGAATCTTAAACATCAACAAAACAGTAAAATTTTTACAAATTGATTAGTGAAACATGATCCTCAAAGCACCTACAATCTTCTTATGTTCTTAGAAATTATTTATATTTGGTTTATCATGAAACCCCAATCAAGAGGCCGAAACCCTAGCCATGGTGGATTCCTTAATCTGCAATAAAAATTCAATCCAAGCATACAGAAACGTTCCAAATACCTTCACAAGCAATTATCAATGGTCAAAAACAATTTATAATACATAAACATATGAAATCAAAAATTTGAAATTTTAAGAGGAAATTGATTTCGGGTTATGCATTTAGGCATGTTTTGGACAATGATAATGATCAGGTTATCTTCAGTGATACTCAAGGAAACCAATGCAACCTTTAAAAAGCTTTGAGAGTGCTTCTAAGTAGGAAACCGAATTGGAGTTTTTCAAGTGATTTTGTGAAGTTTGAAGATGGTTTTTGAGGCTCTAAAAATCCTCCATTTGAAGCTGCCTCATGTTGTATATATAGGAGTGAATGAAATTAGGTTAAGAGCTCTCACAAACTTGTGGATATTTGGACCTTTTAAGATTGAAAAATATTTGGTTTTAAAACTTGAAATATCTTGATCTTGCCTTGCTATTTTGGGATGATTTTCATAACTCTTGTATCAATTAGATCAAAATATCATTTATGACATTCTAGAAGCAAGATAATTTTAAATCTTCACTATTTCTTATTTTATTTGAATTTAAAATGATTTTTAATATAAAAAATCATAATAAATAAAAATAAAATAATGAAAATAATGAAAATATTAAGTTAATTTCGTGCAAGATGTCTTGGTGTGGATTGGGTCATCATATGGCAGGCCCATTTAGAAAAAATTAGTTTTAAACCTCCATTTTCCTCATAAACCAACCAAAAGTTTCCCAATTTTGCAAGGGCACACATCCTTCAATTTTAATGCTATGAGGGTGTTCTTGGACATTTTGGAAAGCTTGAAGATTCCTCTAACCAACCCCACTGGTTTCATGCCCATGTCATTTACCAATCTCAAGTTATGCCCTTTTGAAGTTGTTGACTTTTTGTTGACTTTCAAAAGGACCTATAATGTCTTAGCTCATACCTTCCAAATGAAGCATTTTTGGGCTTGGCTTGTGAGACACAAAGTTTTAGAGAATTCAATTTCCTTCAAAATGAGCTTTGGATGGAGACTTGGTGATGAAGCATGTGAAAGTTATGGCTGGTCAAAGTTCAGTTGACTTTTACTGAGAAAACCCTAATTTAGAAACTCCTGATTCTTGATGATCTGAAATCTCCTTGATGAATCATGATCAACCCTTGATCAAATGATGAATTTTACTTCATATACTTGATGTTGGCAAAAAATCATGAAGTTTGACTTTGGTTTGACCACAGTTGACCTCAGTTTGACTTTTTAACTGCTTTGACTGATTTTGACTTATCTGATCATCTGACTGAGCAAACTTTTGAGAAAAGTCTTGAAACTTGACATGGGGGTTCTTAAACACATATAAGATATTATGAAGCTCACTTGAAGTCTTGGAAGTTCATTTAGCCTGATTAAAGTCAAAACCCTAGTTTTGGATGCACTGCTTAGGAGGTGCATTGTCTGAGGGAATTGTCAACTCTTCTGACCAATTGTGAACTTTGTGAACCTTGTGAACCATCATAAGATGTCTTGTGAACCATCATGGGAGGTCTTGTGGACCTTGTGAATCTCATAAAGTGACTTGTAGACTTTATGAACCTCATGAAAGGTTTGGTAAGCATTGTGAATCTTGTGAACCTTGTGAACCTCATAAAGTGGCTTATAGACTTCATGAACCTCATGAAAGGTCTTGTAAGTGTTGTGAATCTTGTGAACCTTGTGAACCTTCTTAGCACACAAAGTCTTGTATTGTGAGGGCAAATTTTGGGGTGCAACAGTAGGGACTTTCCCGACAGTCGTGGTAAGAGCCAACTAATCTGGGGCAATCACGTCGAGCAATCTCTTCAGAACTCAGCCAAACTGGGGCAATCAATTCGAGATCAAATCTCTCAAAGAGCGATCAATCGGAGGACTTCATTCAAATTTCAGCCAAACTGGGGCAATCACTTCGAGATCCAATCTCTCAGAAAACAATTGGTATGGGTGTTTTCTTCAAAGCACAGTCAGTCAGAGGTGATCACTTCAAGGCTCGTCCTGGGGCAGGCCACCCCAAGAGCATGAGAAGTACTCTCTCCCGAAGACGGTAAGTCAGAAGCACCTATCCAAGGTTCAAAATACGGGGGAAGAATATCTCACAGTGATATGAAGTTCTTCATGAATCCTTGCGAGACAATTTCTTTCACAGGCCATGCAGTCTGGGGCAGTTATTTCGAGATCCAACGAATCTCTCCAAGAGTTTGAAGACACTGAGGCATTTCGTATGTCATGTTTTCTGTAAAATCCTCTTGAGGCAGTTTCTTCCGACGGACCTTAATCTGAGGCGAGTTGAAGATTGCAAAGAACCACTGTTCACTCGTGATTAGTTGGCAACCTATCAACTCAGAGGCTAGGGGCAAAGCCATTGCCAACACAGTACTTCAAGA
Source organism: Lathyrus aphaca (assembly GCA_963966055.1). Lineage (NCBI taxonomy): Eukaryota > Viridiplantae > Streptophyta > Magnoliopsida > Fabales > Fabaceae > Lathyrus > Lathyrus aphaca. The sequence continues at coordinate 152,863,774 of OZ014521.1, forward strand.
GTTGTTTCATCTGCGGACTTCATCGAGCAGAATTCCTAGCAAATCTCATTAGACAATCCCTTCTCCAGTAGTGCGGCAAATGGAAGGTTACTTCTTGAGCAGAAGGATATCATCGTCTCTCATCCCCAACATGAGACGCCTTACATCTCTCATTCCCAACATGAGAGGATTTATTTCTTATCCCCAGTAAGTGGTAATTCGAGCTCTTACCTTCAGTGGGAAGCTTTATCATTGACATCCTCCACCATCCCCAGTACAGTGGAAGTTGAAGTTTCTCCCAGAAAGGTAGCGGAAGATGGGTGTCATCCCCAAGCATAAGTCTCCCTTCAGACAGGGGCAATTCTCAGCAGTATAAGGAGTGTCTTGCCTCCCCAGCAGTTGCTTCCTCAACAATGTCATGCCTTTGGTTCTCAGCCAGATCAGGAGGTCCTCACTTCCCCACCAGAGTCCAAGAAGGGTCCCTCTCCAGCAGGGTCTTGGTACTCCAATCTCAAAGTCCAATTTATTTTTGGCAGTGGCGGCTGCCCAGAGCCGGTGTATCATTGACAACATTCCCCGCAGAGTTGTCTTCTCCTCACAAGGATTAACCAGATCAATGCAGTGATCATCAGTTCCTACCCAGTCAAGCCATTTGGGATATCTGTTGTCTCCTCATCGGGAGACCCCTTTTGCATTTGCATCTAGTAATCATCATTGCGTATGCATCCTCCCAAAGCGTAGCATTTCCATTGTCATGGAGCATTACGCCATAAATTCAAACATATGCATGCCAGCATGGGCCAGTTTTGAGGTATATTACATAAGACCCATTACATCTCCAATCAGATTGAAGTGTTCCCCACAGAATACAACTTCATTTCCCAGGATGGATACTGTAACACGGTGGGAGAACTGACTTTAGTTAAATGTTGCGGATAGCAAGAGTCGCCACCGACTTTTATTTTATCCAAAGGAAAGGGCATAAAAGAACAGGAAAGACCTTAAAAGATTTTTGGGTTCGGGGGGTAGGTTATGTAAAGGGAAGGTGTTAGCACCCTTCACATCCATGGTTATCCATGGGCTCTTAGTTACTTAGCTCACTTTTAATTGTTTTGAGAAGTGTAGTGTGTGATTAAAAATTTTCTTAAGTACTTTATAATGACCCTTGTACGGATATATATAAAGACTTTGTTTTGAAAATTGTTTAAAATGTAAAGTGTAATGAAGTAATTTGATGAAAAAAGTGAGCAAGTACTTAAGAGGAACCTACCCTAAGTTAAATCTTTACTGTTCTTAAATGTTCTTTCAATGGTAAGACTATCCCTATTATTAAGGAATAGGTAGTCATTACCTTGGATGTATTAAGGGACAAACGTAGGGTCATCGTATGGTCATAGAAAGCAACTTTGAGGGGTGTCCTTAGCAATTTGTAGGGACTATCATCATTTATTCGAAGGGACAAGATCATTATTCCGTAGGCAACCTCGAAGGGACTTGATCTTTTAAACTGTAGGGACTTGATGATTTTTATGAAGGGACTTTGCTTAAGACATCCCTATATTTGAGGGACTTGACCATGTTTAAGGCAACTGAGAGAGGTAACTTAGGAAGTGCAAGATGGCGATCAAAGATCGACTTACGTGTGTGAGTGTTTATATTCAGGTATTTATCTTATTTTAATTATCTAAGTTCAATTTAATTACATATAAGTTATACACACCCTAAGGTTACTAACCATATAGTAAAATATTTACAAAGAAAATAAAGACGGAAAAATAAATCTATAAGCTATTACAAGGCTTTGGCAGATACATAATAGTAGGATAAAAATAAATTATAAAGCAAGAATAATAGATATAATAAAATAATAAATAAGCAATAATAATAATAATAATAATGAAGCAAAAATAATAAAGCAATAATAATAATAATAAAGTAATTATAATAATAATAAAGTTTAAATAAATTAAAGAAATAACAATTAAATATTTAATTAAAAAGAAAAAGTTTAGGTTAGACAAGTTAGATTTTTTAGAAGTTATTAGAAAAATATGAGTTTAAAATAAATTAGTAATAATAAAAGAATTTAAAAAATATTAATGTACAATATATAAAATAAAAGAGTTATATGAAAAATATTAAGTTAGTTATTTACAAAATAAATAAAGATTATAAAAAATATCAAATTATTAGGTTAATAGGTTTATTTATAACAAGATTTTAGAATTATTATTATTCAATTAGAAAAATGGTCAATTAGATTTTATTTACAAAATATATAAGGATTTATTATTATAAGTAAGTAAAAAAAAGTTATTAAAATAGTTAGTATTTATTATTTATTTACAAAAAATATAAAGGTTATAGAAAAATATTAAATAATTAATTTAGTAGGTTTTCACACCCTACATTACTAAACCACACCGTTAATATAGGATCAATGGCATGAATTTAAATGGCAGAAAATAAATGGCAGAAAATAAAATTCTAACTATTACAACGCTTTGGTGCAGTTACATAATAAAGATGGCGAAAAGTAAAACTGAAAATATTACAAGTTAAAACTTAAAATATTACAAGGGCGAAGCAGTTACAGTGTATGAATAACATAAATATGAGCGAAAATAGGAAATAATAACAAGGTTTGTTAAGGTTTGAGAAAATGTTTATGGTTTAGAGGAAATAACACGGTTAAAGTTTATGAGAAAATTTTAAGGTTTACATGAAAAAAGATTCATAAAGAAAATATATAATCAGTTTTAGAGAGACAATTAAGGTTTGTGTAAAAAAATTTTAAGGTTTTAGGAAAATAATCAGGGTTAAAGTTATAGGTTTGAAATTTTGAGTTTGTGGCGAAAACTTAGGGTCTATGAAAAAATCAGACTAGTTAGTTATCTGTACCTAATTAATTAAATAAAAAAACAAAAAAAACAACGATGTTGCTAACGCAAGAATTGCGAATCGCAATTGGATCAGATAAATACAAGTGTCACGCATTATACACACTGATATGTAAATAGCGTATCGACACGATCCGATCCGAATAACTTAAATAATCATAAAACAAAATGAGAAAATTTATTTAACAAAAGTTATATATATATATATATATATATATATATATATATATATATATATATATATATATATATATGTAGCCGTAAAACCAAGTGTTATATTTTGTATAAAAAATTATAAATTGTATACCATAAACATGATATATCCAGTAGAAAAAGATATATTGTATATATTATATACATTATATTATAGTTAAACAAGATAACAAGATAGAAAGGATTAGCTTTAGAATTTGGAGACGTAGAGAAAAAACAAACACCATTTATAGGCAAATTATATAATACATATAATGTTCAAACGGTACCGAGAAACGTATATGTGCAGTGCACTTTTTCCGTTTTGTTTTTTTTTCTCTCCTCCCTGCAGCAACAACACACATTATATATATAGGATTAAATTAGGGTTAATATAATGGGCCTAAATATTTATTTTGAAACCCAATAAAATATTAATATAAATAATTAAATAAAGTTAAATAAAAATAGTTAAAATTAAAATAAAAACTAATTAATCTATTTATTTATTCTAGACCCTAATATAAAAATAAATAGACTCAAAAAAATAAAAGTTGGGCTCCAAAATGCTCGAAAAAATAAAATGAACACGTCAAAATAATCAGCGCGAAATAAATGACTCGGAAAAATACAGCGTTTTGTCGGATTTTGAAATAAAAATTATGACCGTTTAAGCCGCTCAGACTGATCAATATATGACCAAAAATAGTCGTAAAAATATTTTTAGCATGTCAGGTTAATCTACATGAATTGTAGATTAATATTACTGACGTTTGCAAATTTAAATGCGACATTTTTCGTTTACTGGTTTTAGGCACAATAAAAAATTAATTTGACCAGTCCGTCTGTAAATTCCGAGAAATTATTCCGGCTAATATTAAGACAGAAAAAAATGTTATGCTATGAAGATGATGCAAATGAATGTGAACCAAAAAATCGGTTAGAGTTAAAATAGAGGGCAAATTTTGGGGTGCAACAGATACTTCTACCAAGTCTTGTTGTTATCCCCAATTGAGTCCTGTTTCAGTACAACAGTCTCATTTTTTCGCGGCTCCGTTTCAGTACAACGGTCGCGTCTTGGGCTCTCGTTTAAGTACAACGATCATGTTCCTTTCTGTAGACACCCTAAATTTGCCCTTTGGTTTTCTATCTTTGTCAGCTTTTCGTTTGCATTTCATACGCATCTTCCATTAGTCATATCATTTGCATCGTGTGCATAAGACATGGGATCATGGTCATCAGAGGATTAAGGTTTCACGTCATTATTTGCAGATTATCAGAGGATTTAAGGACTTCACTATGCAGCAATCAATGACATCATTTTCTTATGCTCTGTTCAAAATTAGGGTTTATTTCCCTGATTTTGTGGTTTCCAAGGACTTCATGTCTGAAGACTGTTCACTTATTCATCTAGTCCATCATCAGGATATTTTCCTCTTCATCAATTTATGAAGGGATTTCTTCAAGTGCAAGTTATCTGGGCTATTTCTCAGGCAATGAGCGTTCAAAGTCAAGTTGCGGTGTGTTGAATTCTCCAGGTTGTCAAGTCGTGGTTCACGAGAAACTTTGGGCCATTTTATTTGTTCAGTTGTTCATTTGTGGATTTATCTTCCAAGTAATTGATTGTGAAAGATTTAAAGTGATTCAAGACTTATTTGGCCACAGATTCAGATGGGTGATTAGTTCAGAGAATTGTTTAGTGGCATTTTGCTTCACGTTTTATCAGAATTGTTAGAAGAAGTGCTAGTGGGGTTGTAGGATTGAATTCAGTCAAGGTGCATCAGTGGAAAATATTGGCAGAGGCTTTATTCAAGTTCATTTCGAATTTTATTCGATAACCATTCATATCCATTTTCAATTATTTTTTTCCTCCTAATCCACTTTCCTAACCATCTGTTCATTTTCACAATTTCTATAATATCCATTTTTAATTCTTTCTGATCCAATTAACCATTTTTCATCATTCAATCTCAAGTCCATATTTCATTTGATTCCATTTATCCTTATACTTTTTTCACATTTGTCACCAATTTATTTTTCATTTTTTATCCATAAATTAACATCCAAATTTTCATTAGTCTTTTTTTAAGTCAATTATCATTACATTATACCTTTTATCTTTACATAACAAAAATATCAAAGAAAAAAAAAGAGACACACGTATTACAGCCATGAACGATCTACTAAGCCATCTACATTTGCCAATACCCACCACCACAAGCTTTTGATGAAGCCTTCCACCAATTTCAACAATATTATGGCCCCACCAAAGTCAAACATTTCCATTCTCTCACTCACGTAACCTTCACTATATACAAATATCCCACTCATAGCACCACGGTCCCCACTCTGTTCACACGGTACAACCAATTCCTCAAAAAAATGCACAACACTCACACGCAATTCTTCTCCCACCTTTTTGACAGGACCCCACCACTCTCAACAATTTCATTCTCCCCACTGAATTCTCTCACAGATCCGTAACAAACTTTTGCTCCACCACGCATTGTGCATCTCGCATACGCACTCACGACCTGCACACCTTACATCCATCCAAAGTTTCAACAGAAATGATATAACGGTTTCATTTTTTTTATCCCTTCATGCTCAACTTACCAACAACATTTCTGAAGCTCTCACAACACAAGCCACAACTCTATTCTCTTCCTCAACAAACCTCACATTTTCCTTCACGCAAACAACAAACCTCTTCCATTAATTTCATCAACAACACCATATGGCATCCCTAAAACACATTTCAATACCGCACCAAAACCTCAACTAACAAGCAGCAAACAGAATTTCCTTTTCTTCTCACCGAAAATCCGCAAACCAACCTTCAACCTTCTTCCTTCAAACTCACACCCAAAGCGCACACCAGCCTTCAACCTCACCAACAATCTTCAACCTCACACAACCACATCACTCACCTCATCGCAAATCCACCAAAACAACCAAATCAGAACCGCAACATCACATCACTCCAACACCCCTGCTCAACCATTTCTACAACAGCAAACATCAACAACAAACTCAGATCCGAAAAGCAAAAAAAAAAGAAGAAGAGCCTGACGAAGCCGCATCGTCGACGACGTGAAACTGAGAGGGATTCTCGGTGGCGTTGATTTCGCAGCGGCTTGATGTTTGGATTCAGTGAAGCTTGTGTTGTTGATGCGATGATGAAGTGAGTCACGAAGCTTCAACGGGAACATTTCGACCACCGCAGCATGTTGTCGTCGTCTACCCTCTCTTTCGCTCCGTCAGTCGCCATTAACGGCGCTTCCGATGCGTGTCCTTTTGTTTTTCTCTCATATACAGGGTTCAGTTTGTTTTGTGTTGATATTGAGAAAAAGTGAAGAAGTGAAGAACTTGGGTTGCTGCTGAAATTGATGTATCTCCCTTTAGGGCATTTTCGGTTGGGCCCAGGCTGCGGTTTACCTTTCCTTGTTGCATTGGATCAAGCCCGTTTTCAGTTTACCAACTGCTCCTCACCTCAAAATTCAGCGACCAACCCCCCTTCTCCTTTGTTTCTATTTTTTATCTTATTGTGTTTTCTTTCTTAATTTTTCTATTATCTTCTCCTTTATAATTTTGTTAATTAGCTTTTTTATTATTAACATTTCTTAGAAGTTTTAGTTTAAAACTGTACTAGACTTTGATATAATTTTGTAAAGTTTGTTAATCAATTGTAGTATAACTTTATTTAGTTTCGATTAATTTTGTTTAGTATTTAATCTCGATTTAGCTCTGACTTTAATTTTTGATTGATTTAGTTTAATTTAGTGAAGAGATTTAGTTTATAATTTGTTAATTTTTGATTTAGACTTTTAGATTAGTTGATTAATCATTAATTTAGTTAATGTTCTTAGTGTAGAATTTTCTTAGAATTTTTATAGCCTTGATTTTGTATTTTTTGAATTGTGTTTAATATTGGTTTTAGCATTGTGTTTTGTAGGCTCCTTGCTTGATTTTAATAATGGAGGATGTACCTTTGTGACAACCTTGGGATCGATTATTTTGGACTGACGAGATCTTTTGGGTACAAACTGCATTTAAGCTTTGATACCGTTTGGACCGATTCTGGATATTAAGTCGGATCCCCTTTGTTGATCTCTTGTAATGTGGATGCTTACCCTGATAATGGACAACTTATGCTTGACTTGTAAATCCGTTCTGGACTTGACATTATTTCCTGAGTTTCTCTTGCGAATTGAAGAGGCAACGGACCTTCTCCGTTAGGTACCACTGAGGCCCGATTTTAATTATTGCATGTTGTTGCATCTGGAAGTCCTACTGGTGTAGGCTCTGTTTGTGCATTGTTCATCTTCTTCATATCGCATTTTCATCTCTTCATTCTTATTCATCTTCATATCCCATTCTCATCTCTTCATTCTTATTCATCTCCATATTGCATTCTCTTCTTCTTATCTTATTTCACGTTCATCTTAATTCTTATTTCTCATCTTCTTCTTTTCATTCTCGACTTGAGGTGTGCTTAGGCCACCATGGAGCTTCTCCTTTCATCTTTCTCTTCTTCTTTATTTCTTCATTAGGATAGTAAGCCTCACTAACCTAGGACCATCCGAGCATGTGAATATTAGGATTAGACTTTTCCCGTTAGCTTTTACCTTTATGATCCTTTTGGTGCTTTCTCTTCTCATCTTCAAACTTAATTCTAATTCATTTAATAAAGGTTGAGTACTTTCATGTGACATGAGACTTTGCTATGAGATGCTTGCACGTGTTCTGTTTCGGGGCGAGGTGTGGGTCATCACTCGTGGTGGATAGGTCTTAGCATGAGTACCTCACAAAGAAAAGCTAAAAAACACTTCTTAACCAAAAACCACAAAAATACTTAATAATGGTAATAGGCCAGTGTGCTTAAGCCTTCACCTGTGGGACTAGCTTTGGGGATTTCCTCCATAGATAGGTGTGCCTCTTGCGCATTCCATTTCGGGATGATGTGAGACGTACACATCCCATTGAGTAAGACTTAGGTACACTCACCTATGCAAACTTTCACTCATAAAAGCTTCTAAAAAACACCAAACAAACAATAAGCGTCTTTCCTTCGGGAATTCTTTTCTCACCTCATTCGCTCCGTCCGCGAACTTGCTCCTACTTGTCACTTTGCAAGACGGTAACGCACTCGTCGTCCGAGCCTGCAACACCTGAGCATTGACATAGGCAGTTCAAGCCTTTAATTCAAGCAATTTCCTTTTAGTACCCCTAGTTAGGGGAACTACGGCGTCTTTGATCCTCATTATCCTGATGAGGTACGTAGGCAGCGGGGTAGGGCCCGTTCGAGCACAATCTTTATTTTCCCTACATTTTTTCTCTTTGTTTCTTATTTCAGTTCTTTTCCAGTTCCAGTTTCTTTTCATTTTCATTTCTTTGCAGCAGCTTTCATACCCTCACCCTTTGAAACAGTTTCTTTTGCAAGCGTGGATCCCGTCGGGTACGGCGGACGATCTGGGTGCTAATACCTTCCCAGGTCGTAACCGACTCCCGAACTCAGTCTCTTTGGTTCGCAGGACCTGTGTCCTTCCTCTTCTTTCTTCTGGTTTGTGCAGCATTACCATTCCCTTTCTTCGGGATAAAAATGCCTGGCTGGCGACTCTATTCTTTTTCCGCGCCACTTTCGCGTTTGTACCAGGATGGAAATCCGGGGAGCGACACTTTTGAGTCTCCATTTAAGTACAATGGTCTCGTCTTTGAGTCTTGTTTCAGTACAACAGTCTCATTTTTTCGCGTCTCCGTTTCAGTACAACGGTCGCGTCTTGGGCTCTCGTTTAAGTACAACGATCCCGTTCCTTTCGAGTCTCCATTTAAGTACAATGGTCTCGTCTCAGTGCAAAGATAATGGATCGGTTGATACCATTTCTGTTAGATCGGTTGATCTTATTTGAGTTATGAATCGGTTGATATCATTTCTCTTCGAGTTGTAAATCAGATGATATTGCATTCTTGCTTTCCGGGGTGGATCGGTTGATACCATTTCCGCGTTAGATCGGTTGATCTTATTTGAGTTATGAATCGGTTGATATCATTTCTCTTCGAGTTGTAAATCGGATGATATTACATTCTCGCTTTCCGGGGTGGATCGGTTGATACCATTTCCGTGTTAGATCGGTTGATCTTATTTGAGTTATGAATCGGTTGATATCATTTCTCTTCGAGTTGTAAATCGGATGATATTGCATTCTCGCTTTCCGGGGTGGATCGGTTGATACCATTTCCGTGTTAGATCGGTTGATCTTATTTGAGTTATGAATCGGTTGATATCATTTCTCTTCGAGTTGTAAATCGGATGATATTACATTCTCGCTTTCCGGGGTGGATCGGTTGATACCATTTCCGTGTTAGATCGGTTGATCTTATTTGAGTTATGAATCGGTTGATATCATTTCTCTTCAAGTTGTAAGTCGGATGATATTACATTCTTGCGTTTCTTGGTTATGGATCGGTTGATACCATTTCCGTGTTAGATCGGTTGATCTTATTTGAGTTATGAATCGGTTGATATCATTTCTCTTCGAGTTGTAAATCGGATGATATTACATTCTCGCTTTCCGGGGTGGATCGGTTGATACCATCTCCGTGTTAGATCGGTTGATCTTATTTGAGTCGCAAATCGGTTGATGTTGCGCTAAGTCCTGTTTCGATAACAGGCACCCTCGGTGTGGCTTTGATTCGCTCAGCAGTCGCAGTGATTGCATTGATTCTATTCCGCCTGGTTCTATTTTCGCTACCTATTCAGAGGTCAAAATCAAAAATACATAAATAAATGGGCAGATGGCATTTCCATTACCCTCAGTGTGCAAATTTTCAGGTTTTTATTCGAGTATTCAATCACTTCATACCTTGAACGTCTAAAAGTCGTTGCAATTATTCATTCAAGTCTGCAGATGATTGAATAGGGGCAGCTGTAATACCTCAAAATTTGCCCTCATATTTATCCCCTTTACTGGCTATCGCTTTGCATTCATCTGCATCATCCATTAGGTCATGCATTTCATTGATTCCTAAGGCACGTGATCGAAGCATCTCCTTGTGATATGAATTTTCCTATTCATATGTGATATGTTTGGTTGTTGCATTCAAGTTTGAGATAAAGGGTGAATCCATATCATCAGGAGAATATCCCTGTTCAAAGGATCACTAAGTTCTAAGATCCATCATATTCAAAGGATCCATATAAAATGTGAGATCAGGATGTTATCAGTATGAATTAAAGGTTTATCTCCTTTCGTTATCGGTGAGTGCTCATTTCATCAGAGTTCGACATTGAAGTGGGGAATCAGTGTTTTGGTGCAAGAGTCTTCACTGTTCATCCATATGAGTGACTCAGGGTTTCAAGTTGCAAGGATCAGTGGTCGTCTTAGTTGTTTATTGCTTGGTGATACGGATTTTAGATTAAAATTGGAATTGAATCTAGGACACAAGTTTGGTGCATCAGAACCTATTCATATCCATTATCTAGATTCTGTCTAACACAATGCAATTTCATCTGGATCCATTATTTGGCTTATTCACAAATTACCGAAGTCATCCTTTTATATTCCAAGCCTCTTCCATAATCCATGTCCGTACTTTTGTGTTAATCAAACTTTAATCCCTTTACATGTTTTTGTGTCCCTCCTTGTTTGTTAAACCATGTTTACATATCCATTTTTATATAAACCTAATATTCATGTCCAAGATTGGGTGACATAATTCCAAACCTCAACCATGTTCATAACCCATTACTATAAGGCCCGTTTTTCCTGCAAGAGTCATTTCATGAAGGGGCCCTTCATCTCATATCCGTACTATATCTGGCTTAGCCAGTGAAATGATTTTTAGGGAAAGGATGTTGCTTTTAGAATCTTGGATAATATAAAACATAAATAACAGGAAAAATTGGTTAGAGAATTGAATTGAAATCAATTACAATCAATGATACAGAAGTTGGAGGAGATTGAGATGTTTTTGTTTTCCTTATCAGAATTCATATACAGAAAAAGAGAAGCTAAATCCAAGAAAGAATCAGTTAAAATAATGGAATCTAGTTTTGAATTACAAGATCACACCAGAAAAACTCAAAATAAGCTAAGAGAATCTCCTACAAGTTCTACTACAAAAAACAACAGAACAGTTACGAAACTCTCTCACAAATTGCTCCTTTTCATACACGCAACTGAACCACTTCCCGGGCCACCGCCAGAATATTCATCTCCGCCGTCTACCACTCTCAGTCAATTTAAATTCAATGGATACTAAGTCAAGGGGCTGAACCCAACATGGATAATAGTGATTGGAGAGGTCAATTGCAGCAAGAATCATGCCAAAGAATTGTCAACAAAATAATGGATACATCTTCCCGTTGCTGGTCCAGAGGAATCGCATGAATTTCAGAAGATTGCCCAAGGGTTTGAAGAGAAAATTTTTTACGACTGCAACAAGTCAGTCTGATTATCTAAGGAAAATATCTTTGAAAATGCTTACCATGGAGACTAAATTCCAGGGCACTATGGACAAAAATATAACATCGAATCCGGTTGGCCCTAGCAATAAACCTCCTGATCCAGGACTTGGTATGCGGTCTCAAGTTCACAATCAAGGGCAGCAGCTCCTTCCATTTTTGGCTCATCCATATTTCCGTTTGATTCCAATTCTAGGTAGCAGGCATTTGGATCATCTGCATCCATGTTTAATACTACAGCTCAGAATACATTTGGCAACAAATTCACGGTCTAGTTCTACTTTCGGTCAGAATACCCACCCCTTTGAGCAGACTGTTGGGTTCATCAAACTTGTCAAGTTCGCTTTCGTCTAGGCTTGTTGGAAGCCTTTTCTCGAGCAGTGCATCACTCACCAACCTGCATATCAGAAAAGGAAAATCATTTATATATAAAAAAGGGAGAGAAACTCAGTTATATCAAAGAAGAAAAACTCAGAATTCAGAGTCAGTTCAAGCTCAGTGAAAATTCCAATTTTTGAAGAACTTCATAAAATCTCCATTTGCTCTATTTGAATTAATCTTCAGCATTCACTCTAAAAAAAAACTGCATATCACATAGTTTCACCAATATCAGATCATAACAGAAAGAAACTAATCCTAACTGCATAACAGAATCAAAACAAATTTCTAACAGAATGAGTCTAGAAACTTCACCTGAGAAATTCAGCAATTGAATTCAACAAACCAGTTACCTGAAGCTTCTGGATTCTTCCGAGCATTGCCTATAAATCGGGAGTTTCTTCTTCCATTTTTTCTTCTTACACAATCTTCCAAAAAACACTTCACCATCCTTCTTTTTCTTCAATCTTCTTCCACACAGAATTTCTTCTGCTTCCGAAAATCATCTTCTTCAATCTCCATCTTCATCATTCATTTCAATCTCTATCTTCAGCCTCATTCACTCTCCATTCTTCTTATTTCCCTCTTTCTTCTCATCTGCATAACCCCATTCTTTCACTCTTCTTCGGCTTCACTCTATTTTCATCTGCAGGCTCTCCCTCCAATCCTTCACCATCAACACCTGCAATTCAATCACCCTACAACAAAGTTTTATCAAGAAGCTGAAAAAAATTCAATACCACATTTGAAAGAGAATACGAAGAAGAATGCAAAAATGAAATCAACAGCTGCAAATTCAAATTCGCAACAATAAGAAGAAGACATGAATCGTATTAAATCCATACCTTAAGTGTTTTCACCATCATTTCGCATCGATCACGCAACGTCTTCGGCTGCCATCTTCGCCATCATTGCGGCATCACCCTCAATCAGCCGCAGCAACGCAAATTCTTCCACCTTCATCATTGTCTTCAACAAACCGTCCACCACGCGATCCGCAACAAAAAAACGTCGGCCTAGCACAGAGAAGACAAATCCTCAAACGCAACAGAAAGCCTCGGAGCGTTTTCCTCCTCACACGCCAAAGACTCATCAGTTGATTCCCTTGCCACGAATTGCCCCGATTACGCCATTCGTGTCACCGATTGCAGGTACACGCGTTTTAATCCCTAGCTAGATAGAAATAGACCTAGATTGTTAGGACTCAGTCGTGTTTTGTGTTGTTCTTGAGGTTGTTTTTGTTTTTGTTCAATCTGGGGGTTCGTTTAGAATTTTGTGGGATTTGGTTTTGGATTCGTAGAGAGGGGAAAACTTAGGTTAGGATTAGGGTGTGAGATGGTTGAACGGGAAGGTTCCGGCGATGCTCCGGCGGTTAAGGTTTTCTTAGGGTGAAGATGAAAGGATGAGGTTATACATTGAGAAGACGAAGAGGGAGGAGAGAGTGGACAGCGGCGGAAGAGAAGAAGAAGGCTTAGGGTTTTGGCGTTAAGATGTTTTCGTCCATCCCTTTGTTTTTGGGTGTTTTATAATTTCAATTATGTTAATTTATTAAGATAATTTAATGAGGCGATTAAGAAAATATCAAGGATTTAAAAAGAGAGTTAAGAGCATTAATATGAGATTAATCTACACTAATCCCACCCTTAATGAGCCGTTAGAAGCTGAAAAGGATAATGGTGAATTTTGGACCACTATTTCATAACCTATTTGCTATTAACACCTCCTTGTTAAGCCCATAACAGGAATAACATTGAAAAAATAGCTTCATGCACCCCCATACTTCCTGCAAAATTGGGCTTATCTTTTCTGATATTCGCACCCCCCATTTGGGGCCCATGTAAAAAAAAACAATTGAAAACATTACTCCCTGCACTCCCCCATTGCCATGCGGAACTGGACCTATTCCCCTTTCTTTTTACACCCTCTTTTCAGGCCCAGTGAGAAAAATAACTAAATAAATTTCTAACAGCACCCCCCCCTTTATTTTCTTTCAGAATTTAACTTTTTAGTTTCCAATAGTTAGGAAATAACTCCAAAAAAAATAGAAAATGCTTAGAAAAATTCCCAAAAAAATTAAGTAGGATTTTAAGTCATTTTAGAAATGTTTAGCCTTTTATTTTTCTGAATTAGCTTTATTTTTGAATTAATTATGAATTTTTCATGTAGTTAGCTTTTATTGAATTTCTTTTAATTGTGCTTGAATTTTGTTCATTTTATTTTTATAACTTCCAGTAACTTTTTTAGCCCACTCTTTTTACTGTAATTAGAGGACTCATAATAGTACTTAGCATAATTTTAGTGGATTTTTTAGGTCATTTTATCTTAGGTTTTAATGGTGTAATCCTTAGAAATTAGTGGTTAATTCTTAGCTGAAAATAATCTTTTTTAGACTTAGTTAAAATTTGATTTTGTAGGATTCCTTTTAGTACAATATTATAGATAATATTAGGTCCCTATAGTTTAATTTTCATAATTTTTCCAGAAGTTTTAGTATTTTTTAGAATATTAGTTCTTAGGCTTAGTTATGTATAATTTCCATTTAGTTTAGGCCATTGAAAATGAAGTAAAAAATATAGTTTAGGTTAGATTTAATCCTAGAATCTAATATAGATTTAGGTTGGTTTAAAGTGGGTTTTAGAATGAAAATATTAGGCTTGATTTGGATTTAATACTTAGGCTTAAAGTTTCATTATCATTAGGATTAGAATAAATAAAAATAGACTATTTTGTTAGTTCATGCCTTTAATGGTTTTGTTTAGAAGTTTATTTCTTAATTCAATTTCATTGTTTTGCCTTATCATTTGATTTTATAACTTGCATAGGCTTTCCCCATTGTTCTTAGAATCAACTTAACTTCATTAGGAAGTAAGTTGAATTCTAGTAGTTTCTAGTTTCTCATTAGGAATAGAAAACTTTACAAACCATAGGATCCCTTGTAAATAAATCAATAAAAATTAGGATTGAGTCTTAATCCCTTAGATTTTGTCCTTTTATCAACTTGAGTCATTCTTTCTCATCTCAAAAAAGAAAAGCAATAAAATACTTAATAAAAACCGAACAATCTTGTACGACACGAGACTTTGTTGCGGAGTGTTTATACGCGTCCTGTTTCGGGGCGAGGTGTAAACACTCACCGCGATGGATAGGTCTTAGTACAAGACCGTTCACAAACAAATTCAAAACACTTCTTTTAAAAGACAAAAACAAATAACAAGCGAATATCCTGTGGGAACTTCTCTTCTCATCTCATTCACTCACAACGCGAACTCGCGACGACTTGTCTCATTTGCAAGACGGTAAACGCACTCGTACCAGACGAGCCTGCAACACCTGAGCATAGACATACGCAGTTCCAGCTGTAAAAAACACAAACAAATAGTTCCCGCCTAGGTTAGGCGAACTACGTCGACTCTGATCCTCATTATCCCGATGAGGTACGTAGGCAGCGGGGTAGGGCCCGTTCGAGCACATTCTTTATTTTCCCTACATTTCCCCCTTTCTTTCCATTTTCTTATTTCAGTTCCCTTCTCATTTCATTTTCCATCCCAGTTAGCGGATTTGTTCAGCAGCACTTTATTTTTCTCACCCTTTGAAACAAACAAGCAAGCGTGGATCCCGTCGGATACGACGGACGGATTGGGGTGCTAATACCTTCCCAATTCGTAACCGACTCCCGAGCTCAGATCTTTGGTTCGCAGGACCTTGTCCTTTCTTTCTTCCTCAGGTTTGTGCAACATTACCTTTCCCATTCATTCGGGATAAAAATGTCTGGCTGGCGACTCTAACCTTTCCGCGCCACTTTCGCGTTTGTACTAGGATGAAAATCCCGGGAGCGACACATGGAATTAGCATCATATTCACCAAATAAGCGTAGCATTCCATCTAATACGGAGCATTACGGCAAAAATCAAACATTTGCTTTATCACAAGACAGGTTCAAGCCAGTCACCTGCAATCACCATCAGTACACAATACATATAAATACTCACATCCCCTGCAGATAAGCCAAAGCATCCCCTTTGCATTCTTCCTTATAAATACCTGTACACATATGCTCTTTTGGACACTCGTCTGTGTCATACCTTTCCCCACAGAATACAGATACATATACACACTATTTTGATACTCGTCCGTATCACATTCCCCAGCACGGTTACTAACACCTGCTACAAAAAAACAAGTACCTCTCCATAACACATCCCTTACGACACTCATCCGTGTCATGCATCCTCAGCAAGCCGAACACTCGTCCGTGTCTCGCATAAATTCCTAGTAGGTCAAACACTCACCCATAATTATACAGAAGTCTTTGATACTCGTCTGTATCTTGTTCATACATATCACTCCTCAACAGATTCGACACTCGTCCGTGTTCTTTGTTAACCAGTTGGTACTCGTCCGTACCATCATCTCTGAACATGCGTCAGCGTTCATTTCTACCGATACTCGTCCGTATCATGGTCTTAGAGATGCTCGTCCGCATCTTTAATCTATACACAGTGTCAAGCACTTATACTACTTTTTTCTTAAGGGTAAGCACTCATCCGTGTTTACTATTCCCCAATAAGTCACCAGCAGAACAATATTTTCTATCCGACATTCGTCCTATGTCTGGATACCTTTCGGTAGCCGTCCCCTGCCAGGTGATCGTCCTTCACCTTTGGATGACCGTCCCTCATCCTTTTCCCAGTGGAATCCCCATTGTTTGGAACCTTCTATCTGACATTCGTCCTATGTTGTGATACTTTCGGCAGTCGTGCCTTTCCAGGTGATCTTCCTTCACCTCGGATGACCGTACCTCATCCTGTTTCCCCACAGATCAGCCGTACCCTACTAGGTGATCGTCCTTCACCCTTTTGATGATCGTTCCTCATCATTTCTATCTGATGGTCGTCCCCATCATTGATCTTGTTATCAGACATTCGTCCTATGTCATGATAAACCCCAGAGTAGTCGTACCTTGTTAGGTGATCGTCCTTCACCTCTTGATGATCGTCCTTCATCATGCGTATCTGATGGTCGTCCCCATCGTCGACCTTTTCTATCTGACATTCGTCTTATGTCGTGGTAAAGAGCAGTCGTACCCTGCTAGGTGATCATCCTTCACCTTTGATGACCGTCCCTCATCATTACTTTTACTTATTTAATCCGATGGTCGTCCCCATCGTTGTTTACATTGATTTGTTCAAATCCCCAGCTTGTCGGCCGCCCCCGTCAGTGCTTTACTTACCGCTTTATTCCCCAGCAGTCGTCCTCTTCCCGGCGGTCGTCCTCCGTCGCTTTCTTTATACATCATACTATACTAATTTTCACAATTTATATCCCTTTTCTCCTTCTATCCAGTGAGTGCAAATTCTGGACTGTCTTTGGTATTCAACCACAAGTTATCTTGTTTGTCTGCTAAGCCCGATGCTTACACCCTACACAGCTAACTCATGTTTGAATAGGGGCAGCTGTAAACACCCCAATTTTTCCCTCACTCAATTCACACCATGGCTTGTGATATTTCATATTTGCATAAACATAAGCATTGCATCTCATATTGCATTTTTGCTTCATTACCTAAGTTTAAGTTCATCTGCATCTAGGGTTTGTGATCTGAGCAAGCCAGGATTCACTTGAGCCATTCCAAAGGCCATGAAGCTATTCAAGAGGGTCCATGTGTGGTTTATGGTCATATTATGCTCCCCAATATTCATCAAAGTCAAGAAAAGTCAAAGCATTGCACAAAATTTCAGGCAGAGCTAGGGTTTCACTACATAGATGACCTGAAATTAGGGTTTTGGTTTCAGAGGCCTTAACTCCAAATTTTTTTGTCATTCTTGTTTCTAAGGATCTTAATATGTTATAAGGATCATGCATACCAATATTCATGAAGAAATTCAATGGGGAAGGCATCTGATCAATAGATGACTTCTTGAGCAAGTCAGTGCAAAATCAGGGCATCTGAGGCCCCCAATCATCCAACCAAAGGGTATTCACCATCATTTTGGACATTTATGATCTTTATTTGATCTTAGAAGTGGTTAGAAGTTCGCAAAATTGAAGAATTCTGAGCCATTTGCAAACTTGCCATTTTTGGAAAGTGACTTGTAATGTAAACTTGCCATTTTGGGAAAGTTTTTCAACCTCCTCTTTTTGATTCAAAAATGCTTCAAATGAAAAATTCTTGGTCATGAAAGTTGTAGATTGGATCATTCCCTTTTCAAAAAATACAAGAACTTGATCTAATTCTTCCTAGAACTCAAGTTATGGCTTGTCAAAGTTGGCAAAAATCACATAATTTTCAAGAATGCACCAAAAGGGATTTTTTGCAAAACCTCTTGCCAAGGCATTTTGTGACTTCAAACACACTTCTAATCATCATACCAACATATCACATTGTCTAAAACTCAGAATTGCCCAAATAATTGCATCATTCCATGCCTTGAACATGAAGAAATCTCAAAGGGGCCAAACTTTCTCCAATTTGCAAAATGACACATAACTTTGTTTCAACTTGCTAAATTGCCTCAAAACCATTTCCATGGACCTCCTTGATCCATGCTGCGCATGGACAAGCCAAGAAGCCAGCTGCACCATTGCCCATACCTCAAGTACAAAACTTTTAACTTTTTGGCAAGAAGCCCATATCAATCAGCTGCAGCCACCACCCACTCTCTAGCCTATCACAGCATGTTATGTGGATCAAACCCAAGCCATAACATACAACATTGCAGCCAGAAACCTCAGCAATATCAAGTTCTCAAAAATCATCCCTCTTGCAAAACCCTTCGAATCTCTCAGCTCAACCACTCAATCTTCAAACGAATTTCACCATTGATCTCAAAATCACTCACTGACCATAAAGCAACCCTCAAACCAGCCAAGAACACCCCATACACAAAACACGATTCTTGGCCAGCTCAGTTGCTACAACATAAACCAGCCATTCTCAAAGCCTTTGAAGCATTCCATTAGCCTCAGGAGGTCAAAAGGAGTCACTTTGCACAAGAGAGGAGGTCCAAAAGCTCCAAACTGAGAAAGCTCAGGCTCAGGTACCTCCTTGAACTTTTTTTCCAGAATTTGTTTTCTAGGTTATAGAATGGTAGAGCACGCTTCACTGATCATTCTGAGCTTTGTATTTTTGAAAATGGTGAAGAAATGAACATGTACTGGTTGTCTGAAAGTTTTACCATTTTTAATTTTCTCTTCGAATCTTGTGATTGAGCCATCATAAATTTGTTTTGAGGTTGGATTTGAGTTCAGGAGAGTGAGGTGAGTTGATCTGGAGCTTTAGAGCTCCAGAAATGGCCTAGGGATGAAGATTAGAGTTTGCTCAGGGAGGGCCTCGTCGGAGAAGACGACCGGAATCATTGTTCCGGTCATCTGAAGGTAATTAATTTTAATTAGGGTTAGGGCAGTGTTTGAATGAGGAGCGTTGGATCAGTGTTTCCCGCGTGTAATGAAAGGCTCAGATGCATCCACTTAGGTTTAATTATGATTAATTAATTAATTAATTAAGATTAAGTCAGTTTGAACTGTGACCCTTAGATTGCGCGCGTGGTCTTCCCTCCAACCCCAGGTTTGAATCTGATCCATTGGATCAGTTGACCAGCCATTAATTCATATTTTTATTCATTTAAATCCATTTATTTTGTACCATTTATTTAAAATACCTAGAAAATTCCAAAAAATATTTTTCTTCTGCATTTTGATTTCAAATATTTTTCTTCACCCAAAAACATTTTTATTTTTATTTTTTGCATTAAAAAACCATTTTAAGAATATTTAAATGTTTATTTTAATTAATTAATGGAAATTAATTAATTAAAATACCATTTAGGTTTCTAAAAATTCCAAAAAAATTCACATTGCATCTTAGAATATTTAGAAACATTGTCATGTCATCCATACAAATTTCTTTTTGGTTTTGAACAATCTTTGATAATTTTCTTGAATTTAGGGTTCATAAAATTCTTATTTTTGAACCCTAACTTCAAAAAATTCTTTGCTGCCTAACCATGAATGGTATGATAATGATTCTTTTTGCATTGATCTTATTTTAGCATGCAGTTTCTAGGATAAAATTGGCATGAATTTATCTTTCATTTTCAATTTGATTTGCATTTTTTCCCTTAAGGTACCTTAAAACCCTAGATAACTTAGAAAATTCACAACTTTCATTAGGTTAAGAGTTAGGTCTTCTCCTTTGGGGTGTGATATCATATGGGGTCAGGGTTCTTTTGATTACATTTTCAATTTTTTATCTTGTCATTTGCTTCTTTTTTTGACTTTTGCATCTCATGTTACATTAAAACCCTAATTTTTCATCTTCCTTTACATACATTTTGCATATGCTTGCATTCATGAACTTGCCATCACATTTCTTGCATCCGTGCAGTTTCTCAGACATCATAGGACCCATTAGAATCATGTTTGATCATTTCCCCATTCATTTGACATGTTATGCATTCATTTCATGTCATGTACATTTATGAACTTTCATGCTTCCTTCATGCTTCATTTTCATTCTCATCCCTTGTATGATCACTCACAACTCTTGGCATACATTTGCATCATCTCTTAGCATCATTTACATCATGAACATGCTTCTGGTTTTGGTTTTCATCCTTGCATACATTTCATTTTCATCTTATCTTTTTCTTTATACTAACCATTTCAGGTGGTAAGTAATTGAGAAGTGAATTTGCCTTCACTTCTCATCTTTCTTCTCATTCTCTTTTATGCATCCATTGCTGAATTTTGCTTTTGCTTTAGAGTGAGCTTGCTCACTCATGTTCATCTCTCACTTTCTTTCTTCAAGTAACTTATCTTCTTAAGTGAAGTAAGTTAGCTTGTTTCTCCTTTCTCCTCCTCCTTTCATCTGCTTCTTCCATTGGTGGCTTCCTTGAAGATCTTTCTTAAGCCTCACAAACTATAGGAACATCCAAGCATGATAATAACTAGGGTTGTGATTAGTCCCCCTTAGTTTTACCTTTGTGCCTTCTTTTGTGTGTCTCTTCTCACCTTTTAATCAGAGACTAAACCTTAAAGGTTTTAAGGCTTTGTGATTAAGGTTATGCCTGCATCCTTATCTTAGGATGGAGTGTATAACTTTAATCCTAAGTGTTAAACCCTTAATGTGTTTAACTCTCTTAATCAATCCACTCTAATAATCTACTAAGACATAATCTTGTAACTTGGGCCTTGCTTTAGGGTTCTAATTCTTTCCTTAATTGGTTAAGAAGGACTAACCCTAGGGTTTAATGGACAAGTCCTTCTCAAGATGTCTTACAAACTTAAAACACACTTCTTAATCTCACCTTCTTAATTAAAATCCACTTAATAAAGGTTTGTCATCTAATTACTTTAATCCCTAATCATGGATTAAGTTGAGAAGTCTTCCTCAGCTTAAGTGTCCTCATCTATTATCCTTCTATTAGTATAGTGTAATGAGTTCACTAATCCTTGATTATGGCTTAAACTCATTATTTAACACTAAACAAAAACACAAAAACATCTTAATAATCACAAGTAGGTTAATGATCTTAACCCTACATCATTATGGCAATCAAGTTGAGATGCTTATCTCATACTTAAGTATTCTCATTATCCCTAATCTGGAAGGATATAATGAGTTTACAAGCCTTTTATCTAGGCTTAAGCTCATTAGCTTATAACAAATCCCAAAAACAATAAAAAGCTTAAAACACAAAAACAAACAATAATCGTCTCCTCTGGGATTCTCTTATCACCTCACTCACTCATAAATGAGAACTCGCTTCTTCCGTCTAATGCAAGACAGTTAGCACTCGAGCCAGACGAGTCATACACTTGAGCATAGATAAGTAAGCAGTTCAACAGTCAATTTATCTTTCAGTCTCTTTGAGTCGAACTATGGTGTTCTGACTTCCTCATTGCACGAGAGGATACGTAGGCATAACTTAAATGTTATCGAACAAAAGTCTATGTGTCTTTCCCCTCTTTCCAGCTATTCTTTAAGCCTCATGTCTTGAGCATTTCACTTCCTTTATTACACTGACACTCTCTCATACACTACACACATTCTTTTACACTGACACTTGCATTCTTTTTCCAGCTTTTGCACACAGATAACACTGACACTACCCCCATATAGCATAAACCTGTAAGCGTGGATCTCGTCAAGTACGACGGACAATCTGGATGCTAATACCTTCCCAGGTTGTAACCAACCCCTTACTCAGTCTTTCTGGTTCGCAACCGTCTTATCCATTCTTTTTCTAGGTTCATGCAGCATTACCTTTCCTTCGGGATAAAAATGCCTAGCTGGCGACTCTGGTCTTTCTTCTTTTTACCCTCGCCTCGTTCGTTCACGTCTGCACCGTTGAACCCAAATCGTTTTTCGGGAGCGACACACTTCATAACTTTTCAAACATTTTCAAAACAAGACTTTGTATACATCCATACGAGGATCATTACAAAGTACTTAGAAAATTTTCTAATCACACACTCCACCTTTTCAAAAAAAATTAAGTGAGTTAAGTAACTAAAAGCCCATGGATAACCATGGATATAAAGGGTGCTAACACATTCCCTTTATATAACTTACCCCCCGAACTCAAGTCTTTTAAAACCGGTCTTTCCTGTTTTTTTATGTCCTTTCCTTATGGATAAAATAAAAGTCGGTGGCGACTCTTGCTATCCGCAACATGACTAAAAGTCAGTTCTCCCACCGTGTTACACTCATCATCACATAGTAATCATAAACATCATAATGTAGCATCACAACTCCATTTCACACTCAATCATCATAATTCATCTTATCAACATGTTCGTCCCTTAGAAAGTATAAACATCAATTATTCACAACATCTATTTATTCTATCATAGCATCATTATATTGTCATCGTTCATGTAACACCCACTTTTCCCATTTTCAAAAATAAAATAAATTTTCATAAAACCAGAGTTTAACTTACAAAGTGAGTGACTACATTTCCAATTAAATCAAAAATTCAGTTTATTCATTCATAGGCAGCGGAATTAAATAGTTCCAACAATCCATGTGCCCAACGGCATAACATCCCTCAAAAGTATAAAACAAATCATTTGACTTATTACACAGATACGTAACCAACAAAGTCTGGAAATTAAAATGAAACAAAATAGTAAAAATCCTCATTCTCGTGTTACGTATCAGAGCACCCTATGACTCGAACAAGCAACACCCTAGCACTTCTCAAGTACATGGGTTATTTGTACTTCCGAAGAAGCACATACGCAACAACACAAATAAAAGGGTGAAAAAAATTTCATATCATAACGGTGCAAATAACACATTTGAAGGAGTAATCACACACCAACCATAACATACGACATAGACCATCCATTCAAATACATATATGCAATGTGACTCTACAACACAATGCAAATACGGTACCGACTTCAACAATGTCCATCGATTCAGACCGGATGTATCACTTACGCTCCTACTGAGTCACGATCATCCCCACCTCTTGATTCACAATGAATCTGAATAATCAATTACGCTCCATCCGAGACAAGATTATTCCACTAACATGTATGCGTATGCAAGACTCGATTACACATACATCAACATACATAAGCATAAACATAACTATTCACAAAGTGATCCTCTTGATCTTCACACATTATCAATCATCACAGTCAATATAGGTTATGCCACACAAACCAGAATCATTATTCATAATTAATACAATATTATTGGGTTCTTTCTAACAAAATTATTCATTTTAAATCAATTATATAGAACGTAACTACTACTTACGGATCGTCAGGTCTTATACTCTTCATAAATAGTATTCCCAATGTCTTAGACCAATGGTAAGAAGGTTGACCAAAAGAACGGGACAAAAACGGCTTAAAATATCGAAAATTGTCCAAAATCAGAGGCCTGACATGGCCCCCTGTGTCCCCTGACACGCCACCTCAAAAGTCAAGTTTTCTCAATTACAGAAGGGTGACACGGCTACCCGTGTCGTGTGACACGGCCTGTGTCACAACCTCTGAGCCTCAAACCTCTAAAATTCATCCAAGGCCCCTTTCTCGTAGCCTGACACGGCCACCCGTGTCGCGTGACACGGCCACCCGTGTCGCGTGACACGGCCCGTGTCAGGAGGCCTGCGTCAAAACTCACCTTTTCCTGAAAAATCACTTCTTTTTCTTCCTACTATACCAGTATGATTTCAGTTCGATTAAGTTCACTTTTAGCATCTAAAACAGTCTAATTATGATCCTTATTATCAAATAATACCCCTAACACTACACAACTTCTTAGTCTAATACTTATTAATCAAACTAGAGAAATTCTTAGGTTTCCTTCATTTTCCTTATGGGTTTTATCCTCTCCAACATTCATAGGCAATTTCTCATAAACTCCATACATCACACAATACCACATCAAAATCACAAACATACACAAACAATCATCATAATATTCATACTCATAACATGAATTCACCAATTCTAATCAAAATTCATGAATCTCTAAGGGAGTAAGGAACTCTCAATTACCCTCTTATGTTAAATCACCAATATAAAACCCTTTCTTCCCCCTTACCTCGAAATTGAGCAATTTTTCACAAACCCTTGATCTTAGAGCTTTACGTTCCTTGATCTCCCTTCTCTTTTCCCTTTTCTCCAGAGCCCTCTATTCTTCATCAAAAAGCACGATAATGAGAAAATGTATCGTGTTCTTCCTTTTATTTATGTTTAATAATAATATTCTAACAAACCACTTCATTATCATATTATTATTATTTAAATAAAATAACCTTTTACTTTATCATTCCAAATGCATCATCATGTTCTCAATAATTATTAAATAATTTATAAATTTGGGGCGTTACAACTCTCCCCTACTTATTTTATTTTCGTACTCGAAAATTTACCTGAATGAAATAACTCTGGGTACGATTCCCGCATCTTGCTCTCCAGTTCCCAGGTAACACTCCCACCAGCTGCTCCTCCCCAAGCTACTCTCACAAGAGGTATTTCCTTAACTCGTAGTTGCTTTATCTTACGGTCTTAAATTCTCAAAGGTAAGGTTTCCACTGTAAGGTTGTCACGAATTTGTACTTCATCCCTCTGGATAACATGTGATGGATCAGATACATACTTCCTGAGTTGTGACACATGAAACACTTCGTGCAAATTCAAAAGTTTCGTCGATAACGCTACCCTGTAAGCAACTTTACCTACTCTTTGCATAATCTGATACGGTCCAATAAACTTAGGATCTAACTTCTTAGATTTTAAGGTACGTCCAACACCGGTCATCGGATTGACCCTCAGAAACACATGGTCACCCTCATTGAACTCTAAGTCCTTCCTTCTATTGTCATGGTAACTTTTCTGTCGACTCTGAGACGCTTTCTTTTTCTCTTTGATCACCCGTCTCATACCAACATAGAGGTGTCCTACATCTCCTACCATATAAAGCCTCAAAAGGTGTCATTCTAATACTCGAATGGTAATTGTTATTATATGTGAACTCAATCAGTGGCAAGTGAGTATCATATGCACCACCTTTTTCTAACACACAAGTTCTCAACAAGTCTTCCAATGACTTAATGGTCCTCTCAGATTGTCCATTCGTCTGTGGGTGATAAGTCGAACTCAACTTTAACTTAGAACCCAAAGCCTCATGCAAACTCTTCCAAAATTCAGAAGTGAACCGCGGATCTCTATCGGACACTATACTATACGGCACACCATGCAATTTTACAATAACCCGAATATAAATCTCGGACAACTTAGTTAAAGGAAAACTAATGTTAACCGGAATAAAGTGTGCAGACTTAGTCAACCGATCCACAACTACCCAAAGGGCATCAAAACCTATCGTCGTATTCGGTAAACCCGTCACGAAATCCATAGCAATACTATCTCATTTCCGTTCCGGAATTTTCAATGGTTACATCAACCCCGAAGGCTTCTGATGTTCCACTTTAGACTTCTGACACGCTAAACAAGCATAAACAAACTGCGCAATATCTCTCTTCATACCATGCCACCAAAACAATTTCTTTAAATCATGGTACATCTTCGTAGCTCCTGGGTGAATACTCAAGCTACTTCGATGACTTTCTTCCAAAATTGATTTCTTTAACTCCACATTGTCAGGTACACAAATTCTTCCTCTAAATCTCAGAATATCATTGTTATCCAAACTAAAATCACTGCCTTGATCATTTCCTTCGGTAGGCATTAAGTCCACCAATTCCACATCTTTCCTTTGGATCTTCCTAATTATATCAAGAAATTCATTATTTACTCGCAACATACCCAGCTTGACGCTTTCCGGTGTCATTTCACAAACCATACTCAAGTCCCTAAATTGCTCAATTAAGTCCATTTCTTTCATCATCATAGTCGACATATGAATTGTCTTCCGGATTAATGCATCTGCTACCACATTCGCTTTCCCTGGGTGGTAACTCAAATAAGTCATAATCTTTCATAAATTCTAACCACCTTCTCTGCCTCATATTAAGTTCCTTCTGATCAAATAAGTACTTCAAGCTTTTATGGTCACTAAAAACCTCAAACCGCGAACCATAAAGGTAATGCCTCCAAATTTTCAATACAAACACCACCGCAGCCAATTCTAGATCATGGGTAGGATAATTCCCCTCGTGTACTCTCAATTGTCTTGAAGCATATGCCACTAATTTACCAACTTGCATTAACACCCCACCTAAACCCATTTTAGATGCGATAAACCACAAAAGCTTCACTAGGATTTGGTAAAATTAATACCGGTGCCGAAGTTAATTTCTTCTTCAACTCCTCAAAACTCTTTTCACAAGTTGCCTCCCAAATAAAGGCTTGACTCTTCCGGGTCAATTGAGTCAATAGCAACGCTAAATTAGAAAATCCTTCGATGAACCTTCGGTAATAACCAGCTAGACCAAGAAAACTTCTAATTTTCGTTACCGTCTTCGGAGGTTCCCACTCAAGTACTACACTGAACTTTGAAGGGTTCACTGTTATACCTTCACCAGATATCACATGTCCCAAAAAGCTCACCGTCTTTGACCAGAATTCACATTTGGAGAATTTGGCGAACAATTTGTTGCCTTTCAACACCTGCAATGCAATTCTCAAATGTCTCGCATGATCTTCCTCAGACTTCGAATATATAAATATATCATCAATGAACACTACAATAAATTGATCCAAACAAGAGTGAAATATATGGTTCATATACTCCATAAACACTCCTGGCGCATTAGACACTCCTAAAGGCATTATTGCATATTCATAATGACCATATCGAGTTCTGAACGCCGTCTTCTGAATATCTTCTTCCTTCACTCTAATTTGATGATATCCCGATCTCAAGTCAATTTTACAAAAAATACAAGCTCCAACAAGTTGATCCATTAAATCGTCAATCCTCGGAAGTGAATATTTATTTTTAATGGTCACTTTATTCAGTTGTCGGTAATCAATGCATAAACGCAAGCTGCCATCTTTCTTCTTAACTAGCAACACTGGTGCTCCCCACGGTGACACACTAGGTCGAATAAATTTCTTATCAAGTAAGTCACCAATCTGAGATTTCAACTCAGCTAACTCTGTTGCAGACATCTTGTACGGCACCATAGAAATAGGCCTCGTACCAGGAACCAAGTCAATAGTAAACTCCACCTCACGAGTCGGAGGCAACTCTGTAATGTCAGTAGGAAATACTTCCAGAAATTCATTCACCACAGGAAAATCTTCAATAGTAACCATTCCTTCAACAGATAACGAAGCTAACACCGCAAACATCTTTGCCTCCTCCTCCAATAAGGTCCTCAATTCCTTCGTAGAAATTGAATTTGCCAAAGTCTCCTCATCCGGAGTCAAAAGCAATAATCTCTTCCTAAAACAATCAATATAGACTCGATTGAATTCCAACCAATTCATTCCCAAAATCACATTAAGATTACTGAGTGGTAGACATATAAGATCCACTCCGAACTCTCTACCAAAAATAGTTAGAGGACAGTTAAGACATACCAAGGAGGTAGTCACAGAACCTCTGGATGGAGTATCAATAACCATTCCTCGACTCAACTGAGAAGGTTCCAATCCTAGATTCTTCACACATTCCAAAGAAATAAACGAGTGTGTTGCACCTGTATCAATAATCACAAATAAAGGAACATTATTGATAAAGCAAGTACCTTTGACCAATCGGTCCTCACTAGTAGGCTGATCTCCCACTAATTCAAATACTTTTCCACCTGATTGTTGTTTCTTTGGTTTCTGGCAATTGGTACTGATGTGACCCTGCTCTCCACAAATATAACAAGTAGGCGCATTCTCCCTGCAATCCGCCATCACGTGACCTAGCTTCCCACACTTGAAGCACTTCTTCACCTCATTAGGACATTCATTGGCACGATGACCCGTACTATGGCATCTGTAGCATTTGAGTGGTCTGGGAGTACCTCTTCCCCTACTCGGGCTCTTCTCATTACTAGCTTTTTGTTTTCCCTTATCAGCTGGAGCACTGTAAGGAGTACCACTGAATCTTTGTTTCCCTTTTTTGTCACTCATAGACTTGTAATGCGCAATCCGGGCTTTATTATCATTGTCATAAATCCGGCTTCTACTTATAAGCTCTGGGTAGTTCCTGATCTTCTGACAAGCAATGCTCTGTTTGATCTTAGGATGCAAACCATTCTCATATTTCAGGCACTTCGAAGTCATAGCTTCTTCAGTGTTATAGTGCGCACAGTACTGCACTAATTCTTCAAACTTGGCAGAATACTCAGCTACCGTCATACTACCCTGCTTAAGTACCAAGAATTCCACCTCTTTAGCACTGCGGACGTCTTCCGGGAAGTATTTCTCTAAGAATTTTTTGCGAAACACGGCCCAGGTGATTACAGTTCCCACAGCTTCCAATCTTTGACGTTTGTTGTCCCACAAGACTTCAGCTTCGCCCTCCAGCATGTGAGTGTCAAACCTCACTTTCTGATCATTAGTGCACCCCATGGTCCTGAAGATCTTCTCCACAGCTTTCAAACACTTTTGTGTAGCCTCTGGATCCAGAATTCTACCTTCATACTTAGGCGGCTTGTTACTCCTGAATTGATCCAATGCACGAGACTGAGCATTACCCCCAACTTGAACCACCTGAACAATGTTCTCGACCGTCTGCACCATGGCTTGCATAGCCGCAGCAAGAGCATCATCATTCCTTCCTGTCATACTGATACAACAAACATCTTAGGTTATGACACACAATAACTCCTATTCTAAGGACTGACTCGACTCTACATCTGGCCGGTTATACCGACCTGCTCTGATACCAATTGTAACACCCATTTTTCCCAGTTTCAAAAATAACATAAATTTCCATAAAATCAGAGTTTAACTTACAAAGTGAGTGACTACATTTCAAATTAAATCAAAAATTCAGTTTATTCATTCATAGGCAACGGAATTAAATAGTTCCAACAATCCATGTGCCCAGCGGCATAACATCCCTCAAAAGTATAAAACAAATCATTTGACTTATTACACAGATACGTAACTAACAAAGACTGGAAAATGAAATGAAACAAAATATTAAAAATCCTCATTCGTGTTACGTATCAGAGCGCCTTATGACTCGAACAAGCAACACCCCAACACTTCTCAAGTACCTGGGTTATCTGTACTTCCGAAGAAGCACATACGCAACAACACAAACAAAGGGGTGAGAAACAATTTCATATCATAACGGTGCAAATAACACATATGAAGGAGTAATCACACACCAACTATAACATACGACATAGACCATCCATTCAAATACATATATGCAATGTGACTCTACAACACAATGCAAATGCGGTACCGACTTCAACAATGTCCATCGATTAGGATCGGATGTATCGCTTACGCTCCTACTGAGTCACGATCATCCTCCACCTCTTGATTCGCAATGAATCCGAATAATCAATTACACTCCACCCCCGAAACAAGATTATTCCACTAACATGTATGCGTATGCAATACTCGATTACACATACATCAACATACATAAGCATAAACATAATTATTCATAAAGCGATCCTCCTGATCTTCACACATTATCAATCATCACAGTCAATATAGGTTATGCCACACAAACCAGAATCATTATTCATAATTAATACAATATTATTGGCTTATTTCTAACAAAATTATTCATTTTAAAACAATTATATAGAACGTAACTACTACTTACGGTTCATCAGGTCCTATACTCTTCATAAATACTATTCCCAATGTCTTAGACCAATGGTAAGAAGGTTGACCAAAAGAACGGGACAAAAACGGCTTAAAATATCGAAAATTATCCAAAATCAGAGGCCTGACACGGCCCCCCGTGTCCCCTGACACGGCCCGTGTCACACGGCCTGACACACCACCTCAAAAGTCAAGTTTCCTCAATTACAGAAGGGTGACACGGTTACCCGTGTCGTGTGACACGGTTACCCGTGTCGTGTGACACGGCCCGTGTCACAACCTCTGAGCCCCAACCTCCAAAATTCATCCAAGGCCCCTTTCCCGTAGCCTGACACGGCCCGTGTCAGGAGGCCTGCGTCAAAACTCAGCTTTTCCCGAAAAATCACTTTTTCTTCTCCCTGTTATACCAATACGATTTAAGTTCGATTTAGTTCACTTTTAGCATCTAAAACAGTCCAATTATGATCCTTATTATCAAATAATACCCCTAACACTACACAACTTCTTAGTCTAATACTTATTAATCAAACTAGAGAAATTCTTAGGTTTCCTTCATTTTCCTTATGGGTTTTATCCTCTCCAACATTCATAGGCAATTTCTCATAAACTCCATACATCACACAATACCACATCACAATCATTAACATACACAAACAATCATCATAATATTCATACTCATAACATGAACTCACCAATTCTAATCAAAATTCATGAATCCCTAAGGGAGTAAGGAACTCCCAATTACCCTTCTATGTTAAATCACCAATATAAAACCCTTTCTCCCCCTTACCTCGAAATTGAGCAATTCTTCACAAACCCTTGATCTTAGAGCTTTATGTTCCTTGATCTCCCTTCTCTTTTCCCTTTTCTCCAGAGCCCTCTATTCTTCGTCAAAAAGCACGATAATGCGAAAATGTACCGTGTTCTCCCTTTTTCATAACATAGCCAAGTTACAACCTTGCCCCTTAGACCTCCAACTTATTTTATTTATTTTTAATAATAATATTCTAACAAACCACTTCATTATCATATTATTATTATTTATATAAAATAACCTTTTACTTTATCGTTCCAAATGCATCATCATGTTCTCAATAATTATTAAATAATTTATAAAATTTGGGCATTACAATTCACATAGCTCATACCATCGTAATAAATCAACACATAAATCACCATAATCAACCTACATCTTACTTCATTTCTATCACAAATTTCTCACGAAAACATAAACAAAATCATTGCAACAATTCACAGCATCATCATAGCAACATAAGACAGCAAAATAAGTCACTACCAATCATTTGGAACAAGAAAAAAATTTCAAATGGTTCCAGGTCTCGCTCAGCGAGCATCGAGCTCGCTAAGCGAGCTACTCTCGGGTTGTGGGATTCTCAAGGTTTTACTTGCTCGCTAAGCGAGCTAGGCGATTTCACAAAACCCCAGTTTGCGAATAACAGCAACTCAGCTACGATTGTTCACCCTAAAAATACAGTTTTCTCATCAATTAATCACCAATTCAGCAACAGAACATCAAACCAACACACATACATCGTATACAACATAAAATACAACACAATTCACCATTAATTTCCTCAATTCTATTCATAAAATCCTAGGTTTTCTCTAAAACCCCAATTCACCCCATTACCTAAACTCTACGTCAAAATATATTGAAAAGCAATACTCCCCATACCTTAGAGTAGAGTTTTTCCACAATCTTCATCAGAAATCTTCGGAAACCTCTTCAAACCTTCGCTCATTTTCATCGTTCTTCATACATCTTCTCTCCCCTTCTCCCAAAAGCGATCGTAAACTGATCGTATCCCCATCCTCAATTTTCTTTTATCAAAATTACTCCTAGGACCCCAAATACCCTTTTCCAACTTTGCCCTCAACTTAGTCTCCACAAATTACCAACATATCCTCAAGACCTCTACTTCTTTTATTTTAATTAAACAATAATAATTTGAATAATCTAAATAATTATCCTTAATATTATTATTCACTAAAATAATTCAAATATTATTATCATCAACACAACAACAGTCGTCCAACACTAAATAATCGACAATAACAAGTTACACAATTAAATCAGGAAATTGGGGTGTTACACAATGGCTCTAAACCCACAATTTCCATCACTCTTAACATCAACAATGTCATCAATAAATGGTCTGATATTTTTTGGAAATTGTACAATGTAGTTATAAGATGGATTCTTCTTTAAGGTCTGGGATAACTGTGAACATGATATCTTTGAAGATTTTTTAGAACTGTTGTGTGCTTGATCAACATACTCATGATATAAAGATCACGATAAACACCATATCCCACTGGTTTCTTCCCTTTTCTTTTCACTCCTCCTTTGGTCTTTATTTTCAGGAAGTGGTATCATCTTTGTTGTAGTGGGGTAAGCAATTTCACATACTATGCTTTTTATTGCTCTCTTTTTTTGCAACATATAATGACCTGAAGCTTTTCCATAGTGCATGAATTTCATTGGTCATGTCTACCTCTGCTTAATCCTCTGTATCTACCTCTTGTTCACCTTCCATGTTGAGCTTCCTCCAATGAATATGAATAGCATCAATTGGTGTTGGTTCATCACTCAATGTTTATCTATCTAACTCACAAGCACAAGGTGACCCATATACTTTTCTATGAGTACACCCACACATTTGGATGTTTGTACCCACGATGTCAATCCTATTCCACTCTTCAGCAATGTGTCTCAAAGAAGATCTAGATACTGATCCACACAAATTCCCATAAAATGGACCAGTGTGTGCATGCTCAACATTCATAGCCTCCCAACATTTGCACATATCACCTAAATTGTTCTCCAATATCTGCTTTAGTTTCCTATGCACGGACTCAACCCTAACAAAAAAGTTCAATATCATTAGTTTTAAGATAAATAAATTATGGTTAAAATCAAACACCTTACCTATTAGTCGTGGTGTTGCTCATATGCAACACTTTATTAATCCAAACTTCAACAAATCTATGCTTGTGAGGCATCAACCATGTGTCTTTCACATGATCAAAAAATGGTCTAAAATCTACACAGGCATGCTCAAGCTTTTGCAACTGTTGATGGTATTCCACCTCATCATCAGCCCTAACAAGTGCATACCATAGTTTCTCTATCGGTTCTTGTATATCATTCACAACATACTCTTTGCACTTCGCTTTCACATTCTTGTTGATATGAAATCGACGAAGCAAATTAATTGTCGTTGGAAATATTGTTTCAATTGCTTTCATCAAAGCAAGATCTCTATCCGTTAAAATCACTTGTGGTCATAACTTTTACTTTGTGAACAACTGTTTCAACTTATCCAGTTCCCAACACAAATTCTTTGTTTGCTCAAATTCCATATAGGCAAATGCAACAGGAAATGTTAACTCAGTTGATGTCATACCAATTACTTCAAACAAAGGTTGTTTGTACTTATTTGTTTTGTAAGTACTGTCCATAATCAACACATTAGGAAACATATTCAACAACTTCACTGATTCTGGATTGACCCAGAAGATATCTCTCACAACTTCAGACTCATCTTTTTTCCTACTCCAATAAACATAATCAGATTCCTCTATCAGCTTAAATAATTGTTGCATTTCCGTACTAGGACCCCTGATGCCTTTCTGAATATTATTCTTATGTTTATATATTTGAGTGATTCGAGTCACATTCTCCGGATTTCGTTCTTACAATGACAACAATATGAGTCTTGGTGGAACATGACGTTTTGTCAAATCAACAATGTTGTTGTTCATCAGCATTAAGTTGACTTACAAACACATGACATTCAAATCTATCTGGTAAATTATGGTTGTGATGTCCATTTTTTACGTCAATATTCCAACCAGGGCCATATTTTGAAAGTGTTGACCTAATTTTGAATGGACAACCACATTTCTTGGTATAACTTTGTCACTTCTCCATCTCTTGTCACTTTTGGTGTCCGAACGGGTTATTATAACAGTAAATATATTTCTGATTTCAACCTCCCTAATCCACCTAATCGCCTCTTCTCGTGTAGCAAATTTTTCTGTAGTCAAGAATATTTCAATCGTATCTACACATTTCTAATTTTTATCGCATATCATCAAAGAAATGTCCATGTCTCCTAACATAAGTGTGACAAAAATTAATTAAGAAATCAAAATAAATAAATGTGATATGAATCTCTTAGAAACAAGAAATCTGATTATTAAAAAACCAAAATCAGAACTCTTCAATAAAAGTTATCCAGAACACAAACAAACACAAACCGAAAAACGTATGTCAATGTTATCCGGAAATATTTTATGAAACGGATAACTAACATACAAATTTTTCGATTTGTTAAATCCAACAACCGGATTTCATTCGATTGTGTTTTCTGATTTGATAAAAATACATTTCAGATTTCTTTACCTTATGTTATCCTGTTAGTGTCGAATAAATCCAAAACATAAATTTTTTGACTCATTTGATTGTGCAGTAAAAAATAAAAATAAATAAAAGGATAAATTTGGAATATTCGCAAAATTATAAAGATATGGGGATAAGAATGGGTAAAAAAAATTAAGAGAATTTACCTATGTAGTCTAAATTTCTTAAGAACTCTTTTCTCTAACTATGTCAAGCAAATAGTCATAAAATAGACATAAAAATAGGTGCAGCATTTAGTGCCACCACACTAGCAACTAAATAGAACATAAAATCAATTTTACATGTGAAATGCATCACCCTTTGTGAAGCACAATACTTAAGCCAACTAAAAATTTGTGGGAAAAATGTGTCTACCCTACAACTAATTTAACTTCTAATCAAGACTCACTTCACTTTCTAGTTTCTTTTCTGTTCCTTTCTTTTTCTTCTTTTTCTTCTTTTTCTTTTTCTTCTTCTTCTGCCCTTCTTCGGATTTAACATTCTTTTTCTTCATCTCCCCTTCTACTAATTTAACATTCTCTTTCTTCTTCTCCTTTTCTACTAATTTAACTTTCTTTTTCTTCTTCACACCTACTGACTTAACAATTTTTTTCTTCTTCTCCCCTTCTGCTGATTTAACTTTATCAACGTAAGTTTTTTGACATGCTGATATAACAGTACAGATCTCGGCATCATCTCTTGGAATTTTCTTGAGTATAAAGTCTGCGGATCTTTGATCTCCTGATGCCAAAAGTGCTTGATACATCCTACAAAATATACAAATAATCAATATGGATAAGAAAACTATTTCGAAAAGGGGAAAATACTATCGAAGTTAAAACTTACCTCACGTAACTTAATACGTTGTATGGAAATCCAGCAACCTCGTATTCTCTCCAAATCAAACGAGCATTATTCAAATCTCCTGAATTGGCACAGGCACTTAGAAGAAAATCAAGACACTGCCTTGAAGGAACAAGGCCAAGCTCATCCTTGATCATCCAAAGCAAGTCTAAGCCAAACTGCAAACGTGAGGACTTTGATCCTGCGATTAGAGAATACACCTATACATATATACATGAACAAAGTTTATATCAATAATATGTTTGCCAGTGGGAACAAACATCATGCTTCGAAACAAAGAGCCGCGTGAAAGAGTTTAAAACTCAAACAAACAGAAATATTTGCTCAACGTTTTAATTCCTATAATAGTGAATCCTTATTATACACATTATGTCAGGAGGGAACTAGAACTTACTGCATCGAAAAGAACTTCTGTCATTGTTTCATCACTTTCGAAATTATCCTTGAGTTGCTTGAATAGGTCAACAGCACAACTGACCCAGATACAATGAAACATGAACACAAACGAATAGAATAATACAATTTCAATTCAATACAGGAGGAAAATAGAAATCAAACCTTAAATGATTGTTCTCAACACAGTACTGAATAACCCTGAAGCAACCATCAACCCAGAAGTTTAGATCACTCAACTCTTTCAGTAGAAGAAGCAAACCCTCCAACTCTCCACTTATATGACGTAACTCATCCTAGGAATGTGCAGTGACAAGTTATATGGTGGAAAGAGGAAGATATACAAATTATAAATAACAGAAAACCTTACAATGAGTGTTATAACAGCTTTTGGTTCCAGATTGTGTCCGGCTTTCTTGATCTCCTCATAGATAGCAAGTGCCTCAGACAATTGCCCGTGAGATGCAAGAGCTGAGACAAGGACACTCTTAATTTCATTTAAGCACTTTAATGGTATGCGTGAATCAAGTACTACCTGCGATGTGAAACATAACTTAAGCTCAACACCATCAATTAAAAAAAAGAGATTTACGACATGCTATCCTTTACAAAGTCACTCCAAAAGGGACACCGTAGAAAGACATAGCATATTTACACCTATAAAAGTTGTCATAAGTGATGACAAACATGGAAGTGTACGTTTAGCTACTCATCAATATCAATATGCAAGTTCAATGTGTCTTGCTACTTGCATCCCGTACCTGTTTTGCCTTCTCCAATTCACCGCAAGCTGCATATGCATTAATAAGGGCCATAAAAATTTGTCTTGTAGGGTGGATGTCAAATTGCTTCAGTTCTTCATAATACTACAAGACAATATGTTAATTAGCAGCTCAACTATTGATACATCAAATCTTAAGCTCAGAATTTCTATTCTCATAAAATATCATTAGTTACAGTTCATCGACACTGCATTAACACAGCGGAGACTGTGAATGGCAGCACTTGCAGTGGTTCAGTAGGGCAGGCAGTCACTGAATAAGGTAGCCTTCCATCAAGCTTACCAGTAAGTACCACCAATTTTCAAGAAACTCAATCTTGAAGACCATGCCGACATTAACAGTGACAAATAACAATGAGACAAAAATACTTGATTTAAAACTACATGACCAAACAACTGAAAGTCTGAATATATGTAATTATTAAACTCAACTTACCATATTTATATCATCTTCTGTTTCACAATTGCTAATCAAATAGCTGAAAGTCTGTGAATCGGGATCTACTTTGGCATCTTGCATGTGTTTGAGGACCGTCAAGCCGCCAACGATGTTTTTCTACAATTTTGGAAAAGGTGGAAAAATGAATGAATTATTTCAAACATTCATTTAAATTCTTTTTTGTTGAATGAGAATTCATTAGGAGAAAGAAGTATATGAAATAATTAAATTAACAAACCCCCTAGATTCAACATTGAGCAAGAACTTGCGGAGAGCTACCTGCCAAGCTTTAGATTACCAAACTACTTAACTAATTTATTTATGATTAAGATAATGATCTTATTGCTTCCTAAATGAAGGAAAGTTGCCAAGCCTTCCCGTTTTTTTCAAAAGAGTACCATAATTTGCACTGCATATCCTCTCCCAACATATGCGTACGTAAGCAATTTGAAGAAATAAAATCCATTCTCACTAAATAGGGTCATTTACAGCATGATCTTTTTGTTACAGGAGTCGGGGGAAGAAGTTCAGTTTGATGTCTTAATTGGTCAACCCATTTCTTTTTAAGTCATGTTTGACTTGATTCAGTTTTTATGAAATTCATCTAAATTTTTACTTCTGTTTAAGAACGGTGACAGGAAAAATATCCTTCTTCACACCAGTAATAACCCTGGTTTTTCAGGTCCAGGACTTATTTTCAGAATCAATTTAGATCAAGCACTTCCTAAAAGAGCAATCAGACCATAATAAGAAATCACGTTCAAGTCAGACTCAAGCGCTGGAAATAGTTGACAAGCTAAATCCTCGTTCAACAAACAACCAATATCTCCAATTTTCAAGTTTGGTGTTAAGACAGAAGCTCGGTTTATCCATATATGTATGTATTATTTATTGAGCCATCGATGTAATATCTAATTTATGAGGAAAAAAAAGTATATGCAATCTTCTTCAGGAAGCTATGAAGCATGGACACCTCTAGACTTAGGCGTGTCGCGGTGTCCGACATATAACAGTGTCAAACACTTGTATGACACTCGTATGACACATGTAAAAAAAGTCATACATGTGTCGGAAAAGTTAATCAAGTGTAGCCAAAATATAGTTTTTTTATATGCTTCGACACTTATTGAATCGGTGTCCAACACCCGTATGACACTCATACAACACATGTCACACAATTCAGACAAATTTTTCAAAAAGAAATTGTTTTTCTTTTTGTTTCATCACACCTTATACATTTTTTGGCCAAATCTCAATACACTTCTA
Source organism: Lathyrus aphaca (assembly GCA_963966055.1). Classification (NCBI taxonomy): domain Eukaryota; kingdom Viridiplantae; phylum Streptophyta; class Magnoliopsida; order Fabales; family Fabaceae; genus Lathyrus; species Lathyrus aphaca. Next base: position 152,902,075 of record OZ014521.1, read on the forward strand.
AAAGGGTAAAACATGTTTTGAAACATGATATCAATGAAAAATTAAAAATGCTAGTTTGATTAGAATATTTTTAATATTTTTAATGATAGAGGGATAAATGAAACTCAAATATTATTATATACATAGTGGTGTTGGTGTCCTATATTTCTATATTATGGGTGTCGGAGTGCCCGTGTCCGTGTCGGAGTCTGTGCTTCATAGACCGGAAGTGTCTAGACTCTAGACATGCAATCTACTTCAAGAAGTGTCTATGAGTCTAGACATGCAAGTCAAGTGGTTATATGAAGTTTGAGAAATAGTTGAAAATCTGAGCAAGAACATTGGCATATACAAAATCCAACAATGATACCTCACGAAAATACCCTGCCATTATGGCATTGTACATAGCTGTTGTAGGTTTGAAATTCATTTCCTGCAATTCATTAACCATCTCATATGCGCGTTCAAACTGCATTATGAAAGTAAATACAATATTTGTTTAGTGAAAAACTTTCCTTCAAAAGATAGCATTGTAGAAAGCTTGTGTATGCAACAATGAAAATAAGGTAACACTTACATCTTTTAATCTTACACAAAAGTGTATCAAACATCTGCATATTTCACCATTTAACTTCAAATGGTGGTGATGGCGACGGATGATGGAATAGATTCGATGGACCTTGATTTTCAGTATGGCAAGGGAAATAGAAAATGAACAAACAGATATTAGTAAAATAGAATGAATAAGAAAATGTTAACCCATAGTTACTTCTTCATTGCATATGCGTTTAAAGGAAGCATAAACTCCATTATGTAAATGTAAAAGTTTGTTGGGGAAGAATAACTTGAACTAGTTTACATTAGATTAAGATCTGAATTACTCAATTCATATCTAGATGTGTTTATCTTTTGGATTTTTCTTTCATATGTCGTAGCACATGGGGAACCATCCCTTAAAAACAAGGGAAAAAACCAAGCCCTATAAATACTCTACGGAGCATCCCTTACTACTCAATGTGGGACTTGGGAACCCCATAATACCCAAGTCCATATCAAACCCCTGTGAAGTTGTGATACAAATCAAACATTGATACTTCATTGCTTCTAGTTCAATAGTTTATAGGAAAATTTCCATGACATATTGTTCAAAGAAATTAATAGATTAGAATATAATAGGCAGAAAAAACAGGGAAGCTTATTTATGTAAGAATAGAACGTACCAAAATATATTCATAAGTTTCCTCACATATCTGTAATATCGGTTGTAACATATGAGTAGACAGCATATAGCCTGCTTCACACATTTTATCAACAATATCAAGAGCTGCATCTACCTGCATTAAAAGTTTTAAAAAATGACGCGCAGTTTCCAATCTAGTCAGGGGCCAAAGGCATACGAAAACAGAACAGAAAAAAAAAATCTTATTGCATAAAAATCAAGCATCACAATAATGCAATTCTGTAAGCTGCAGTTATTGTAAAATTTAAATGCATGACATTAATACACTAGTGTGGTGCAGTCGTTAATTACTAATTTAGTAGTATGCTGGCTTCACAAAGAAACTTTTCAAAAACACCGAGTAAGATACACAAGTTAAACTCATAATATAAGGGGAAAATTATTATCCTGATTTCAAAGTCGTAATGCAAAAGACGGAGTCAAAGCAAGGCATTTCTTTTTTTGACGGGAAAGGTATTTCTTTTACAGTACATTAGATTAGATTGGAAAGCAGACAGTATTGGGTGGTGTCACTTTGTTTTCTTTCTATAATTTTCTTACTAATAGAAATCCATGAGATTAGTCAAGCCATCAAATGTAAGTTCACATGGTAATGATGGTTGTTCTGAAATATTTTTTCGTCGATAACAAAAGAGGTGGTAATGCCAAGTACAGAAAGGGAAGAACCAAAAAACTGTTTTAGTACAGAAATATTAAAATCTTTTGTAAAATTTAGTATAACATAATAAATGGATTACTGTTTTCAATTGTACAAAGTTCGTTTTTTGGACTGTGAAAAGGCAAGAAATAAATGCCCAAAGCCCTGAAGCAGGGTTTGAGTGTTCTGTGGGGGCTCTGATGCGAGAACTCATTTTTGTTATCATTTTTCTTCTCATAAATGTGCTTATGCCAATTATTTGATAACCATAATATGAGAATTGCTAAAGAGGAGAATATTATACCTTGTGCATACCACAGCAATACGAAATGAGTTTTCCATACGATGAGGATGACGGCAAAACTTCCAAAACATCATGCAAACTCTCAATTTTTGAGATCATATCTTCAACCTTCAAATTACCAAAAATGCATATAAGAAAACACCAAAGAAAAAAAAAAATTTATTTTGTAACATACAACTATTCTGGGAAAACATTATGCTTGATAGAATGTACCAAAAACAAAATTTGCCCGCGTCTCTTAGCACTGCTCAACTTAACAAGAAATAAAAATTGTTCCACCAGGTCTTTACTATTATATAATAAGCGTTGTTATCAAATAGAAACAACACCGGAGCCATGGCAGGTTGCCGCAGCAGATATTTTTATAATGGCTATGGCCAATTTGTAAAGGATGGCAGTGCCATGGCGGTTAATGGCGGATTTTTTTACTTCCGCAATCAACAATACTGATAAAAGTAAATAAAACATGAATCACCAACATTACAACCACAAGTTATACAAGAAAACATATACCAAATCATTGAAAAAATAGACCGCAAGGCTCAAGGAAAAATCCAAAAATTTCAAAATTTAATTATTTAATAAAACACAGTTGAAAATATGGTTAAACAAAATTAAAAACTTCTCTACATTTTTCAATTTGGATAGGGAGAGAACCTCTTACAACTACATTCCATCCTATCCAGCATGCCCATTATTTGGAGATACAGTGCAGTGTATATCCCGACATTTTTGGTAAATAGTTCTACAAAATAATCAAGTGAATAAGATATGCAGCATACATTTTATCTTGTCCTATTAAGCTATCGTATTTGACGGAAATACTATCTACCTAGGCAACTATGTCTTGCTTTAGTATCACTTTCTTGCTGACAGTCAAATAGGGAAAAACCAACATTGAAATATTTCATATGCATACATTACAAAACTTGTTTTGAGATGGGAAATGCTCAATTTTGGTTTTGTACTGTGTAAAAGGACTGAAGGATGTCTAAAATTCTTCAAAACATTTAGATTTGTAAAAAAAAATGTTCTATACAAGATAGAAAGATATTGCATAATACTAGAGATATAAAAACATTTCTGGATTTCCACCTTCTTGTGCTGGGATATTGAAGGGGTCAGGGAAGTCATGCCTATTTGACTATAGAGACTTTGATACCAAATCAATGAACACTCATAAAATAAAAGATTAAACTACTTAGGTGGCAGATCATGAAGCTAACATGTTTTCTGCTCCATCCCATTTTACTAAAATTAATGTAAGGGGGCTTTTTGAATAAAAAAAATATGCACCACCTGTTCAAATTTTATGAATTTGAAATTGTTAAGTCAAAATAATAATTTTGTATATCCAATGGCCAAATTAGTTCTATGATACAGGTATGAAAGGTTCACAGTATTAAAAATATATTGTTCATGCATAAAAATTTAAAGCATTTTTATGCATATACTTGAAGATATAAAACTGTGCATGGGCTAACACCTAATAACTTACTTTTAGGGGATTTAATCATCAACTATCAAGGCTAAATGTGAAATTTTATAATATACAAGATGCATACTTTCAATCCAACTGCATTAATGGGTGTAAGAATCATTTTGATTTAAACTAGTGTCAAAACATCCCAACTCATGTGTATGTGCATTCCCTGTTTGGACAATCTCATTTGCCTTTGTCTTAATCCCTGGGTTTGTGTCGGTATGTCAAGAATCAATCTTAACAAACCCCCTCACACCTAAAACTATTAACTTGGTGTTTGATAGCAGGTGGCCCGACAGACTTTAGATAAGTTCTGGTTCCATCTTAGAATTGTGGTTGGGTCTAACTCAACCTTACAAAATCAGCTTGTAATGTGAGGATTGCTCCCACTTATAAACATATTTTTAGGCCATTCCTCATTCGATGTGGGACTCTTCACAGCCAAAAAAAAATACTTTGGCAGTGGTGTTCTAAAGTGAGTCCTCCACTTGATCCATTTTCTTTTAAATTCAAAATCAGTTATGAAGCAGTTATCCATGAAATATTTGCAAACTGTAGTCAGGCAGAATTGCCTCCCAGTATCACAAATCATCTAGGGTGTTTACCATCAGCATTCATGAGAAGTTCCTCACCGCTAAATTTGGAATGTTAAACGCATAACAAGCAATGAAGTTTGAAATTTTATCTGCATCATAATCTGCATTAAATAAGAATCTGTCATTAACATGCATACAGGAAACGAATTTATAAAAGGTAATACCTAGGCCTTCTAGTATCAGGTTAGCACCATCTATTACTACTCTAGATAAATATGCAAAAGCATTAGAAGAGCCTAAATTAGAGCATTAATAACCAGAATAAGACTGTAGAATAAGATATAAAACTTTCACCACAACCTTATTCAGTATGGCTAAAAAATGTATTTTTGGAGTCCTAATTATAGAAGACTCCATTTGGCCGTTAGAGTTTGAGCTTCTCATTCCAATACTGAGATTGGTAAAGCACTGAGTAACAGTATTATACTTCCACATGACAATTCCTAAGAATAACAAAATTGCAGAGTTAAACATCACACAGTTTCCTAAATATCCTGATTTCAAAGGGTAAAACATTAAAAAAACAGTTTGTCTTTCTTACCCGTCTCTCTCAAAGACAAGATCAATACTAAAATTTGGCTACAACATGTTGGAGTCACGCTCCTATAGTGTGCTTGTCGCGTTTAAGATAATACAACAACCACCAAGCTTTATTTCACTAAGTGGAGTTAGCTACATGATCAAATTACACCATAATGTTCTATCAAAAACCATGTTTCTATCCAATTCTATAATCTAGAGATCTTTCTTAATAGTTTCTCTTATAGTTTTTCTAGGTCTTCCTCTTCCTTTAGTTGTTTGACTCCTCTCATCTGATTTACTCTCCTTATAACGAAATCTACATGTATTTTCTCTCCATACCCAAACCACCTAAGTCTATTTTCCACCATCTTTTCTACTATAGGTGTTACCTCAACACTCTCTCTAATATTAATAAATGGAAGAACAACAGGAAAAAGTAGCCTACTCATTAAGATCAATAAAAATTATAAATTTCTGAATTATGAAAATTAAAATAATAACCTTTAAGAAGCTTTTAAGCTCTGAAAACTAAATTTATTTAAGTGCTACTGTTATATAATGTAGCCCAAACAATAGAACTAAAATTGCATTTAAAAATTCTATATGATAATGTTAATTCCAAATCTAGACAATCAGTGAATACATCAAAAACACAAACGAAACAGAATTTGAGAGCTAAAAGAAAGACATATCAGTGTTTTCTTTCAAAAAAACAGAGCAGATAAGAAAACAATATCATAATCATACATACCGCATGCCCTCAAATCCAAAAGTAAATTCTCCGCGTCTGATTCCAGCAGTAGTCTTCCCATCGATTGAAATATATTTGATATACATTTTGCAGATGTAAGCTTTGTTATGTCTATATTTTTCAACACATCCAAAATCTGTGTTTTGTGATCACTTTCACAAAGAGCCACTAAGTAACTTTCTGCAACAAGATTGAATACAACTAAGTTTCCAACAGAATTTTATTGATAAATATGTTACCATATGCACTGATTTTGAAACACCAATACCTGGCACAATCCCTTCTATTAATGAAGAGCTAGATGCCAGCAAAGTACTTGGAATACACTTTAGTAAGAATTTTTTTCCTATCATGTTTCTAATATAGCTAAGACATCAAATAAAAGAAGAAAAACATGTTAATTGCAGTAAAATGCCATAAAACTATTGTAGCTGATGTATTTATCTACCCCTTTAGAGCAGGTCATTCAGTATACCCACTACAATCTATATGGGTAGCACATCAAATAAAGAAGAATCTGTCCATCATGAATAGTAGATGTACAAAAATATAGGAACCCATGGAATTCTCACATGTTAATGTTACTGCTAAACCTATGCACTAGATGATCAGATATAAGTTCGATGAAACAAATGCAAAAAATGAACTGATATGAAAAACAGATAAATCTACCTCGTAGAGAAGTAGTGTCTCTACTATCTTCGACTGTAATGTACTCACAAATATCCCGGATCATTTCTTCATTATTAACCCTAATCCAGAGCAACATTTCATAGTAACCCAATCCTGAAATTGAACTGGGATTACCAGCTTGGATAACATCATAGAAAAATTGAAATTCTTGAACAAGGCCCATGTCAATTATATACTCAAGAAGTGGGCGATATGTTTGCTCTTCTAGCTGAAGCCCGCATTCCCTCATCAATTTTAAAAGGTGATAAGTCTTGCCCAATTCGTCAATAGCAACGTATTCATCATCAGTCTCCCTAGCCTTCTTTATGCACAATTTGATCAATGAATTGTACTCTTTCAGGCCAGTTTCTCGACCCAAACGGCCAAACATGTCAACTGTAGGAGTTGCTCCTAGTTTTCTGGCACAAATTTTGATAAGCCTGTCAGATCGTTCACCACCAGTGTCTTTGAAAATCCATTTTTGTTTCCTCTCCCGTGCTACCTCCTTCCGTTTAATTGAAGCTTCACCATGAGCAAAGTCTAGTATCAGTGGTATTTCCATAATGCTTTTCTCTTTTTCTTCATCATCAACTTTCTCACCATCAAGCTTCTTTACCCGAGGAGCTACAGAAAGATACAGCACTAACATAAGATAACAAGAAAAAACAGAAACACATTTGAATTCTCTACTCTCCTCGTCATTCTAAGGGAAAAAAACAAGCTTGCAGTCTCACAGTAAATTTCACAAACACTTACTGTACAATATAGAAGAAAGCTGAGTAGTGACCTCACCCAGTTCAGGCATATCCTCTGCACCAAAAGGCAAGTAAAACGAGGTTATCGCATACTTAAAAATGTATAAAAACCAGAAAGTTTTTAAATTTATTTATTTATTTGGTCATTGAGTTCGAAAAAACAAAACCCATTAATGCAATAAATACGAGATATAAAACTAAACAGAAATGAAAATGTGGGTAGGGGTAAAAATTGAAACTTTATGTGTTTCATCGCAAAGGGGTAGTTAGTTTAAGGTACCTGGGGGAGAAGGACCATGGAGTTTGAGGGTTGAGAGGTTCAAGTCAGAATCGAAATGGTGTTGGGTTTCAAATGGAATTGATGTTTTGAAAGAGGAAACGTGGTTTTTGGGATTGTTTTGTAAATGTGAACGGAAATAGGAGCTGAGAGTGCATAGTTTTCTGGCGATAGGGGCGCGCATCTAAGCTCTGAAACGAAGTGAAGAAGATGAAATTGGTTGCTTCAAAATGACGGAATCGTTGTGCGTTGTTGGAACTTGGAATGAGTTGGTAACTGTTGAAGAGGGAAATGAAGGGAGTGAAAGAGAGTCCAACTACTGCAAAAGAAAATGAATGATTCAACTGTGAACGTGACGAGTATGGTGAAGAAAGGTATTCAAGATTCTCACATGGAGTGTGTAGTGATTAATTAGTGAATGAATTATTATGAACTAAGTAAAATCATCCAAATCTAAATATAATGTTAATTTAATTGTAATAAAATATTTTTTTTTAATTTAATAATCTTGTTCAAAAAGTTGTTATAATGAATTTAGGTGACTATTTTTTATCAATAAGATTCGTTCATAGAGGGAAAAAATTGTGAATCTATGTGAATCAATGGTGACCGGATTATACTAAAAATATGAGAGTAACTCTTAAATTAATAATTGAAAGTACGAGAGTAACTCTTAAATTAATAAGGCAACTTAGTCACACATTTAAAATCATTGAGAATGGACAACTTGATTCACAATCATCAAGGTATATATTTGAAGCAACTCCGGGTGGAGGTAACCGAAAAGAAGACCCAGCTAAGGCCATTCAGGCAGAGGTACAAGTTTTATTTCAGAATCAGAAACTGCTGAAACAGGAAGTCAACCAGATGAAGGCTCAGATGAGCTTGGTTATGGAAATTCTGAACGAAGTTATTTTCATCCCTAGTGAGGGGAACTACGCTGCTCTGATTCTCCATTAGTCAATGGAGATACGTAGGCAGGAGATCGTGCAAGATCTTTGCGAGCAACCTTATTTATCAACTTCATTTATCAACCTCTTCCCTCCAAACGTCATTTGTCGGCATCCAATTTCAGCTTCCCAAGAGAGTCCATCGGGCAGAGCATAAGGTAAAGTCCATAACAACTTGAGAAGAAGTTTGATCATATTCTGATGTCGTACGTGCAACAAGTTTCATCATTTACGCAAATTCGGAGTGGTTGAGCTAATTGCATCAGGATCATCTCCGACAAAGTTTCCTTTGGGGTTTCAATGCCAAGTATGACTATCATTCTGGGGCACATGGCCTTTTAATTGAAGATTGCAAGTCTTTCAGAGGCAAAGGTGAAGACAAGGTCTAGAATTTGATCGACTCAAAGGTCATCATGCCAGAAAGTCTGCTCACATATTGAAGTCTCCTCATCAAATGGGTCTCCCAATTTGCAAAGGCATCTTCAGAAGCAATAAGTCCATACGGAGTCAAGTCTCCTCAATGACGGCAATGTTCAGCTTCTTTACTGCATTTTCATTTGTAGTTTATATTGTTTGTTTAAACATTTGTATGCATGCATGAAACTTATTTGTTTTTGAATGATAACCATAATAAAATGCACATGTTTTTCTTACAGTAATCCATTCGTATTCACTCATGATTTTGTGTATGTGCATTGCAATACCAATTGTCGTGCTTAAACTCTATGAAGGAGGATGACGAAATGAAAATGCAAAAACACTCTAATTGTGTGCTTTTGAGAAAGACCCTGTTGATGATGTACAGGCATTGTTTCAAATCCTAAACACCGGAGATATAAGGGAGATAGACCCTCGCCAACCCATTTGAGCCTTGAAGTAGGAGTTTCTTTTCGCATGAAAAAACCCTTGCATTTAACCCAGGGGCAGGGTAGGTGTCAGCTAGTTGGACCGATCGTTCAAATTTCAAAAAGGAGTGTAAATCTGAGGATCCATTACCTTTCGTTGTACCAAATCAAGAGGTCTGATGATCAGAAACCACAATGGTTATCCCAAGCAAGAGGTCCAGAGATCGGAAACCACAATGGTTATCCCTTATCAACCAAGAAGTGTGAGAGTCACGACCTTTTCAAAGCAATCAAGACAACCAGTGTCACATGATTTGTTCAGAAAAGAATTGGAAAAAAAGAAATGAAAAAAGCCCGCTAAGTCGAAACTTGAAAACAAGCGACTTAGGCAAAAATTAGGGCATCCCGCTGGACTTCACAATCAAAGATTCACAAGAATCAGTCCAGGCAAAAGTTAGGGATAATAAAAATAATGCAAAAGCTAAAGACAAAAAGGATTACACCAGGAAGATCCTTGAACAAGTACAAAGTCGTGTGGCACAGACACCAAAGATAAGAGGGGTGACTGACTCCAAACAACAATCTGATTGGTGCTTGAACTGTTAGAGTAATTTGTTCCTTAATCATCACAAAACCCTTTTTGAGAGGTGAGCGCTTGTGAAAGTTAGCTGAACATAGGAATGGAGAACATCACGAAGATGGGTGGGCACAAATAAATTTCGAGCCTATATCTTTTGCTTCTATAACCGTGAATCAGACCACGATACAACCCCCAAAAGTCCTAACTGAAACAGGGTTATTTTGAGAGCGTACTACCACGAGACCGTGTTCCTGACTCCTATGAATGGTATTGAAAGATCTTTGTTGGTGTTGCATGTGCATGTTTTCTATTATTAAAAAAAAATTAATGTCGTATCTTATCCAGTGATTCACTCACAAAGGTTTGCGACATCTTTTTCAGTAAAACTTCAAGATTAACATGTGTGTTGCATTAGAATTTTCTTTCTTAGAATAAACATTTTCTGCTTGCATACATTTGTTTGGCATCATAAAAGTGTACATATGGAATTTCAGTCCAGAAGTTTAATATTGCCAAGTTGAGAAGCCTGAAACTTCCGAAGGACGATTATATCGAGGTGCACTATTCAAGAAAACTCCATTGAGTAGGGACTTTCCCAATAGTCGTGGTAAGAGCCAAGCTGGGGCGACCACGTCGAGCAGTCTTCAAAATTCAACTAATATGGGGCAATCACTTCGAGATCAAATCTCTCAAAGAGCCATTAGTCTGAGGCATTCATTCAAAGTTCAGCCAAGCTGGGGCAATCACTTCGAGATCAAATCTCTCATGAGTCTGATGCATGCATTCAAAATTTAGCCAAACTGGGGCAATTACTTCGAGATCTAATCTCTCAAATAATAGTTGATCCGGGTGTTTTCTTTAAAGCACAATCATTCAGAGGTGATCACTTCAGTACTTGTACTGGGGCAGGCCACCCCAAGAGCATGAGAAGTCACTCTCTCCCGAAGCACCTATCCAAAGTTCAAAATACTGGGGCAGAATATTTCACGGTGATATGATGTTTTTCATGAATCCTCGCGAGGCAAATTTCTTTCATAGACCATGCAATCTGGGGCAATTATTTCGAGATCCAACGAATCTCTCCAAGAGTTTGAAGACACTGAGGCATTTCGTATGTCATGTTTTCTGTAAAATCCTCTTGAGACATTTTCTTCCAGTGGACCTTAATCTGAGGCGAGTTGGAAATTGCAAAGAACCATTGTTCACTCGTGATTAGTTGACAATCTATCAACATAGGGGTTGGGAGCAAAGCCATTGTCAGCACAATACTTCAAGAGTTGTTTCATCTGCGGACTTCATCGATCAGAAATCCCTTAGCAAGTCTCATTAGACAATTCCCTCTCCAGTAGTGCGGCAAATGAAAGGTTGCTTCTTGATCAGAAGGGTATCATCATCTCTCATTCCCAACATGAGAGGATTTAGTTCTTATCCCCAGCGAGTGGCAACTTGAACTCTTACCTTCAGCGGGAAGCTTTATCATTGACATCATCTGTCATCCCCAACAGAGTTCAATAGGTAGCGTACCTAGCAAGAAGAGTCCATCTCTAGCAGGGTCCTGGCACTCCAATCTCAAAGTCCAATTTATTTTTGGCAATGGCGGTTGTTCAGAGCCAGTGAATCATTGACAGCTTTCCCCGCAGGGTTGTCTCCTCCTCATCAGGATGAACCAGATCAATGCAGTGATCACTATTCCTCCCCAGTCAAGCCATTTGGGATGCTTGCAGTCTCCTTATCAGGAGATCTTTTGCATTTTCATTTGCATAATCATCATTACATTTGCATCCTCCAAAGCGTAGCATTTCCATCCTCATGGAGAATTACGCCATAAATTCAAACATATGCATGCCAGCATGGGCCAGTTTTGAGGTATATTACGTACGACTTATAATATCTTTTCAACCTGAAATACTCCGCACAGAGGTTACCATTATCATTTTTCAGACATCCTTGTCTTTTCAAGTCAATGTTCGTCGCTTATTACGCGTCTTGTTTGGTACAATAGTTGCGTCGCAGGTTCTCGTTTTGTACAACGGTCCTGTTTGCTTGGGCTCTCGTTTATGTACAACGATCTCGTTCCATCTTGTCCTATTTTCTTTGTGTCTGGTTACCGCCTGCGGCCGGTATACCTTTGCGTCTCCATTCGAGGATGGTTTCGTGTTAGATCCGAGGATCTTTTGGATTGTCATTCGAGGATGGCATTTCTTTTCTTCAAGTCCTTCCGAGGTTGGTCTTGTTGTGTGGCTATTATTCGAGGATAGTAGTTCACTTTTTGAGCTTATTGATCGAGGTCAGTTTGTCTCTTTTGCAAAGTCTGTCTGAGGTCAGCTTTGTGTTTGGTTATCAGTTGAGGCTGGTATACCTTTGTTTCTCCATTCGAGGATGGTTTCATGTTAGATCCGAGGATCTTTTGATTTGTCATTCGAGGATGGCATTTATTTTCTTCAAGTCCTTCCGAGGTTGGTCTTGTTGTTGTGGCTATTATTCGAGGATAGTAGTTCACTTTTTGAGCTTATTGATCGAGGTCAGTTTGTCTCTTTTGCAAAGTCTGTCTAAGATCAGCTTTGTGTTTGGTTACCGCCTGCGGCCGGTATACCTTTGCGTCTCCATTCGAGGATGGTTTCGTGTTAGATCCGAGGATCTTTTGATTTGTCATTCGAGGATGGCATTTCTTTTCTTCAAGTCCTTCTGCGGTTGGTCTTGTTTGTTTTGTTGTTGTTATTATCCGAGGATAGTAGTTCATTTTTTTTGAGCTTATTGATCGAGGTCAGTTTATCTCGTTTGCAAAGTCTGTCTGAGGTCAGTCTTTGTTGTTTGGTTATCGCCTGCGGCCGGTATACCATTGTGTTTCTATTCGAGAACGGTTTTAGTACTGGATCCGAGGATCCCGTGTGAGTGGTCATTCGAGGATGGCATTCTTCCCAGCATATTTCCACCTGATTCTATTTTCGCTACCTATTCAGAGGTCAAAATCAAAAAATATATAAATAAATAAATGGGCAGATGGCATTTCCATTACCCTCAGTGTGCAAATTTTCAGGTTTTATTCGAATATTCAATCACTCCACACCTTGAACGTCTAAAAGTTGTTGCAATTATTCATTCAGGTCTGCAGATGATTGAATAGGGGCAGCTGTAATACCTCAAAATTTGCCCTCTCATTTTCATGTCATTTAGCATATCCTTTCATACATTGCATTGCATTTAGATCACAATTGCATCATAAACATACATGAACATACATCTCCATTTGAGCTTTCACAGGTTGCGACTGGCCTTTATTTTTTCATGCAGAACGTGCACAAGAATCTTAGAAGAAACAAAAAGTTCTCGGTTGATTCAAAGGAGTTTAAGCAGAATATCAATTTTATGGTGCAGTTTGCAAAAGTTGTAACTTATGCTCGGAAACTCATTTTGGCTTGAAACTCAATAGTTTAGACTATTTCGGTATTCTCTACAACTTTTCTGTTCGGCTCGGAGGCCAATTCATCAAGGAAAATGGCAGGAATTATTTGTTTTTGAAATTTCGGTTTCGCCGATTAACTGTGCTAGCGGTATTCAAGAGTTCGTAACTTCTGATTGGGTCAACATGTCTGAGAGATTCATATGCCAAAAGTTTCGTCTTGATATCCTTTCTAACTTTTGGGTTTTGGCCGAGAACTAATTCTTTGAAGAAGATCTCAGAATGTGCGAGTCTTTAGAGTCGACATAGTGAAAAACAGTGCTGAACCGGTGAGTTTTGAACACTAAAAAATTCATAACTCTTGGCTCGTTCATCGAATTGATGTTGTTTCGGTGCCTAAAATTCCGTTTAGATGTTATCTTCATTATGTGAATTCAGTTTGGGTTAGGTCCGAGCGGAAGGATCTCGAAAATGCGAATTACCAGTAAGGTTCTTTGATGCAGTGCACTGTCTGTCAGATTTTGTAAAATTCATAACTCGATCAATTTTCATCGGATATCACCCGTTCTTGAAGCGTTGATTCACAAATTTTATCCTCTTCAATTTCAAATACAAAAGTGAGTTCGAACGTGAAGGAAAATTGCGATCTAAACGCAGCGGAAAACAAAAATTTTCCTTTAGTGATCCTTACGAATGAGCATGGTCAGTGATAGAATCGTTACCTCTTTGTGGCGATTCAGATCTTTGATGCAGCGATCACAAGCGTTGATGAAGTGCAACGCCTCTACTCAGTCCACACGAACAGCTTCCGGTCACAGTGCTAGCTGCTTACGAACGGAATTATTTGAGTGAGAATCAAAAACGAAATTGCATCAAGTAAAAGCTTCATCACAAGGGTTCCTTTTATAGACTCTCTTGTGGGCTGCGGGCTAAAAGCCCAATTCACATGATCCATAATAATATTATATATTATTATAATAACTATTATTATAATAAATATATTTATTTTATTATTATTTTATAACCATTATAAAATAACAATAATTATTATTATATTATCCGAATTTCTATTTTTCACTTAAGTGCACCGTACCTTACGGTGTTCCTTTGATTTCTCTATCTCTCATCAAACTGTCCTTATGTGTGTGACCCTGTAGGATTTCGTAACGTTGGTAATTATATTAAATTATATATTTAACATAATAAACAGTGAGCGGTATCTAGCAACACATCACTGCTACCCAAGTCACGAAAATGTCATGTGATCTGACAAAACCTTTTTCGTGATAATATATGTTTGTACAATTACCCTTTTGCCCCTATGTCTATATTGAACACAAGGCATACACTGTGTCATCCTTGTCCAGTTCAATATTGGGCCCTTAGACATTTCTCCTGTTATGCAGGATTGGCAAATTCCATCTAGGACACTCATGTCCCTCAGCATGCTTCGTGGAGTGCCCATCAACTGTCTTTATGATCATCCAGTTACGGATAATGTTTGATCAGCAATAAAGCACCCGACTCTACATCTAGGGTCCATAGTGGTTTCAGGTCGAAGGGTGGTAATACACCATTATCACCATGAGAATAACTTATGACACTTTGCATAACATACTATGTAGTATTCTCATAGCGGGTCAATCCGGTATAAATATTACTCCTAATATTTATACCTATGTCAAGACTTGATAACCCTTTATCCATGATCCATGAGATGTGATCATCAGTCTATCTTCATAATAGTCTCAATGCTTTAATGTTATCCCACTTTGCAATAAAGCTTGACTACGGATATTTTAAGAATAATGTCTTTATGTTTAATGGGATCTCATGATTAAGTCACACTTAACATTTCATTAAACAGACTAACTATTCTAGGGACTTTATTATTCTGAAAGACAAACATAATAAAGAAATGCCTTTTATTATTAAACGAATAATCCGATACAAGTACCAAAAAGTATTGGCCTCTAGGGCTTACACCAACAGAACGGTGCTCCAAAGATTATCGTTTTGGTTTATTTCACAAAACTGAAGTGATGAACCGAAGAAAAAGGCTGAAAGTGGTTTCACGAGAAAATTCATATCTCCCTCGTCGTTTGTCCGGTTGAGCTTAGATTTTAACACCAGGTCACTGACTCATAGATCTACAAGTTTTCTGACAAAGTCGAGTCGAGATTATGCTCCGAAGAGGTTGACCTCGTCACATTTTCGAGTAGCGGACACCAAATAAGCCGAAAAAACAACTTATTCAGTGACGTCTTGCAGCTTAAACGTATCGATCGCACTCGATTTTGATCGTATGACGTTCGTTATTTTTGCATTGCAACCGTGATTCAGAGGCGGACGATGTTGTGGAAGGTTCAGAGTCGAAATTTCTTGCCGAAGATATTGTTATTTTCACTTAAGCCGAAATTCTACCTTTTGTCTTTCATTTTACACTCCACTATATATTCTTTTGACCCACAATTTGTCTCATAACTTCAATCATAATTTATAAACACCAAAAAACTCTCACAAACTCTCTCTAAAGGATCAAAGTTCATTCTCACAATTCTTTCTCAAGAACACAACAACAACTTCATCAAGAACTCAAGAACACAACAATTCCGATCAAGCTTCCGGTAGCCGAGCCGCCACGAACCACCACCTCCGGTCAACTTCACCACCGTAAGACCACCATCTTCCGCCACCGGCAGCCGCGCGGCCTCTCCTCCTCTCCTCCGTTCATGATCGCGTCTCACTTCCTTCGGATTCGCAATTTCTTCTTCGATTCTTCATTCGGTAAGCTTCTTAAACTTTAATTCATGAATAATTGTTGAATTGTTTCTTGAATTGAATTTTGAAGTTGAATTAATCTTGTGGAGATTATGTGCATTGATTCATGATTTGATTATTGATTGATTCTTGATTAATTTATCCTAATAATTGTTGTGGTGCATGATTGAAAAGGCTTGGTAAAGTTGACATAGAATAATCGATGAATGTTAGGTGTTTGACAAAATTCCTAAGAGAGCTAATTATTATAACTTGATATTGATTGAAGTGCTTGACTTTTAAATTCATGCTTGTTTCAATGTGCAAATTTGAAATAGGATAGGTTGAGGCTTAATTGTTGATGTTGTTCATGTGTCGCGTGTCGAGAATATGTTTTGGTCATAACTTCCTAACCGTAGCGCGTTTTTGCGAATGTGAATAGTGTAAATTGACTTTGTTGATTATTTCGGAGCCATTGGTGAACTTTTTAGTCGATTTCGGACAATTTTTTCCGGCTATTTTGCTACTGCCAGCCGACGAAATCGGCCAAAAAGTATCACTTCCAAGCGGAATTTTCAAAAACCGATTGCATATTTGAATCCGTTGGCACGTTTGCAAGTTACCATGCGATTTTCGTTCAATTCCGAGTCGGTGATTTTTGACGCGTTTTTCCGTTTTAAGGCTTTTTAAGTTCGGTTTGGTGCGATTTTGATGCATTGATCTTATTTTGACTTGTATATATGTTTGTTGATCATTTGTCATTCATTGCATGTAAATTTGTTCGATTCCGGTTTGAGTTTGCATGTTGTTTATGTTAGAGCATAAGTGCTGCCCCGTTTTGAAACGTAAATTTCAATGCATGTCCATGACTCGTATATTCATATTTCTACTTGATTTGGAGTTGTGAGGCATAGGTGCAACTTCCGGTTGCACCTCTTTTTGGTTTCTAATACGTTTGTTGAGTTCATGCAAGGTTCTCGCAAAGATCTTAACGACGGTTGTTTGGTTGGTATTCCACTTTATTTGTGGGATACCTTTGGATTCAAATGATATTTTGTGTCGTTGTTTTTGATTTCAAAATGGCAAAGCTTCACAAAGAAATTATGGAAGATGAGCATTTATTTTGCTCATGGGAGATTACAAGGCTTGGCTTGAAGTTTTTTTTGGATTTCTTTTATGTGAAAGAATCGGCACTTCGACCAAGTAAGTAATCTCGATTCTCTACTTTAATGCACCATTCTAGTTGTATGCGACTTAGGATCATATAACTTAAGGTGCATATTGAGCCCTCCCACCTGAGGCATTGGATTTATTTGTGATTTTTGATGATATGTATCGATTTCTTAACTTAGGGATTAGGTTACGAACCATTAGGATCGCTTCCTTTCACTTCCCCTTAAAATCCACTTTTTTGCCCGTTTCGTCGCAATTATTAAAAATATTTTTAGGTGGGATAAAATTCTGGAAAAATTCATGAGTAATCCTTATCCTCTTAATTAATTTTTCATATTTTTTGATTCCAGGTTTGATTGGTTTTAATAATTAATTTGGATTTTAGATCATAAGCTGTCCCAAAAAGGAATGTTTTGACATAAGGGACCAAAAACAATTTTTCCCCATAGGTGTGAGACCTATTTTTTGTGTATGATTAAGCACTGTAATTTGTGACATTTTGATGCTCATTAGACATTTTTTTTCATAATTTTAGATGCCCTTTTTGATCCACTTTGTGGAGTTGTTTTTGGTGATCATGTTTTGTTACCTTGCTAGTCAAGGAATTGTTTTGGCACTTTGGTGCATAATTTTGTATAATCCTTTTGGACAATGTAAGATAATGACTATATCATTCCAGGGATTTAATTTCATAATTTTTAAAGGCTTTTTGCTATTTTTCCATGTCACCTAGATCCTAGGTTGATTCATGTGTTTATGTGTCGCATAACCTAAGTGTTAAGAAGGCATTCATGCCATTTTCTTGAGGGGATTTTTGGTAGCTTTTAGGAGTTGATTATAGGTCATTTGTATGTCTTTAATTCCAGTTATAGACCACTTTTTGAACCATACCCATTTGGTTTGTTTTGGTGCTTTAAAGTGCATACTCATGTGAATTAACTTTAACCTAAACTAGTTTCTCTTCTCCTCTAAATAATAACTTGAATTATGTGGAAATCATTAATTCCTATTCATGCATTATAATTGCATCTCATAACTTGTATGCTACTGACCCATAATCATTTCATGCATATTCACATGCCATTCATCTTTAACTTTCGTCATTTGTGATCTTATGCGATTGTTGTTCGTTTCTTCTCATATCTTCTTCTCATTGCTCCATATGCCTAATCCATTGCATCCATGATTGTGCATTCATTCATCTACATTCATAAGCATTCACTACTGACTTTTATGTTCATTTCATGTATTAATTCATGTTTGTAAGCCATACGCACTCATACTTCATCCATAAGCCCTAATTTGCATTTATGTGAACTTAGGTGAACTTTTTGTGCATAGTTTGACATAGTTTGATCTTGTGAGATATCCTATCATACCTAGGGATCTATATCATGTAGCTACTGACTTTAGAAGTCATGTGACCTTTAGGTACCTTCACCTTTAGACTTAGGTCTTATTTTTAACCCTAGTTCCATTCTAGGACGTTTATGGTACTTAATCGCTTTCATGCTTTGATTTTACTTCCAATATGCATTGTCATGCTAACTTTTGTTTTATAGGGGGGAAGATTGAGGTAAGCATTACTTCATTCCCATCTCTTATGCATTTTAATTTTGTTTGCCTTAGCACTTTGTGCTTTTCTTTTAGGCTTTCCCTTTCTTTAGAGACAACTTAACTTCCTTAGGAAGTAAGTTAGTTTCTAGCTCTCTTTTTCTTCTTTTCCTTTTCCTTCATTAGGTTTAGAATACCTCATTAACCATAGGCCCTCACTTGTAAATAAATAAATAAAATTAGGGTGTGTCTTAGTTCCCATTAGATTTTCCCTTTTCCAATTTGAGTCATTCTTTCTCATCTCATGAAGAAAAGCAATAAAACATTTAAGAATAAAAGTCGAACAATCTTGTACGACATGAGACTTTGTTGCGGAGTGCTTATACGCGTCCTGTTCCAGGGCGAGGTGTAAGTACTTCCCGCGATTGATAGGTCTTAGTATGAGAATGTTCACAAACAAATTCAAAACACTTCTCATAAAAGACAAGAACAAATAACAAGCGACTATCCTGCGGGAACTTCTTTTCTCATCTCATTCACTCACAACGCGAACTCGTGACGACTTGTCTCGCATGCAAGACGGTAAACGCACTCGTACCAGACAAGCCTGCAACACCTGAGCATAGACATACGCAGTTCCAGCATAAAAAACACAAACAAATAGTTCCCGCCTTAGTTAGGCGAACTACGTCGACTCTGATCCTCATTATCCCGATGAGGTACGTAGGCAGCGGGGTAGGGCCCGTTCGAGTACATTCTTTATTTTCCCTACATTTCCCCTTTTATTCTCCTTCTCTTCTCATTTCCATTTCATTCCAGATAGCCATTATTTCATTTCAGCGGCATATTATTTCTCACCCTTTGAAACAAAACAAGCAAGCGTGGATCCCGTCGGGTACGGAGGACGGATTGGGGTGCTAATACCTTCTCAAGTCGTAACCGAATCCCGAACTCAAATCTTTGGTTCGCAAGGCCTTGTCCTTTCCTTCTTCCTTAGGTTTGTGCAACATTACCTTTCCCATTCATTCGGGATAAAAATGTCTGGCTGGCGACTCTAACCTTTCCGCGCCACTTTCGCGTTTGTACTAGGATGAAAATCTCGGGAGCGACATGTTGTAGTGAATAAACCTGAAAAAAGATTGGACCAAAGATAACAAGGAAAAAATGTGACGCGGTTTGAAGGCGAAAACTGTCATCATTATCGTTCTTGGTCTTAATGAGTTTTTGTGAGTTTCTCACTACGATACTACAAAAGAAATATGGGACATCCTCCAAATTACCCATGAATGAACTATTGAGGTCAAAAGGTCAATGTTAGGCACATTAACCCATGAGTATGAACTTTTCATCATGAAACTTGAAGAGAACATCGGTAAAATGCAAACATGATTTACCTATAGTGTGAGTCATATGAGAACTCCGAGAAAAAATTCAAATGAGAAATTGGTTGTTAATATTCTTAGATGCCTAAACAGTAGTTGGTTACCTAAAGTCATTGCGATTTATGAATCTAGGAATTTAGCAACCATGGAATGCATGCTCTTTTTGGTAAATTACAGGAGCATGAGATAGAATTGGAAAGACTTGTTATGGATGAGGAAGGATAGGGAAAAAAACATGGCTCTTAAAGCTGAAGATTCTGACTCCAATAGTGACATATCACTCATGGTGCCCGAACTTCAGAAGATTCTCGAAGCAGGAGAAAAAACAACAAGAGGAGAAAAATTAAAATGAAATAAAATATCCATTCACTTCTAAATGCTATGGGTGTGGAAATAAATGGAATATCAAATTAAACTTCCCTCTAGGAAAAAAAAGGAAAATCACAATCAGAAGAAATCTAAGAAAATTCAGAAAATAGAAGGCTTACTTCGCTTAGGATGACAATGACATGGAGTTCTCAGATATTGATGAAGTCAACACCTATCTCATGACAGATCATCAAGACAGTGAGGTAACCTCTTACTTTTTTTTATCAAAATTTATTCTGCATTTATAAGAAGTTAACAACAAAAATACGTAAATTGATCTTAACTATGATCAGAATCTACAACGGTTGTGGATGCTGACGTGGATCTTGAAGTCTTTGCTCGGCCGTTGAGGAGAATGGGGGTGTACCTGCAAAGTACTCTGATGCCAAAGTAAGAGCGGACAAAAAAAGTATGCAAGTACGAGTAAAAGTGTTTAGGGAGTGAATATTCGACACTTGACCCTCTCATGTGAAAGAGTTTATATAGAGAGCCCACAACGCTTGGCTATCAGTCCCTATTTTGGGCCTGGATCGTGGATCCCCGAAAAATAGGTAACTGCCAAAGACTAGCCGTTGGGACGAGCATTTCTGGTCAGATTGGATGGGCGTCGAGCATAGAGATACCCGAGCAGGAGTTGTCTTCGGCTGAATCTGGGTGATCTATGTGTGTGTCGAGCAGAAGTCAAAAAGGAGCAAAGGATTTCGACCTCGGGTAACCGTGGTCGACAAGTCCTCATAGGCTGAGGGGCATGGAGCTAGTGGGTCCCTCTGACATTTGGGTTATTGGGTCGTCCCGTGAGTAGGAATGGATTAGGTCATGCCTAGTCATTGAGCCAATCCGGAACAGGAGCCCCTCAAGCAGTTGCTTTTGGTCATAGAAGTGATGACTTAAGGGTGGTTGTTTGTGTACGGGGTGAAGTTGAGACTTATGAAATTTTTTCTTACCTGTCTCGGTGTGAATGAACCTGCGTACGTCTGGTCGTTAGACGAGGATCCTAACAGATATGTTGAGAAGTTACGTCACGCTTGTGCCTAGGAAAGCATGCACATTTAATGTGTAATGATGGCTACTCTATGGTCGGCCCTAGGTTATGAGTGTGTTGTTTATAGGTTATAGGTCCCACGTGTTCGGGCACGTGCTGCTGCAGGCTATAAATAGGGCGTTGGGATTCAGTTTTACACTTTTCTCTCTCTGTTTCCCTGCTCGACGAAGACAAGTCCTCGAGCTCCGCAGCTAGCCGTCATCGTATCAATCGAGGATAACCAACCGAGCACGTAGAAAATCTTCTAAAACTTGTAAATTTTATCATTTCTCACTTATTTATGCTTCTGATTCCTGATAATAGTGTAGATGCATATGGTTAGGGAGAATTTTAGGGTTAATATGACCCATATTTTAGATTGTTAGGGTTCCGATGCGGCGTCCCCGTTTCAGTACAGTGGCTATCGTGTGTCACGCCGTCATCGTTGCGACACTTAGGGTTTTTCATTGACGTTCCTCATGGTCTTGTACGGCAGCTCCTGTTGAACTTCAACTGGAGTTCTGGGTTTCAGTGTGGACTCACCTGCTAGGTGACGTGAATTGATAGTTTTGCCATAGTAAGATTATTCCTTCCCCGTGTGATTACATAGTCGTTACGACGACTATGGCCTATTTTTGAATAAGGGCCTAGATCGAGTACAGCGTCCTCATTCCTCAGTGCACCCTTTCACTTGATCAGCGGTGGAATGGTGGATTTGATTTAACTCATCGAATTCACATTTACTTTCGTTGCTTTTCATGTGTAACGATGTCAAACGATGTGCATGTTCACATGGATGTCGAGGACCTCTCTAGTGATACTACTTCATCCCTAAAATGTTCTGAGGAAACAAAGTCGGGAAGAAGTGCCTCATCTTTAAGTAATACATATGAGACCACCTCAACCCAAGATGACCCTGCAAATCCTGAAGACGAGGACAAAGAGGAACAAAACATTCCTATCAAAGAGTGAGTTGCTGAGGAATCAATGAATATTCAATCCATATATTCCCAGCCCATGGAGGGGCCAAGTTCGGTGATCGGGAATCCCGAGGATTGGCTTGTTAGGTACCCTAGCGATGATGACCGTATTTGTTGGTCGTATGGGCCTAACAGATTTCCCATGTACGACACACTCTTTAAGGAACTCAATTCAGGTTGTCATTCTCGGACTTTCAAGTATCCGTGTTCGTGCACTTGGAACTTTCTCCTTCGCAGCTGCATCCGAATTCATTCGCTTTTATGTGAGCTTTAAAGATGACTTGTGGATACCTAAAGATTGGGGCGACGCTTACCCTGTTCTTCCATATTTTCCACCTTCAAAGGCAGGTCGTGCAGGGGAGATATGGCTAGGTCTCCCTCAAACAAAAGAAGAAGATCTTCAAAGCATACTCTGAGTCGATTAGAGACTTCAAGGACCGATACTACCTGGTCAAACCAGTCTCAGTTCGCGCTCAGAACTCTTGTAAATTCTGGGGAAAAGATACTAACGATGAAGGGAACATTTTTTTGGACAAGAGGGGAAGGAGGTTCCCCGTCTTATGCTGAAGTTCCACTTCTCCTGGTCGCGTGATCACTTTATGCATGGACCGAGGAATACCTGGCCATAGCGTCTGAGCTAAGTGAGGAGGATCGGACTAGCTATGATGTCCTTATAAGCTATGTTTCTCAGATTACCATGACCACACACGTAGACGAGCAAGGTCATGCGATCTTGGATAAGGACGGGGGTGCCAAAGTGACCCCTAGATTCATAGAAATATCCAAACTTCTCATTTGTGAGATGGACGAGGACGTATCCGCTTATCTCGGTAGTCTTTAGATTTGTTTGTTCGCAGTGATTTATGCTCGTTCTCCTTTTATGTTCTAACTAGCTTTTTTTTGTCTTTTTTCAGATTCAATGGTTGATCTGTAAGACAAGGTAATGGACATTGCTACCAAGAGACGGGGAGCTAAGAAGCTGAAGCAAACTCGTATGAACGACCGGTTAGTGATCTGCAAGACAAGGTAATGGACATCACTACCAAAAACGCGGTGGACCAACTAAAGATCGTCAACCCCAGGGTGTTTTGAACGAGGAAGGCATCAGTTGCCTTTACAAGACCAAGGACGGGGAAATCCTTATCCCGTATTTCCTCAGATAGCCAAAGCAGGATGATGCAATTGTGGTCGAAGGGGATCAAGGGGTATCCGCTGATGCTCAGCCTACCGTCGATGCCAATCCTTGAAGATTTTATTGTTTTTGTCTTTTACTTTTGTTGGTCGGCTTGCGCACCATGGCCTTAGTTATGTATGGGGGGTTGCTCCCCTTTATGTAATATTTGAATAAGTCGGTCCTCGTGGCTACATTTTTAATGCCTTTATGTTTTCTGACCTTGGAGGTCATTTCATTATCTTATTGTTGTGTGTGCATGTGTACCCGTCGGAGGGCACACTTTATTTTATAATTTTTACTAAGTGTTTTTACGATGCTCGATCGCATAGATGTTCGCTTAATAAACGTATGCGATATTCTTTTTAACGTTTCCGTTGGGGACTTGGGGTTTGTTTGCATGAATGGGAATTGTGCTCGATTTATGTGTATCTGGAGGTTTAGGGAACCGGGCAGAATGCCAAAGTATGTTTGTTTGGGGAACGGTGCTCGAGTCATGATGATGACCAACGCTCTGCGGCATGAACGTCCCATCGCGAGCTAGATGTTCTTCCTGGTCGTGGTACGAAGACGATGAATGACTCGATTGAGGATCCAATCGTGTGACGGTGATCTTCCCCGTTCATGAGGGGAATCCCTTCGAAAGAAAGTTTTGGTATGCAATACTTGTACCTAGGTACGCATGTTAGGTCAGTGCTTGTGTTTCATCGTTTAAGTTTGAGCATGTCGACTGACACTTTATTGTAGTATTGTTTAAGTTTTTTAGTGTTCCAAGGGCAAGCAAGTTCTTCCCCATTTGGATTTTCAAAGTAATAGGCCTCGTTTTCCGTTTTTGCTCGGACATGGTATGGACCCTCCCAGTTTGCAACAAGTTTTCCTTCTCTAGAGTCGTTATGGTTTCTCCTCAGGACGAGGTTGCTGACCTCGAACACTCGCTTTATGACTTTAGAGTCATGTCTGATGGCAATTTTTTTGCTTAAGTGATGCTTCACGTAGGTCTGCTCCTGATTGAACCTCCTCGAGCAAATTGTGCTCCTCGCGTAATGCTTCCGAATTGGTATCCTCGTCCATCGGGGCTTTTGTCCGTCTGGATGGTACATGCATTTCTATGGGAATAACGGCCTCTGTTCCATACGATAGTCGGAAAGGGGTTTCCCCAGTTGTAGAATGGGGTGTGGTCCGGTATACCCACAAAACGTTGTGTAATTCCTCGACCCATCGTTTCTTGATCTCATTCAGCCTTTGCTTGAGTCCCCGAAGGACGACTCTGTTTTCTGCTTCGACCTGCTCGTTGGTTTGCGGGTGTTCGACTGAAGCAAAGTGTTGTTTGGTTCCAACGTTGGCGACAAATTCCTGGAAGTTTTTATCCATGAATTGTATGCCATTGTCAGTAACTATGGCTTGGGGTACCCCGAACCAAGCAAGGATGTTACGTTTGAAGAAACGTAGTATGTTAAGGGTTATGATCTTGGCTAAAGGCCCAACTTCTATCCACTTCATGAATAGTCTACTATGTCGATCAAGTATTTATTCTAGTTTAAACTGACGACGAAGGGATTGAGGATATCTAGGCCCTATCGTGCGAATGACCATGGGGAGAACATTGTCTTAAGCTCGTTTGGAGGCACTAAGTGCATGTCCTTGTGTCTTTGGCATTTATCGCATTTTTTTACGTGCTCTTTGGCGTCGTTTTGCATTGTCGGCCAATAATAACCTGCCTGGAGAGCTTTCCTTGTCGGAGATCTTCTACCTAGGTGTTGGGCGTTGATGCCTTTGTGGATTTTGCGTACGATATGCAAAATTAACTCTTCCTCGACACACTTGAGGAGAAGAATGGAGAATCCCCACCGATAGAGTTTTCCTTGACTAACACGTACGAGCAAGCACATCGCTTGACTATACTGGCCTCTTTTGGGTCTTCGGGAAATTTGTTATTGGTTAAGTATTTGTAGACCGGGGTCATCCAGCAGTCGTCGCCGATGACGTTTACGTCTATTGTCGAGGATATCTTTTCAATGTTAGGGAGATGAAGTATTTCCTGTATGACAAACTTGTTTCCGCCTTTCTTCTTAGTGCTTGCGAGTTTTGATAACACATATGCTCGCACGTTGTGTTTGCGAGGAACATATTTGACCTCTATTGACGCGAACTTTGCGATCTTTTCCTTGACCGGAGTCAGGTATTCCGACAAATTGTCATTTTTGACTTGGTATTCTCCTTTGACCTGCAAGACCACGAGTTGAGAGTCCGTACAAATGACTATCTATTCGACTCCAATGTCGTCGGCGAATCTTAGACCTGTGAGGAAAGCCTCATACTCTGTTTGGTTGTTGGAAGTGAGAAAAGATAGCGTGAGGGATACCTCTATCAAGATTCCCTCCTTGTTTTCTAGGATAATCCCTTCTCCACTTCCCATTGAGCTCGATGCTCCATCCACGAAAATGGTCCATTTTCTGGACGCGCATACTTGGTTTTTCGGGGTGGTCATTTCGTCTACGAAATCAACCAGGGCTTGCGCTTTGAGGGTCGTTCTTCCTTCATATCGAATGTCAAACTCTGATAATTCCAAGGACCATTTGAGCATTCTTTCGACCACATCGAGTCGACCAAGGAGTTGCCTGATGGGTTGGTTTATTTGTACTATGATCGTATGCCAAAAAATAGTATCTGATTCTCCTTGTTGCATGGAGGAGCGCTAGGGTAACTTTTTCAATCTATTGATACCTAAGCTCGGGCCCTTGTAGGACTTTGCTCGTGAAATATATTGGTTTTTGCCCTCGGGTGTTTCGCGTATGAGGGCAGCACTTACAACTTCGTTAGCGACGACCAGATACAAAAATAAGGTTTCCCCGATCTCTGGTCGGGAGAGAACGGGGGGTTCTGACAGAGCCTTCTTGAGGTGTGTCAGGGGTTGCTCGCACTCTTTCGTCCATTCTAAAACAACCTATTTACGGAGGAGCTTGAAGAGGGGTAGTGCATGTTGGGCGAATTCTGCCAGAAAGCGGGATAGCGATGTGAGCACCCTGTTTAGGGACTAGATGGATTTTTTGGATTTTGGCATGGGCGTTTTGGCGAAAGCTCAACACTTGTCGGGGTTAGCCTCTATTCCTCTTTCAGTTAGATAAAAACCGAGGAACTTGCTTGCTCGTACCCTGAACGTGCATTTTTCAGGATTGAATCGCATTTTGCACTTGCGTGCTTGATAAAAAAAATTTCTTTAAGTGGAGAACATGATCGGTTTCCTCATGGGATTTAACGATCATGTCGTCCATGTAAACTTCGAGCATGTCCCTGATTTCTATTCAAAAGACTTTGTTCTTCATTCGCTGGTAGATAACGCCAGCGTTTTTCAAGCCGAAGGCCATTACATTTTAGTAATAGTTGCCTGATTCGGTCATGAAAGCAACATATTTCTTGTCAGACACGGCTATGGGTATTTGATTGTACCCGGAATAGGCGTTGAGGAACGACAATAATTTAAAACATGCAAAATTATTGACCAACTTATCAATGTTAGGCAAAAGGTAAGTGTATTTCGGGTAATCCCGATTGAGACCAGTGTAGTCAATGCACATGCGCCATTTTCCATTGCTCTTTTTGACTAATACAACATTTGAGAGCCAGGTGGTATATCTGGTATCCGTTACAAAATGTGCCTCTATGAAGTCTTTCACGGCCTGCTCGGCGGCCTCTACTTTTTCTTGGTACTGCTTCCTCCTCCGATGTGTTACTGCTCGAACCGATGGGTCTATGGTCAGGTGTTGGCATGTCGTTTCTGGGTCCAAGCCCGACATCTCAACGACGCTCCATGCGAACAAATCGACATTCTCTCTAAGGCACACTTTCAGTTGTTTCCTTGTAAGGTCTAAGAGGTCTACTCTAATCTTCACCCCTTTTATAGGATCTTCTCCCAACGCAACCAACTCGAAGTATTTGTCGGGCACGGGGCGAGCAAATGAAGAAAGCTTTGCGACCAGCTGTGCTTGTTCTTCATCGATCAACCTGCTATCGAGATCAATCAAATCTACTCGAGGAAATGGTTTTGTTTCCTTGGAGATGCAGGGGAGGGCGTCATTGGCTTGCTTTGGCTTGACAGTTATGGTGTTGAGCCCTTTAGATGCGGTTTCATAGCACCAGCGAGCAGCTTCTATGTCCTAGTGTAGAGTGACCACCTGTCCTGATGAAGTGTAATATTTCATCTTTAGGTTCACTGTGGAAGGCAAGGCAATGAGCTCGTCAATGGTAGGTCGATCTAAGATGCACTGATATAGAGACCGACAATCGATCACAAGGAACTGCACTTTAATAGACCTAGCAGTTTCCCTTGCTCTGAAGGTTACAATCAGATCGACGTAGCCCCGGGGTCTAGAGACAGCCCCATTGAATGCTTGAAGGTCTGATCCCACTTAGGGTGTCAGATGTGTCTAGTTGAGTTGCAGGGTTGCAAAGAGTTGGGAGTACATGATGTCAATGGAGCTTCCCTGCTCGACTAGGATCCTCTGGACGTGAAAGTTGGCCATCTGCGCACAGACGAGCAGGGGAATGCTGGTGTTAGGTGCTCCGCTGAGGAGGTCTTCCTTATAGAAAGAAATGGGTGTTGAACCTCCATGGGGAGGGTCAAGAGTGGAGATTTGGTTGGAGTTGGCGATGATCAGTTAATTAAAGTGTTGCTTGACCGACCCCACTGTAACTTTGTTAGGCCCTCCCTCATAGATGACCATTGCAAAAGGGAAAGACTCCCAAGAACTGTAGGCGGTGAAATAGGTAGGACCGATGTACGGTTCAGGAATGTAGAAATCCTCTGGCCACATGATGCTGAGGGCGACCTGGAGATTGGCTTCCGCGGCTGGGGGAGTAGTTTCCTCATCTTTTCGAGCTTCTTGTACTTCCTTCTGGGGAGTCTCCTTTCCCTTAGTGAATTGTTTAAGATGGTCGTCTCAAATGAGGATTTTAACAACATCCTTCATGTGGATGCAGGCGTTGGAATTGTGTCTATGGGACTTATGAAACCGACATTATTTAGTCTTGACCGTGTTTGGCTTGTTCAACAGTTGTTTAGGAAATCTAACACCAGCTTGGCGGAACTCAGAGTTGGCACATTCAGAGAGGATTTTCTCCCTGGTCGCTATGAGGGGCGTATAATCGTGAAACCTCCCAACTGGGCCTTTATGCTCCCGCGGTTCAAGAGAGCAATCTTCCTTTCGTTTTTTGCCTCCCCGAAGAGATGTCGAGGAGTCCTTATGTTTAGATGGTTTGGGGTTTTCGTGACGCCTAGTATCGCGGGCAGTGTTGGCAGCCTCTTTCTCCTCGTATTGAATCTATGCTTGTTCATTGAGGAGAAAAGCATCAAGCGTGGCGAGTGTCTCAATGCCCACAACTTTCCAGAAGTCGTTGTAGGGACTGAGTCCTTGCTCAAGAAGGTATTTCTTTATATCGTCAGTGGTCGAGACCTGGACGAATTCCTTGTTGAACCTTTCGATGTATGCCCGCAGAGGTTCGTTTTTGCCTTGGATGATCACTTCCAGAGAAGCCTCAGTCTTCGGATGACATCGTGAAGTGTCGGGAAAACGTTCTCCCGAGTTGTCTCCAGGACGTGATGGATTCGTGAGAAAGGCTCTTGTACCAAGCCATAACTTATTTCCTCAATGTTGTAGGGAAGATACGACATTTAATTGCTCCGCAAACGCCTTTGTAATCCAGTAGAGCATCGATGTTCTCGATATGCTCGTCTAGGTTTGTCATTCTATCGTAGGTTCCCCGGGAATGGGGCTTCTCGAGCCCTTATGGGAGCCTATTAGACATGATCTCGTCTGAGAGGGGGCCACGAGGTTCGTCCTCATCGCTAGAATAATGGGAGGCGGAACGGGAGAGGTTATCCGTGTGTCGACGAGGGGGAGGGGATCTTGAGCGATTTCTTGCACCCTCAGGCGACGATCGTGCTCCTGCTTGAAGGGTCCTCCAGGTATTTCTAGCTTTCGGGTACTTGTTTCGTCGAGGGGACGAACGAGTCCGTTTCTTGATGGATCCAACAACTTTTGGGTGGTGGTGGTCCCTCTTTTGCCCAGGTGACCTGCTGTGAGATTTACGAGGCATCCTCGTGGGAGAGGGGGATCTGGTGCGTCTTGCCTCCTCCAGAGCTTTAAGCCTTTCGTCGTGGCGCAAGAGTAGGAGGTTGATGTTGTTGGTCATTTCGACCAAAGTTGCTAGCGTATGATTCGTCCCTTCTGAGATGGGAATCAGGGGGAGATCAACGGGCATGATCTCAGGTTGCATGAACGGTTCAGGTGTCGGGGAGGTAGTACGTCTGTCTTGGAAGTGATCAGGCTCCCCGGGGGGAGGGATGGTTCCATCGCTTTCCTGTTGTTTGACGGGGATGTTGGAGAGGACTCGAGCATTGACGAAGTCGTCATGGTGAGCCATTGAGAGAGATTGAATGATGATGTTTTTATTTTCATGGTCTAGAGATAAGAAAACGGGGCAACACGAAGTTTCCCACAGACGGCGCCACTGATCATAACTATGATCAGAATCTATAATGGTTGCGGATGTTGGCGTGGATCTTGAAGTTTTTGCTTGGTCGTCGAGGAGAATGAGAGGTGTACCTACAATGTACTCTAATGCCAAAGTAAGATCGAGCAAAAGAGTATGCAAGTACGAGTAAATGTGTTTAGGGAATGAATATTTGATACCTGACCCTCTCATGTGAGAGGGTTTATAGAGAGCCCCTGCCGCTTGGCTATCGGTCCTTATTTTGGGCCTGGATTGTGGATCCCCCGAAAATAGGTGACTTCCAGAGACTAGTCGTTTGGATGAGCATTCCTGGTCGGATTGGATGGGTATCGAGCATAGAGATACCCGAGCAGGAGTTGTCTTTGGCCGAATCTGGGTGATCTCTACGTGTGTCGAGCAGAAGTCAAGAAGGAGCAGAGGATTCTGATCTCGAGTAACCATGGTCGACAAGTTCTCATCGACTAAGGGGCATGGAGGCAGTGGGTCCCTATGACATTTGGGCTATTGGGTCGTCCCGTGAGCAGGAGTGGATTTGGCCATGCCTAGTCATTGGGCTAGTACGAAACATAAATTAAAACAAATTGCCTCTACGTCAAAGGAAATTGTTCTTCCCTTGAATAGAAAAATAAAAACTTGTTGGAAGAAATAGAAAACTTTAGAGAGATACAAAATGATCTAGTTCAAAGTTATTCCCCTTCTAACGAAGAATTAAATGAATTTATCATGTGATATTTTGAAAAATGATATCGGTTATCTCAAAAAAAAAATACTTGACAAGTTCACTAAATGAATAGACAACTTGAATCTTTTGTTGTGAAACCAAAAAACTTCTTACAATAAGGCCGAATTTGGCTATGAAGCCAAGAACAATAGTAAAAAATTAAGTAACATTTGTAATGCTCAGCCTACATCTCATTACAAAACCTTAAAATGCAATATTGTAATAAAGATTAACATATTGTTATGTTGTGTTTCATTAAAAAGAGTCATGAGAGAAAACAAGAACATTCTCCTTCATATTTTTTTTAATAAAAAAGTACTATGAGCGTAAAATGAAAAATATATATGTTTCACATATTTTTAATCTGGATATAAAATCAAGTGGTGGAAATATTTAGGGAACTAACAATAAAGGACCTAAAATGGTTTGACTACCTGAAGTTAAGACTCAAATTATTGTTGCATAAATGCTTTACAATTTCAAATGCTAAATGGTACCTTGATAGCGGTTGTTCAAAACATATGATTGATGATGAAACTCTTTTCTCCTCCTTCACTCTTAAAAAGAGAGGTTTTTTCTCTTATGGTGACAACAATATGATAACGATTTTAGGTTTTGGTACCATCGGTAAATCCCTAAGTCCAATGATTGAGGAAGTTATTTTAGTTGAAACATTAAAGCATAATTTACTTAGTATAAGTCAATTATGTGACAAAGTTAATAATGTAACCTTTTATTCTTCTGAATGCAAGGTCATGAAATCTAATGAAATTATACTTACTATCTCAAGAAATGGAAATCTCTCTCTCTCTCTCTCTCTCTCTCTCTCTATCTATATATATATATATATATATATATATATATATATATATATATATATATATATATATATATATATATATATATATATATATATATATATATATCTTAAGAGAAATGCTAACGAGTGCCCTAAGGGCATTGGTTAAGAGATTAAAATGCTAAGTTAAGCATTATTTAATAGATTAAAAAGACATATTTTTCATAAATATATGTGTATTCAATGCATTGAAAAGATAAATAATCAACATTTTTTAAAGAATATTGTGTGCATTGAATGAACTGAACATAATATATTTTCCTTATTTGGAATTCTTAACCAGTGCCCTAAGGACACTGGTTAGCATGACCCATAGCTTGAACAGTCTTTTGGTCCCTGTAAGTTAGCGAGTTTTTTATTTTAGTCTCTGTAATTTATTTATTTTGGTCGGAGTCCCTATATCTCACTTTTGCATTCGTTTTAGTCCCTAAAACCAAAATCCGCAGGAAACCTGCAGATTTTCCTGCGACTTTTGGCTTTAGGGACTAAAACGATTGCTAAAAGGAAGATATAGGACTCAGACTAAAATAAATAAATTACAGGGACTAAAATAAAAAACTCGCTAACTTACAGGGACCAAAATACTATTTAAACATATATATATATATATATATATATATATATATATATATATATATATATATATATATATATATATATATATATATATATATATATATATATATATATATATTTGGCATACATTCTACTTCGGTTGCACGCATATTCAATTCTACCAATAATAGTTTCGATATGCGAGAGTCGATCCGGATTCGCTTCTGCTTGCCATAGAAATATATTTTTCAAAATAGAATTTTAATAAGAAAATTTTTATTAGGCGATTTATTCAACCCCCTTTCTTGATTGTTCCCCTCTTCTAACATTTCTTCTTATTCTTCTTCATTTCCCTATTTTTTTTATAATGACAAGGATCAAAGCCTTAGAGGATGCCCGACATCCAAAATCTCTCCCAAGATGCAAGCATAGAAGGTCTCGCAACCCTTCTCCCGGACGAAGAAGAAAATATCAAAGACCTGAAGAGTTAGGGTCACAGGCAATCAGGAAGCGTGATCGTAGGCCTCCTCGGAAATAATGCTCCCCTAGAGCCAAAAAGATAAGGAGGGATCCCCAGGCGGAGATTCAATGCTCCCCTTCTACCAGACCTAGGGTTTGTTCAAGAACTCCCTCTCATCGTCGTGGTGACAGTCCCTAACAACAAAGAAATGCATGTTCGCACCCTCGCTCATTCAGCTCCAGAGGCGAGGACGAACCCCGAGGACCTCTCTCCCAAGAAATCATGTCTACTAGGTTTCCTAAAGTGCTGGGGAAGCCTCATACCTTGGGCACATATGATGGCACGGCTGACCCTGATGAGCATATCAAAAATATAAATGCTCTGCTAAACTATCGTGACGTCCGAGGCACAATAAAGTGCAGGATATTCCTGACAACTATCATGAAGGGAGCAATGTATATGCAATAAGGGGAGAAGGAAGCCACAAACACATCCCGTTAATCTAGGCATCGGGAAGATGCCAATCTTCACAACATGATGATTACTCGACATCTCGTCGGGGATGAAATAAAAGAAAAGAAGAATGCCCCTAAGAATATCGGGAGCACAAGGGACCCTTTGGCCGGTTCCAGGAGTATACCCCACTCTTAGTGTCACGCGAGAAGATTTTGTCTGAATGCGCGAACTCAGAGTTCCGTCAAGTTGAAGTTCGGTTCCCGAAGCAGATTCCTACTAAGGAAAATATGGACAAGACCAAGTATCGTAGGTTCCACAAGAGCCACTGTCACAACACTGAAGACTGCATCTACTTGAAGGATGTTATAGAGATACTAATCTAGGACAACCACATGAATTAGATCACAAAAGGGAAGGAGGCTCCCCGTCAAGAAGTCCAAGAGTCCAAAAAGATCGAGGAGACGACACCCTTGTTCGAGGACGCCAATATACAGGTCTCTTTAAGCATCACAAGACCTGAGGACTTTTACGTGTCCGAGGAGCTGAACAACCCCTTGTATTTTGCAATGTACAATTCTTGGGAGTCTTTCTCCTCTGCCATGGTCATCTCCGGAGGAGGCTTCAACAAATCACGGTGGGCTCAGTGAAACGAAAGTTCGAGCATTTCATCAGCAAGGGCTCGAATCAAAATTCTACCATCGACCAACCTCGAGGAAACTCAGTGCCCACTGTCTTCTACGGAGAAGAGCTCCTCAACGGAGCCCCCGATTTCAGCATCCCTCTACTCGTCAGAGCACAAATGGAAAACTTATATGTGCGTCAATTTTTGGTCGACCAAGGAATCTCAGTGGATATAATGTACTCCCAATTGTTCTCTACTTTGCATTTGGATGAAATGCACCTTACTCCTTACATAAGCTCTGATCTATAAGGATTCAACGACTCAATCACGAAACCGTGAGGCTATGTAGATCTGGTCGTTACCTTTGGAGCGACATAAATGGCCAAATTAATTAAAGTTCAATTCCTCATAGTAGACTGCCATTTTCTCTACTAGTGCATCTTCATGCGGCCAACTCTGGTCGAACTCATAGTAGTACTTTTCACTGTACGTCTGAAGATCAACTATTACACTTCCAATGGGGCAGGTAGCCACTTTGCACGGGGACATAGAAGTTGGCAGAAGGTGCTTTGAAACAGCTTCAAAGGGCCTTAACACGAATAATGCCCGACCAAAGACTACTGCCAAGTTGACCTTGCCCAACCGTTCAGAAGACCCAAAGCCACTGACCTGTGTCAATTATGTCGATCTCGACAGTCACTTCATCTATGAGGACTTCAAAGATCAAAATAAAAAGGGGAAGGAGACACAACTAGCATCGAGCATCTCCTCTTCACTGCGGCTTATCCTAAATGGTGATTTTGAGTTGGTCCTCCTCGGGGACGACCCCAACAAGGGGGTGAAGATCGGAGTCAACCTCCCCAACTTGGAGAGGAAGCAATTGAAGGCATGTCTCCAGAAAAATGTGGACCTCTTCTCGTGGAGTGCAAGAGAGAAGCCCATATTGGATCTGGAGATAGCTTGTCACTAACTGACCATAGATCCCACTTACCGGACAGTAGCTCAACGTAGGAGGAAACAGTCTCCTGAAAAGATGGAAGTTGCTGAACAGGCTGTAAAAGACCTTTTAGAAGCAAAGTTTATTTCGGAGGCAAAATACATAACCTGACTATCCAATGTTGTATTAGTTAAAAAGAATAATGGAAAATGGAGAATTTGTATTAACTATACTGATCTCAACCGAGCATGACTGAAAGACGCTTATCCTATTCCGAACATAGTTAAATTAGTTGATAGTTATGTTCGTTTTAAATTGTTGTCGTTCATGGATGCCTATTCTGGGTACAACCAAATACCCATGGTCATGAGCGACAAAAAGTACACAGCTTTCATGACCGATTCAGACACCTATTACTACAACGTAATGTCCTTCTGTCTAAAAAAACGTTGGCGCTACATACCAACAGATGATGAACAAGGTCTTATGAGCAGAGATTGGAGACATGCTCGAAGTCTATATGGAAGACATGACCGTGAAATCCTAAGAGGAAACCGATCACGCTCTCCATCTGAAGAAGGTATTCGACCAAGCTAGGAAGTGCAAAATGCACTTCAATCAGGAGAAATGCACATTCGGGATTCGAGCAGGCAAGTTCCTCGATTTCTATATAACTGAACGAGGAATCGAAATCAACCCGACAAATGTCGAGCATTTTCCGAAACTCCGACGCCAAGCACAATGAAATCAATTCAGTCCCTTAACAGGGTTCTCACCTCGCCATCTCGTTTTGTGGCAAAATCTGCACAAGACGCTCTCCCCCTCTTCAAACTCCTTCGTAAGGATATCTTTAAAAAAATGAGTATAAAAAGGACAAAATAGTCGAAATTCTTTTATAGATCAACAAACTATAAAGGTTGGTTGTACACATCCATAGCCAAAGACAACAATATTTGTTGAAGAATAAGGGTATGTTTGGTTCTCTTTTTAAAAATAGTTGTTTAGATTTTAAAAATTAGAAAATTAAAATTTTATTTGGATACATGATTTTGTAAAATAGTCTTCAAAAACTATTTGCAATTTTGTTATTTTTAAAACTAACATACTGAAACTTCAACCACCAGTATTTGTTTCCAATTTTACTTTTTAATTCTGAAAACACACGGAGAACGTGCCACTTTTCATTAATGGCAAAAATGTAATATTTATTAATTTGAAATAATAACAACATAGTCATATAACTTAGTTGGTGTAAAGTTGGAGAATAACAAGATTCAATTTTTATATTATCATTATTTATAAAATAGATTTCATTGACTTTGAATAGCTTTTTCTTTTATTTTTATTATATATCCTTTCATTTTTAATGAGAAAAATAACTTTTTATAATTGATTAAAATTTAAAAGTTATAATGAGAAAAATATATATATTTAATTTTTAAATATATTTTAAGCAAATAAACTTAAAGTGTCGTGAATTAATCAACTTAAAAATTAATGGTATAGTGACAAAATTAGACAGTTTTATTGTAAGAAAAAAACCAAATAATAATATATAATATGTTAAAGTTATAAATATTTTTTTTAATATTTCCATATTAATTTTAATTGTAGTTTCTGTCACCTTATTTTATCTGATTCATGAAATTATTATTATTTATTTTAAATTTAAATAGTTTTGGTCCATCTCTTATATTTTTACACTTAAAATTAACAATATTTTCATTTTTAAATGACGTAAACAATTTTAAATGATAAATTTTTTATGAAACTGTTTGCATTTGTTTTTAGCGAACTATCACGAGTTAAAATAATGTTAAATTAACTGGAAAATCTTGGAAGGATTCTGCACAAAATGCATGCACAAGAAAGTATGTGTGTGAAGTGATTGTAATTATCTGTCTATAAATTTTACTGACACAAAAGCTTAAGTTAAAGGAAAAATAAATTACAATAAATAACGTTTAACGAAAAATATTAACTCATAAGAATAATAAATGATAAGACTAGAAAAAAGTGTTTCAATTAAGGAAACATTAAGACAAATAAAGAAAATGGATGCATATTCACATGTCACTTGCAAACGGTTTCACTCTTTGGCTTGGGTACTCGATTTCCAAAAAAAAAATATGAATTTTACGAACTCGATTACAATATATGAATCTGTTATATATACTAATAAACGGCTGAAAAACATTATCTCAGGTTGTTAGTTCTTACAAACTGTTGAAAATAGACCGCTAAAAACCATTTTGCGACCTTCGATAACTTATTCCTAGAAAATAAACATGTGTTTAAGAACTTGCAACTTAGTCCTCTGAAGCACAGTCAGTCACGCGTGACTGTTAGAACTTCATAACTGTTGAAACTATACTTTAGCTTAATATTAATATATTGACAAAATACCCTTTTGGTCCCGTAATTATACTCATTGGGTTTAGATTGCTCCCTTAATTTTTTTCGTGTCAATTTGGTATTTTAACTTTTAAAACGTGTCATTTTAGTCATTTTTATCCAATTAGCGACGAATTTAGCGACCGGTTTTTGAATTTTTCCGTCGCTAATAAGACAAAAATGACTAAAATAACACGTTTTAAGAGTTAAGGGACCAATCTGACACGAAAAAAAATTAAGGGACCAATCTGAACCAAGGGTATAATTACGGGACCAAAATGAGTATTTTGCCTAATATATTTTATTTGATAATTACTTCATAAAATACTATCTGTATTTCATCTCATGTAAATTAAATTATTTGAATAACAACTTATCAATAAAATAATATTTTTTTTGTATAAATATAATTTTTAATTCATGGAATAATATTAAATGCAATTAAAAATATTATATTATGTTATATTATATTTAATTAAAAATTAGAAATAAATAAATTATTATTAATTAAAATATCGTTAATGACTATTTTGTGTTTGTTTTTAATGAGGTTTGATTTTTAAAAAAAAAATTATAAAATCAGACTTGATTTATCACATCTTTTTATTTTATATAAATATTCATTGGATTATTAGAAAACATATAATACTAATAAAAAAAATATTATTCACTTTTGTTGGAATAAACCCACATCATCTATTTAAAATGTTTATTTTATCATGTATAATCTTCAACTTTTAGTTAAGTAGATTTATTAAAAAAAAAACATCGTCTTTTTTCTTTAATCATTAAATGTCAAACATATTTAAATTACAAATTGATTATTTCCACATAATGTGAGTTTATTAATAATAATTTCTACAACACCTTAGTATATTGTTACATGAAATACTTGTGGCACATGTATATATAGGAAATCAATAAAAATTTAGATAAGCATTCCTTTAGAATATTTTTCATATACATGTATATTTATTTTAACAATATGAGCCAAATATAATTTTAACTTTTTAATTTCAGAAACAATAAAATAAAAAATTTACAAAACAAATATCTTATTTTTCTCTTTTTTAAAATCATTTTCAAAAATAAAATCACCAAACAAGTTTTTTATTTTCTCTTTTTAAAAATTATTTTCAAAATTAGATTATCAAACAAATTTTAATCTTAAAAAGAGTTTTTAAAAATTGATTTATAATAGAATTTTTATAAACTAAAAAGCAAGACACAATCAACCAAACCCTAAATGATCACAACCAAACGTGAGATGTCACATATTACTAAAATTACTAAAAGACGAATGTTATTAACACTTTGTTTTTAATACTCGTTCTAACACACTTTTTTTTTTTATTAAATAAAATACATGTGAATCTTATTTTTAATTCGTTCTCTCACTAAAAAAATGTATAAAGATTATTAGTAGAGTTATAAACCGGTGTCGCCATCACCTGGCTCCCATCTCTTTATTGCACAAATCCAGTATCATCAAATTGGTGTGTATCCACCGCATTACAACCGAATATGGATACTGACCCACCAGCAACTACTTTCCTTTCATTTCCTCTAATCATTATCATTTTTGTTTAAATCAAAATCCATACATGTGCAATAGAGATTGATTTACACACAAAAGAAATGAAAAGCATGAAAAAACTTGTAAATGACACATTACATATTCCAAAACCATTACCAAAGAAACCCAAAACAATAAAGCAAACAAAATTCTTCACTACTTCTTCTTTTTATCATTATTCTTTCTCGTTTTTCTTCTTCACCTATCCACACTCCACAATCCACCGCCACCATAGATGGCGGGGGAACGCGGCGGCAACCTCTGCACGTGCTGCGCAAGCTTCATC
Organism: Lathyrus aphaca; assembly: GCA_963966055.1. Taxonomy (NCBI): domain Eukaryota; kingdom Viridiplantae; phylum Streptophyta; class Magnoliopsida; order Fabales; family Fabaceae; genus Lathyrus; species Lathyrus aphaca. The sequence goes on from OZ014521.1 coordinate 152,940,852, forward strand.
ACCAGCACAGGCCTCGTAATCCTCTTCCTCTGGCTCACACTCCGTACTCAACAACCCAAATGCTTCCTCCAATCACTCTACCTTCCCTCTCTCAACAAAACCATCACTTCAAACCACAAACACTCCAGCAACAACAACAACACCATTGTCTTTAACCTCAAAGTCATCAACACAAACAAAGACAAAGGTGTCCTATACGACACCGTTCGTCTTACATTCGCACTCTTCCTCGACGCCAACACCACGCGCCCACTCACTAACACCACTCTCGAATCTTTCTACCAAGGACATGGTAGGACTACCGAGAAATGGAGCTCCGCTGAAGCACACGGCGGTGGAGTGAACCGCACGGTGAACGGAAGCGTCTTCTTACGCGTGGATTTCGCCACGCGCGTTAACTATAGGATTATGCTTTTCTATACCAAACGACACCGTTTGTCTGGAGGGGCAAATGTGGAAGTTAATGTTAGCACCGGGGAGAAAGTGGACCCCAAAGGAATCAGGCTCGGTAATACTCCGCCTCGGGTCGGGTCCGAAGCTGCCCCGGTTCGTGTACAATGGATTGCACTTTCTACATTTTTGTTTCTCTATGCTTTTACTTGACTTACTAATTTGCTTTATTTTTTATTTATTTTATTTTTCAATGTATTTTAACTAAGTGATTAATATTAAGTGAATATTGATTTCAGTTGATGATGAATGATTCTAATTAGCGGATCCAATAAATATTAACAAAAATAAAAATTAAATATAATCTGAAGTGTCGCATCAATTTCAAAAAAATAAAAATTAAATATAATATGAAGTGACGACGTCAATTTCAAACACAAACGCATCTTTTTTAAGAGATGTCAGTGCTACATAGCTAAAAACTCGATGAAAATGAGAATTCGAGTCTAACCTAACAAAATTGATTTTTTTATCAATTGAGTCAGGTTTTGCAGACTTTATAAATTGCTGTTAAGATCACGTAACAACACAAACTTTCGAGATATATATATAGGCTTGAATCTCATAATGCAATCCTAAATATTATGATTACATGTAGATTATTAAGCAAGCAAGAAAAACAAAAATAAAGTCTATAATATTTTACACTTAGTTCTAGTTGGATTCACCTAGGGGAGCTACCACCTTGAAGTTTAACAAGAGAATAGTAAGCTCCATTTCTTCCAAGTGAAATCAAATCATTATGTGAACCTTGTTCCACAACCTTCCCATTCTTAATCACAACAATGGAGTTTGATTTCTGTATTGTAGATAGCCTATGTGCCACTGCTATACATGTTCTTCCAACCATTATCTTCTCAAGTGCTTCTTGGACCAAAATCTCTGACACACTATCAAGTGCACTTGTAGCTTCATCCAGAAGAAGAATTGCTGGATTCTTTAGTATAGCTCTGGCTAAAGCTATTCTTTGTTTCTGTCCTCCTGATAGCTGAACTCCTCTTTCTCCACAGTTTGTTTCATACCCTTCATTCATTCCACTGCAAAAACAAACACCAATAATAGGGTGAAGCACGGACACAGACATTAGACACGATACTGACAATGACACGTAGACACTGGTAATGGTTTAAGAAAATAAAAGTCGTTGAATTAAGAATTTATACCTTATGAATTCATGAGCATTAGCAACAGAAGCAGCTCTTCGTATCTCAGATTCAGTTGCGTTTTCTTTTCCATAGGCGATGTTTTCTCGAATGGTTCCACTAAAGAGGGTTGGTTCTTGACTCACCAAAGCGATATGAGACCTTAACATTCTCAAATTATAGGACTTGATGTCTTGTTCATCTATGCATACCATTCCCTTGATAGGATCATAAAACCTTTCAATCAGACCAATGATAGTGGATTTACCACAACCACTGTGGCCGACAAGGGCTACCGTTTTTCCAGCCTCAACTTTGAGATTCAGACCCTGGAATACCATTTGCTCAGGTCTAGACGGATAGGCAAAGAATACACTTTTAAACTCCACCCTGCCTCTAATCTTTCTTTTTTTATCTGACCCCCATAAGGTTTCAGGATCAATCTCACTTTTCCTGTCTAGGATAGCGAAAACCGATCCAACCGCGTTGCTTCCTTTAGATATGTCAGAAGTCATGCTACCAGCTTCTGCAATGATGTATGCAGTAAAGAGCAATATTAAAAATGCTTGGAAGAGATGCGTCGGTTCTATGAGGCCTTGTATCAGGAGTCTCCCACCATACCAATATGCCAATGCTGTTGATCCAGTGTTGAAAAACTGTGAGGTGAAAAGGCCAAAGCCTGAAATCCATGACTGTCTAATACTCTCCTGTTTAGGTCCTGTCATTGTAGATTTGAAGAGAGCTAACATTCTTTTCTGAGAACTGAAAGCAGTTATGGTTCTATGGTTTATAACAGCTTCACTTGCAAGCTGGCTTCCTTCCCTTTGTGCTTTACGAGTTTTTTCCGCCATAGTCTTCATCAAAACGCTTCTTGAATAGAAGCTTCCAATGACTAATGGCTGCACTGCAATCATCACAAGTGAAAGCCTCCATGTGAGAACAAGTCCTACAGTGTAGGCAAAGACGGATCCAAAGACTGCTTGAGCCAGAAGAGACATCCGGTCGCCAACAAGAGAGCGGACCAAGTTGGCTTCAGAGGCTAGTCTCGCACAAATGGCTGCACTTGTGTTGTCTTCATGATCAAACCATCCTATCTCAAAACTCATCAATTTTTCAAGTATTTTCTCGCGAATTCTTTTTGTCAACCTCTCTCCCATGACAGCAAAATTGTAGTGTTGGAGAATACTAGTGAAGAAGTTAAAAACACCAATTCCTAAGAAAACGAGGGCTAGGACTCTAGCTTTCGACTTCATCTTAGCGGTATCAGGTTCAAAATAAACTGATATGAGTAATCCAACACAGTACGCGTTTACAGGTTGTACCGCTCCTGAGCCTATTGCTCCCAATATTCCTAACACTCCTCTTCCCCACTCGGGGGCATTCATTTTCAGCAAGCGCCATGTTGACGGAGCTGGATGGTTTGGTCTCTTCAAGTCATCTTCATAACTATCATCATCATCATTGTCATATTGGATGGAATACGAGTAAGGCGTGCCAATGGAAAACCCCTGGCTGAAGGGATACAACATTGGAGTACCTGCTGTGCTTGATTTGAAACTTACTCCTGGACTTTGAGGAACGCTCATCCTGTGAGAGCTCTTTCCTTCTATTTGAGGATTGGAATGTTTGGACTCGTCATTCTGAGTTGTTACTTGTTGCAACTCTACCATACGAGCATACTCTCCGCCTTGCCCGCCGTTTATTTCCATGAGCTCATTATGACTGCCTGATTCAATCACTCTCCCTGCTTGAAGCACAGCAATAGTATCGGCTGTTCTTATTGTAGACAGGCGATGAGCAATGATGATTGTTGTCCTTCCTTTTGAAGCTTGATCAATTGCTGCTTGTACCACTCTTTCAGATTGAGAATCCAGTGCACTTGTTGCTTCATCAAGCAACAAAACCTTTGGATCCCTAAGTAAAGCTCTAGCTATGGCGATTCGTTGCTTCTGTCCACCAGATAGTTGAAATCCAAACTGCCCAACCTATAGGAAAATGAAACCTTTAAATGTTATGATGAAAAAAATTTCCAAACTTCAAGCTATTTAGAAAAACACCCCGAATAAAAACAAGTTTATATAACAGTCTTCTTTTTTTCAACTTACTTGAGTTTCATATCCATCTGGTAATTTGACAATGAAATCATGTGCATTTGCTGCTTTAGCTGCAGTTATCACACTTTCCATCGAAGCACCTTCTTTTCCGAACAATATATTCTCTTGTATAGATGTGGCAAAAAGAACAGGTTCTTGATTCACTAGACCAAGATTAGATCTCAACCATTTCAATTGAAGCCTATTAATCTTGTGACCATCCAACAATATTTCTCCTTCTACAGGGTCATAAAACCTTTCAAGCAGTGCAATGATAGTAGATTTTCCCGAACCACTACCCCCAACAAGACCCATCCTCTTGCCTGCTGGAATAACGAGATTGAATTCCTGCAAAACTGGTGAATCCGGCCTAGATGGATAACAGAAGTATATGTCTTTAAATTCAATTTCTCCCTTCACATGTGATAAAGCCTTTCCTTTCTTCTCTTCAGAATCTATAGTCGGCACCCTATCAACCATTTCGTAAATTCGAGTGACCGCAGAAGTTGCCTCCATGATGGCTGTTAAATTTGGAAGTGCACTTAAAATGCTCCTGAAAAGTTCATCAAAGTTAAACATTATTTTCTGTTTTAACCCCCGGTTCTCAATGGAGCTCTAATGATTCAGAGTTCATCCGAGAGGTAAGTTAAGTCTGACCGAAGATTGTTCAGGTTCGAAGTTAAACCATACGAATATTAACATGAATATAAATAAAAGTAGTGATTATAAAACTAGAGTATAAGTAATGATAAAATCACTTACAGTCCTCCCATTAGGATGTTGAATCCAGCTACAAATACATGGCCACCTTTTTCTCCTTTTTCAGATATCAAAAATGTTCCAACCCAAGCTTGAAAACCCCAACTTACATAAATAACTCCCATACTTCCTAACATCAACCCTTTTGCAACACCTTGTTTTATTCCAAGTTCCATAGTTTTTTGAAGTGCAGTGCTAAATCTTTTTAGTGTTTGATTCTCCCCAACATAAGAGAAAACAGTTCTTATTGAAGATATTGCTTGCTCAGCAATCCCACCAGCAACACCATAAGACTCTATCATTTTCATTGTGACATCCAACATCATCTTCCCGAATACAAGCGCCGGAACGATGAACATGACAGACAGTGGTATGGCTGCCAACGCTAGTCTCCATGAGAGTACAAACGCAAAGATATGACAGAAAAAGAATGTCGACATGTAAGTCATGCAGTCCGGTATCTACATTCAGAAAAAAAGTTAGAAATTAATAAAGCATGATAAAGATTATGAATTTTACTAATTCAGAATTTGAAACCATTCTGTTTAGAAGGAAATGGCTAACTGCAGACAAACCTTCTCGCACAAGGCAGATTGGACTATGTTTGCATCTGAGGAGATGAGTGAAACAACTTGGTATGTTGTTGAAGAACCGGCAGTTTGCGTGTCAAAGAAACCAACTTCTTGTCTTAAAACTGATTTTAGGTATTCCATTCTCATTCTGGAAGCCTGTCTCTCTGCTGTTCGATTCCAACATAATCCTTCTGTAGTAACCATTATCAAATTCGTATCAAACAAGAAAAATAGTTAGCTTTATTTTTTCTAATGCTAGGAAGATATCTGAAGAATAGCTATGAAATGTGAAGCTTACCAATAAAAGCCGAAAATCCAACTCCTAATGCAACACATAGTAGTTTCAATGCATACTGAAAAAAGCGAAGTAAAACGATATCTCAAAAACTGTTGAGTACTACAGAAACAAACAAGAACATTTCAAACTAAAAGTGCTCATGTAATAGCCTATAACAGAAGATTAGTAACTCACCATGTTCACATCATGCTTCGTTAAACGGCTATTCTTGTCGCCATAAGCATTAATCACATCACTAAGAATGTACATCATGAGAGGATTCTGCAAGCCATCTCCAAGGCTTCCAAGAGTCCCAAAGAACATCAACAACTTATCGAATCCATCTGCGTAACGAAACAAACTATTGCTCCCCATTTTGGAGAGATATCTTTTTCTAGAAAGATTCACTAAGCTTTATCAGCTTAGAAAGACTTTATATAAACTCAGTTAGAGATACTGTTAGACAAATAGAAAAAGTAGCAGCCAACATGTGACTTTTACTATTGTCTTATTACAAACAAAGCCGTTCTTGATACTATATATAAACTAATGTTCAAACTTGAACTATGTTTGTGTGACATAATATGCTGCCTTAATTTGTTTGTAATTGTGGTTATGTTCTTCCTAGATACTTAGCCCGGCACATGATTCCATTTGGACACTTTTTAATTAATCTGTCTTAGTTGCGAAGAATCATTCACCTGTTATTGTCTTAGATGATGAGATGTGTAACCAAATGGACTTAGTCTTGACAAGCTAATAAGGCAATGATTCGATGTTTCTTAGGCATGTTTGTTGGAAGTGTCTTTCTACCTTTGTATTGTTATGTAGGGACAGTGTGACATAAGAGATGCAATTTGGTATTTTATATGTTTTTGCTGTCATTCTAGCCAAAAAGCTACAAAGATATTATCAATTATTCAATCAAATATTATAGATAAACAAATATGAAAATAGTATGTACTTTGTTCTAGGGTGATCCAACTGTCTCTACTTGTGTGCCATTTGTAAAGAAGGAATATAATCTTGAAACAAAAAATATGCTGCCGTCCTTCCTAGATTTTTCCAAGTCGTATGTTTTTGGGTAGGGATTGCTACCTTTGACTTTCTCTTCATCTTAGTACTTGTATATTACTCTTTTTCATTTTAATTATTTTTCCTCCATTATTTTTTATTTTATTTTTATATTTAACAACTTAAGATACTTATCATATATTTTTCTCTCTAAAATCACCTAATCTTAAATTCATATTTTTTAATTTGTGTTATTATTTTTATTTTACTATATTGTTAAAGAAAATTATATTCAGAGGATTATCCAGCAAGAAAGAGTCAGTTAAGGGATCTGCAGAAAGGAATGCCTCAAGGTTGTAAATGGCTAAAGAAATATTGAAATTGAAAGACCAATCCTAGTGTTTCGAGACAGTGAAAAAGTAGGTGCAACTAAGTGTTTTCGTTGATGGTAACCATATTCCTTATTTGCATTCCCACATTTTCACTCAACATCCATTTTCTTATCCTTGATTTCTATATCGAATTCTTGAAGCAACAAAAATCCAATTTATCCATCTATGCTTAACATCCTATTTATTTACAAGTTACTTAATTGTTATATGGTCGGTATAAACAATTATTTTTGAACCTACCAAGTAAGAACACAATTTGTCATTTGCGAATATCGTACCACAACTAAAAACTCATTTTTCATCTAAGGTTATGCTCGCATAATAAATAACAAGCATTTTTTAAATCATTATTTCACCCTAAAACAACACCTACAACATAGTTGTTGATATCACACATGATTTCAAATGAGATGCTCCAATTTGGAGGCTACATTATTGATGCAGAGATCAATGTTTCTTTTAGTCTTTGGAAGGATTCTAGGAAATGCTCATCAAAATTAAACTCAATGTCTTTCATGAGAAAATCACTTAGGGGATTTGAGATTTTTAAGAAATCTTTTATAAATTGGCGGTAAAATTCGGCATGGCCTAGGAAGCTTCCAACTTCTCTAACAAATGTAGGAGGTATCATTTTTTCAATAACGTCAATGTTTGCTTTTTTCACCTCTATCCTTCTATCGAACACTAGATGTGAAGAAGGAATTCTCCTTGACATTGACAAGGGTTTTGATGAAGACAAATACATCGACAAATGAAGAAAAAGATAAAGATAACAATGACAACAAAAGAATATAAATATGAAGACAATGATTGATCAAAGCCGATTGGAAGAGATCTTCAAAATTTATGTTAAAAGTGTCAATATTTAAAATATCATGATTCATTTCTTATATCACTTATTAACTCATAAAATTGTTGGTGATTTTAGTATCATCAATGTATTTTAGTAGTAATGTGATCTACTACAGGCCAATGCAATTATGCGTTAAAGCTTGGAAACGAGTTAGGATAGTGCGAAGTGCACGCTCGTCAAGCCAACATATAATTGAATGCGAATAATTCAAACGGGGTTCCAAGGGGCGAAGCCCCTGGCGGGGTGCGGGGTAGCGCCCCGTGGGGTTCCAAGGGGCAGACATAACCAATTTCCGAACAAGTGTGTCTTTTCGTTTGAATTATTGAACTCCTATATAAGGAGTCATTTGGCCTCTATTTAGAAACAGATAACAAAACTGAAAACCTTCTACATTCTGAATAATTTTCTTTTGCCAGAAACTATTCGTTCTTCAAGAATTATCCCCACAAAGATTTCGTGAACCCAGACAAGAATAGGGTTGAAATACTTTGTTCGGAAAGTGTATGAACACGATTCTTCGAAGATATCCTAGATTATCAAACCCAATATCTAACAAACAAACAAAGTATTATTTGATAATCATGGCTGGAGGAAGCACCGTCAAGGAGATGACTACAAACTTCGGAAAATTGGACAAGTTTCAAGGACAAGACTTCAAACGCTGGCAGAAGAAGATGCATTTCATGTTGACAACGTTAAAGGTGGTGTACGTCCTGTCTACACCGATTCCTGAACTTCTGGAGGACGACACGGTTGAAAATCTGAGACGCAGATCAAAATGGGAGAACGACGACTACATATGCAGAGGGCACATTCTTAACGGTATGTCTAATCCCTTATTTGATATTTATCAAAACATGGAATCTGCTAAGGAATTGTGGGATTGTCTCGAATCCAAGTACATGGCAGAGGACTCATCCAGTAAAAAGTTCCTGGTAACCGATTTCAACAATTACAAAATGGTTGAATCGAGGTCTGTCATGGAACAATTAAATGAACTCCTCTGAATCCTTGGACAGTTCACACAACACGGATTGAAGATGGATGAAACAATATTTGTCTCAAGCATCATAGACAAGTTGCCTCCTTTGTGGAAGGATTTCAAACACAATCTGAAACATGGAAAAGACGAATTGTCTTTGGTCCAACTTGGAAGTCACTTGCGCATAGAAGAATCTCTAAGAGCGCATGAGGATGACAAAGGAAAAGGCAAAGAAATTGTTGGACCCTCGATTAATATGGTCGAAGAGGGTGGTAAGTACAATAACAACAAAAACAAAGGAAAGAAGCGTGCTTTCAAGAACAAAAAAGGCAGTTTCGGTGCTAACAAGAAACCAAAACTAGAATGCTGGAAGTGTGGCAAAACAAGCCACTTCAAGAAGGATTGACGTTCCGGCAAAAAGCACGATAACGCGAATGCAAGTGGTTCAGGAAAGGGGTCTAAGGACCAATCCGAAAATCAAGGTCAGAAATCAATTCGTGATTTTAATAGTTTGATTAAACATTCGGTTTCACTAAATTCTGAAGCATTTTATGTGCAGGATGATGCTATCGCGTGGTGGATTGATTCTGGCGCCACAACACATGTTTGCAAGGATTGTTTCTGGTTCAAGACTCTTGTTCCAGTAGAAGATGGTTCTGTCCTTTACATGGGAGATGATCACTTCGCTCCCGTTGAAGGCAAAGGAAACGTGGTGCTAGAATTCAGTTCTGGAAAGACTATTACTTTGTTTAATGTTTTGTATGTTCCTAAATTACGTAAGAATTTAATTTTTGGTCCTGTATTAAATAAGCTTGGATACAAACAAGTGTGTGAATCTGATAAATATGTTTTATCAAAGTCTGGTGTGTTTGTAGGATTTGGATATTATAATAATGGTATGTTTATGATGAATTTGAATGGAGTTCCTAAAGATTCTAGTTATGTATTTATGTCCTCTTCGAATGTTATCAATTCATCGTTATGGCATGCTCGTCTAGGACATGTACATTATAAAAGATTGCATGAAATGTCTAAAAATGAGTTAATTCCTGTTTTTGATAAAAATATAGAAAATTGTAAAACTTGCATGTTAACAAAGATCACTAGGCAACCTTTTAAAAGTATAACAAGGAAATCTGTCATTCTTGAGTTAATACATAGTGATTTATGTGATTTGCATGCTACTCCATCATTAGGGCATAAAAAATATTTTGTCACTTTCATAGATGATGCATCTAGATTCTGCTATGTTTATTTGTTGCATGCTAAGGATGAAGCATTAGATAAATTCAAAATTTATAAAACTGAAGTTGAAGTACAAGAGAATGTGTTGATTAAAACATTACGTACAGATATAGGTGGTGAATATTATGATCCAGTATTTTTCCAATCCGTAGGAATCATTCATGAGACTACGGCACCTTATAAACCTCAACAAAATGGTGTGACTGAAAGGAAAAATAGAGTTCTTAAGGAAATGGTAAATGCCATGTTATCGGACTATGGTTTGAGTGAAGGGTTTTGGGGAGAAGCTATGTTAACGGCTTGCTATTTGTTAAATAGGGTTCCTAATAAAAGAAACAAGACTACCCCATATGAACTTTGGAATAAGAAACGACCCAACTTAATATTTCTACGTGTTTGGGGTTGTAGGGCCGTGGTTAGACTCCCGGACCCAAAGAGGAAAACTTTGGGCGAAAAGGGTGTGGCTTGCATCTTTGTTGGATATGCTGAGCACTCCAAGGCCTATAGGTTTTATGTTATAGAACCTAATGACTCGATTTCTATTAACACGATTATAGAATCAAGAGATGCCATATTTGATGAGAATTGTTTCTCCTCTGTACCTAGACCAAAGGACTCTATACCTAATTCAGATGAATCTGTAAGGGATGATCATTCAAATGATGTGCCAAGTGAGACACTTAAACCCCGTAGGAGCAAACGAGCTAGAAAATCTAGATCTTATGGATCTGATTTTCAACTATATTTAGTTGAGGGATCAAAGGATCAGATTGACACTCAATACTATTATTGCTATAGTATAGAGGAGGATCCAAGAACGTATGATGAAGCTGTGAAATCTCGAGATTCTGTTTTTTTGGAAAGAAGCAATTGATGAAGAGATTGGTTCTATCATGGAAAATAATACTTGGGTATTATCTGATTTACCACCAGGTTGCAAACCATTAGGTTGAAAATGGATCTTCAAAAGGAAGATGAAAGTCGATGGTACAATTGACAAGTTTAAAGCTAGACTAGTTATCCAAGGCTTCAGACAAAAGGAAGGAATTGATTATTTCGATACCTATGCTCCTGTTGCCCGTATCACTACTATTAGATTGTTGATTGCCTTGGCGACCATTCATAATCTAGTGGTTCATCAAATGGATGTCAAAACAACATTTCTAAATGGTGATTTGGAAGAAGAAGTGTATATGAAGCAACCTGAAGGATTTGTAATGTCTGGTAATGAGCATAAAGTGTGTAAACTAGTTAAGTCATTGTATGGGCTAAAACAAGCTCCGAAGCAGTGGCATCAAAAGTTTGATGAGGTTGTTTTGTCTAATGGTTTCATTCTAAACCAAGCTGACAAATGTGTATATAGTAAATTTGATACATCCGGTAAAGGAGTTTTCATTTGTCTATATGTTGATGACATGTTGATCTTTGGCACCGACCAAAATCAAATTGATAAAACGAAGAATTTCTTGTCATCAAAGTTCTCCATGAAGGATATGGGAGAAGCAGGCGTTATTCTTGGTATTAAGATTAAACGGGAGAATAAGGGGATTGTAATTACGCAATCTCATTACATTGAGAAAATACTCAAGAAGTTCAATTATGAAAGTTGTTCTCCAGTAAGTACTCCCATGGATCCAGGAGAAAAGCTTATGCCAAATACAGGTAAACCTGTGGATCAACTCGAATATTCAAAAGCTATAGGCTCTTTGATATATGCTATGATTAGCACTAGACCGAATATTGCTTATGCGGTTGGAAAGTTGAGCAGATTTACTAGTAATCCTAGTAGACATCATTGGCATGCGATAACTAGGGTATTCAAGTACTTGAAGGCTACAATGAATTATGGATTGTCATATATGGGATTTCCTTCGGTGTTAGAGGGTTATTCGGATGCTAGTTGGATAAATAATGCTGAAGATTCATCCTCTACAAGTGGATGGGTGTTCTTGCTTGGGGGAGGTGTCATCTCATGGGCTTCCAAGAAGCAAACATGTATAACTGGTTCCACAATGGAATCTGAGTTTGTAGCATTAGCTGCTGCTGGAAAAGAAGCGGAATGGCTAAGAAACTTGGTATATGAGATTCCGATATGGCCTAAACCGATATCACCAATATCTATCCGTTGTGATAGTACTGCCACATTGGCTAAATCTTATAGTCAAATATACAATGGAAAGTCTAGACATTTGGGTGTTAGACATAGTATGATTAGGGAATTAATCATGAATGGGGTGATATCTATTGAATTTGTTCGATCGCAACAAAACTTAGCTGACCACTTGACGAAGGGGTTAGCTAGAGACTTAGTGAAGAAGTCGGTAATTGGGATGGGATTAACGTCCATTTAAATCTATTAGCTACGGTATACCCAACTCCCTTCTAATACAACGTTAGAAGCAGAATTCAATGCGGAAAGATCATAGTTAGAGATTGGAGCAATTGTATTTGTCTTCCCAAGGTATGTGCTCAGACCTGCAAGTGATGAATAGGTTGAAGTATATCTTCTTAATGTTTCTTTTGGAAAATTGCAAATGCAGGTGCAAGATTAAAAGAATCACCTATATGAGCATGAAGTTTTGCCGCTTCAAGAAGCTTGGACTTGGCTTCCTATATGCTTATTAATGGATAAGGACACATGGCTTGTAAAGTGTCAAGTATGAATAGTAGAGTATTGTGAGAAACATATGTGTACTATATCTTTTGATATTCAAATGGATTGACGGGTTCAATCGCTATGACACCCCGATTTTCGAGTATTTGAAATGTGTATTTGTACTAAGATGAAAATTCAATCGCAAGACATTTTCATTTATGCATATGTTTAATTGTTATACATGTGTGTTTTATTCTTGTGTATATTATTGTATATACTGAGTAAATCAAGGATTACACTAAAATGGGGGGATTTGTTGGTGATTTTAATATCATCAATGTATTTTAGTAGTAATGTGATCTATTACAGGCCAATGCAATTATGCGTTGAAGCTTGGAAACGAGTTAGGGTAGTGCGGAGTGCACGCTCGTCAAGCCAACATATAATTGAATGCGAATAATTCAAACGGGGTTCCAAGGGGCGAAGCCCCTGGCGGGGTGCGGGGCAGCGCCCCGTGGGGTTCCAAGGGGCAGACATAACCAATTTCCGAACAGGTGTGTCTTTTCGTTTGAATTATTGAACTCCTATATAAGGAGTCATTTGGCCTCTATTTAGAAACAGATAACAAAACTGAAAACCTTCTACATTCTGAATAATTTTCTTTTGCCAGAAACTATTCGTTCTTCAAGAATTATCCCCACAAAGATTTCGTGAACCCAGACAAGAATAGGGTCGAAATACTTTGTTCAGAAAGTGTACGAACACGATTCTTCGAAGATATCCTAGATTATCAAACCCAATATCTAACAAAAATATCACTCAAACATCATCTTAAACGTTCTTAAAGATACGTGCATAAAATCCTTTGAAGCAAAGGTATCAAAAGTAGTATTTTTCAAAGGAAAAGTTGTGGTAATCGATTATTAGTCTTCAAAATTAAAAAAATATGATTGTTTGGGGTGTGTAATCAAATACCTCCCTATGACAATCGATTACCATGTGAAAAATGTAACTTTTTATCAATCAAAGTCATTATTTTGAATAACAAATCTTCATGACAATCGATTACCATGTGAAAAATGCAACTTTTTATCAATCAAAGTCATTATTTTGAATAACAAATCTTCATGGTACATTTTAAATCTTATACATTCATTCTTAAAGGTTTCTAACTGATTATAAATGATGGTTTATCATTGAAAACAATATAACAACTTTTATATCATCATTTACAAAATTCAATGATCATTTTTAAGAAACATTATGCTTCAAAATGGTTTGAAACTCGTAAACTTTCATAAAACAAAAAGGTTTCTAAACCAAAACAGAATTTGACCAATTATGTGATATACATTTATTTTTGATATTAAGAAAATAGTCTATAATCTCAAGAGTGAATTTGAAATTCAATAGCCTACTATATTCTTCATTTCTCAATAGAGTTTAAATATTTGTATCTTTCATCATAGTGTGCTAGCAAAAGGTGTTTGCAAATATAAAATGATGTACTTTCTAATTTTTGTAAGGATCATCAGTGTTTGGTGACTGTTAAAAATGTTATCTGGGTCAGGGATATTTAGAGTCAACCATGGTGTTTGGTGTTTGTTTATATTTTAGAATGTTGCAAATAGGTCCGTGTGAGACTTGTATAAGGATCTAAACATAGTGGAAAATTCTAGGAGTAGAAGGACTAGATATATGTACCCTTAAATTGGTAAGATGAACTAATATAAATATCTTGTGTTCTTTACTATATGCCTTTAAAATTCCGAACCTTACATTAATCTTAAAGTAACATTCATACCTTCGATAATATTTCAAGTTAAGAAATGTTGCACAAAAATGATAAAAATTTATCTCATAATTTCAACTGTCATTAGAGCAAGAGTTAGGTAACTTACTGCTAGATCCAGGATAAAATGGGGGCATAGTGGTTGCCCTAGTTCTTGCATTTTATGCGGTTTGTAATGTAATAAGTGACCACAAGTTACTCAATAAGTTGCTGAAGGTGGTAATTTCTGAGATTTCTTCCTGATGAATCCTCATGAATTCCAAGGTTGCCTAGACCCATTAAAGGTGTACGATTGATTGTCCAATATGGAAAGAGTGTTTCAGATTGTGCCATGTAGTGAAGAGAACAAAGTGACTTTTGTTTCGTAGATGATGAAGGGTCTTACCGCAAGATAGTGGAAAAGTGTTTCAACTCTCATGACTAACCAAGGAATTCTAAGGGATTTGATCCTTTGGTCTTCACTGCAAAAATAAAACAAAATTATTTAACATACCAGATTTTTCTAAATATCTTGTACAACTATAAATATTTTCAAATTAAAAAAAAGGATAGTGATGCATCATAACATTTTTCCGTTTTTTTTTTTATAAATTTTTTTTGATAAAAATGAATACATATTTCTAGATTTTTCAAAAAATTTGGTAAAAATATATGTATATTTCCAAAATACGGTAAAAATACAAGAAAAATCAGGGAAAAAAAATATAAAATGCAGTAAAAATACACACATACTTCTCATAAATTGTAAATGTTCAGTGGTTTTAGTGAAATATCCACAAATCATATGAGATTTTTGAAAGATTAAAATTTGCAAAGATAAAATGATAATTACATAGAGAATGTGGATAGGAGGATAAAATCTCAAATATTTGACAGTAGAGAATGACATTGGGCCAGCCCATGAACTTGTTCAAAGTTTTTAAAAGATTAATATAAATATAAGAACTAAATTGTGAAAAGCAGGGTTTTTGTCTTTTCTAGCAGCTTCATTCGGTCTTCTCCTCTTCTTGCCGCACCACCAATTCTACTGCGTAAGCTTTCTTCTACAATTTACCATTCTCCTCTACGTTGTTATAATTGTTTGTTAATTTACATGATATTACGTCGATAATACGATTTCAATAATCATAATTTTTTGGATCTTGTCTGCTCCGATCTGTGATTGCAGTGTTACATAATGTTATTTTGCTGAAATTTGTATTTTTCAGTGCTAAGTTTTCTCATTCTTTTAACATTGTTAATAAATGTGGTTCCATTTTGAGCAGAATGGATACTCAAGTGAAGTATGCTAAGGTTGAGAAAGTTGTTGGCCGCACTGGTTCAAGAGGACAGGTCACTCAAGTAAGAGTCTGTTTTACGGATGATCCGACCCGTCGCATTATGAGGAACGTGAAAGGACCTGTCAGGGTGGGTGATGTCCTCACTCTACTTGAGTCTGAAAGAGAAGCAAGGAGGTTGCGTTAGAGGAATATACTCAATATTTTGGTGTTGGATTTAATAATTAATAAATCATCAGTTTTTTGGGTGTATTTTCAGTGTTTTGTGTGTATTCTTCATTGGTTTTTTGGTCTTCAATGTTATTGTGAAATGCATATTGTTTACTTTGTTATGAATTGATCTTTTATTTTATCTGGCTTTGAGCAAACCTTTGAGTTGACTCAATAATGATGATTTTCATTTTGGTTTGTTATAATTTCCTTTGGTTTGATTTTCAAGTTAAAATTGCAATTGGTGAAATCACCATTTGGAATGTTATTTGACAATGTTTTGGAAGAAATTTATCTAAACAATTTGCTCAATGAATAAAAAGAAAAGAAATTGTCTTAGATAATTGAAAGAGCTGAAAAAAAGAATGAAAAAGAAAACAAAGCTCAAAGAGTAGGAAGGAAGGAAAGTAACTTAGAGAATTTATAGATCGTAAAAAAGAGTGAAGAAGAAAACAATGTTTATACTTTAACAAGTAGTTTTGTTGATCGACAAATATATATTTGTTAATCATCGTCGTCAATTGAAATATACTAAAGACAAAAATATATTTGTTACAAAAATCTGGTCAAAGTAATTCAAAGTTTTAATAAGGGATATTAATTAAAATTTATTTCTAATTTTTGTAAATTGTAGAAAAACTTGAATAAAATATTTTCCAAACTTTCTAAACTTCAAAGTTTGTTCAAAGAAAAAAGTTTTGGTTTTTTTTGGAAGGAAAGGTTTTATGGTGACATAGCACATTGATGTTGGTACTTTTGATATGAGTCTCAATCATATTGAAAATGTTCTGTTTGTTGAAGGTTTAAAATATAATTTACTAAGCATGAGAAACAGGTAATGAAGTTTTCTTTGATATTCAAGGTCATAAAACCTGATAACTAATAAATTATTTTACCAGTAAAGAAGTGGAAATATTTTATAGGTAAATTCAAGGAAATCAGAAAATATCAAAATAGTATTGGAAAAAAAAATAAAAATATTACAAAAATACAAAATATATAAATTTATAAGCTAATAAAAATATATAAATTTAATTGTAAAAATAGAAAATAGAGGAAAAAAATATAAAGATAAATATATAAGTTAATAAAGATAAATTAAATGAAATACATATTTTTAAAATAAAAAAAATTATATAAATCAGAATCCGTGTTAAACCATAACTTGTGCGTCCGCACGGGTATCGTGTGGACCATGCTTTGATCTGGTTACTCTTGCGCTCATACGATACGAGTGTGTTGGATACATATGTGGTATGCACGCTACATCACCAAATAGGTTATGAAATATTATAAAAACAAAAATAGATTATTAAATTAATAGTAAAGTTTTATTTTTGTTTTTAAAAACTGGTTAATTAATTTGTTAAATAAATATATAATACCAGTTGGAAATTAATATAATATAATATTTGCAATCAATTTTAATTCTCACTCTTTAATTAATTTTAACTAATATAATATTTATAAATAAATAAAATCTAAAAACTATGATTGCACAAAAAACATAACTTCAAAATAATAATAAGAAAGTAGGTATATTAATACATTTAAAATAAATGAATAATTAGTAAAATTTGAAATTTTCATTTCATACATTTTATCGTTACATTGATTATCTATCCATTCAAACTCTTAATTTTTCATTAATGTTATATTAAAAATTTTAAGATTTATTTCTTACTATTATTTATCTAGGATTAATGTTATATTTAAATTTTCAAACCCCTATTTTTATCTATAAATTCAAATTTTAACTCAATAAATTATATTAATTATATTCTAAATTTAATTTATTTTGTTTACAAAATAATAAAAAATAACCAAACATAAATATTAACTATACATTTATTTATTATTCATGTTATCTACTATTAATTATAGCATAACTGAAACAATAAATTATATTAATTATATTAATTGAATTTGATTTTCTTTTCAAAACGTCAATACGTTGATTGAATATTATTTATTATTCCAATCAATTCCATTGATTATATATAACATGTCAAAGTTATGTTTTTTTCTTCTTTATTCATTGGTTCTATGTTTTTCTGGATACATTTCAAAGTTAGCTGAATGAATTTTTTTTTCCTAGAATGAAAAAAAAATATATATAGCTCAATTAAAATCTTATTATTAAAATAAATTTATTTTAATTATAATTAAATAAAACATGAAAAAAAAACACTAATTTTAAATAAGTGATGGATGTATTTCAAAATAAATAATAAAATGTAAAAACACTCAATTTTAAATTTAGGAATTGATTACGACACACCCAATTAGAAAATTGTTCTGGACTAGCCCAATTCCCACAATTGGGTCAAGCAAACCAATCCAATAGCTGTACTCGACGTCGAGCAGAATTAGGAATGATGGTCTCTGTCGACCATAAGCGTACCGACCACGACGAAGTTCCCTAACGGCTAGTTTTGACTGTTACCTATTTTTACGGATTCCTCGATCCGCGCCTCACAATATGGACCAATAATCTTCTATTTAGCCCCTTATATAAACCCTCTCATCTGGGAGGGTCAGGTATTCAATTCTCTGACCTTTATTCTCGTACTTGCCCGCTCTTTGCTCGGTTACTTACTTTAGCATCGGAGTGCCTTGCAGGTACACCCCCTTTCTCTCCTCACCGACCGTCTTTCATCAGCTCTCGAGGCCAGCCGTATCGGATCCTGATCTCCAGGTACGATCAGGTGGCGCCGTCTGTGGGAAACTGATTTCCCCGTTCTTCTTTCAAAATCTTCAAGGAACCAAAGTTTTAACAAGATCCATGGCTGCTCGGGACAGCCAAGAAAACCGATCAAATGATGGCATGATTCTCACACAACGTGAGAGCAACATCCATCCTCCTCCGCACGAGGAAACTGTGCAAGACCACCTGGACGGGAAGACAGCATCGCCTTCACCCGATCGCGATCAACCTCTGGAAAGTCGCCCGGAAACTCTCTTTCCCTTGACTCCTTCGGGATCGGATTTTGCCGCGCTGGCCGAGATCCTGAATCAGACAAACCTGCTGCTCCTCGCCCATGGCGAGAAAATCGTCCGTCTCGAAGATAAGTCTCGTCGACCACCGTCTCCCGCGAGACCCCAAAGAAGACATACTCCTTCTCCTGCCAGGAAGAAGAGGAAAGGGCACACCGACAAATCAACGGGCGACAAGCGTCTTCGTCAGTCTTCCCCACGATCTTCTCCTACAAGAAAATCAAGAAGGAGCAGATCAAGATCTGCCTCTCCCCGGCGAACGAAGAAACGTGCTCACAGGTCTCCTTCGTTCAACTCCAGTGACGACGAGGATGCTCGGGGTCCCTTTTCATCTGAAATCATGGCAGCTAAGCTTCCAAGAGGTTTAGAGAAGCCCCCACCGCTAGGCTCGTACGACGGAACCACGGATCCAGACGAGCACATCGAGAATATCGATGCGCTGCTCGACTATCGAGGAGTACGGGGAGCAATCAAATGTCGCCTTTTTCCTACGACGCTGAGGAAAAGAGCGATGACATGGTACAAAAGCCTCGAAGCTGAGTCCATCACCTCCTGGAAACAACTTGGATGCACGTTCTCCAGGCACTTCACCGCATCAAGGCGGCACCAGAAGACAGAAGCTTCGCTCGAAGCGATCATCCAGGGGAGGGACGAACCTTTACGAACTTACATCGAAAGGTTCAATAAAGAAGCGGTCCAAGTATCCACGACCGACGACATGAAAAAATATTTGCTGGAACGAGGATTACGCCCGTCGACTGATTTTCATCGGGCGGTCGGCATTGAGACCCCGACCACCCTCGACGCGTTCTTACTGAAATCCCAAGCCTACATTCAGTATGAGGAAAAACAAGCGGCCAACTCGGTAAGAGACGCTCGACGCCGTGAGGATGCTAAGCCTCACCGAGTCGATGAACCTTCGACATCTCGTCAAGGAGGAGACAAAAGAAAGGACGATCGCTCCCGTGAACCGCGGGAGCACCGAGGACCCGTCGGTCGGTTCCACGAGTACACACCTCTCCTAGCCTCCAGGGAGAAAATTGTCTGAATGTGCCAATTCGGAATTCAAACAGGCAGGGGTACGTTTTCCGAGGCAACAACCCAGCAAACCGGGCACGGATAAAACGAAATATTGCAGATTCCACAAGAGTCACGGCCACAACACAGAACCATCTCAAGGATGCAATCGAGATTCTCATCAAGGACGGGCACTTAAAACAATTCACCAAATCCAGAGACACTCCTCGACAAGAAGTGCAGGAGACTCAAAAAGTCGAGGAAGCCATACCCATCCCTGCAGATGCAAACATGCAGGTCGCTCTAAGCATTTATCGCCCGGAGGATTTCTTCCTACCGGATCACGCCGAGGATCCAGGGTACCTCTCCTCCCATAGTCCATGGGAAAATTTTCCTTCCGCAATGGTCATCTCGGGAGGAGGGTTCAATAAAATCACGGTCGGATCCGTGAAACGGAAATTCGACCAACTGATTGCGAAGGGGCCCGCGCAAAACGCCACCCTAGACCCACCAAGGGAAGGCTCGGTACCCCTTGCTTTTTACCGAGAATAGCTCCTGGGAGGGGAGCCCAACGCCAGCATTCCCCTGCTCATCCGGGCACGCATGGCGAATTTCGATGTGAGAAGAATCCTGGTGGACCAGGGCAGCTCCTACGACATTATGTACTCCCAGCTATTTTCGACACTCCAGCTGAACGAGACACACTTAACTCCGTACGTCAGATCAGACCTGCAGGGTTTCAACGGAGCAGTCTCCCGACCATGGGGCTATGTCGATCTATTTGTCACCTTCGGAGTAGGTGAGACAACCAGGACGGTCAGGGTCCAGTTCCTATTCGTGGACTGCCCGTCACTGTACCAATGCATCCTAGGACGACCAACATTAGTCGAGCTAATCGCCGTGCCATCCACCGTCCACCTGAAGATGAAGTATTACACTACTTCAGGTAAGGTCGCCACATTACACGGAGACGTCGACGCTGCTCGCAGGTGTTTCGAAGCAACATCGAAGGGTCTCAGCTCAATATCATACCAACCGAATCCTTCGACATCAAATTCGCCAGATGTTCCCAGGGATTTCCCTCAGGTAGACTCAATAGACCTAGACTGCAGATTCTCGGACAATAGCGAGGGCGTCCAAAGGCCAACAGAGTCGCTATCCCGACCAATACCAGATGGAGAGTTCGAATTAATTCCTCTGGGAGAGGACCCAGCTCGGTGCATTAAAATCGGGGCACATATGCCCGACTTGGTGAAGCGACAGCTGGAAGCTTGCCTCAGAGGGAACGCAGATCTATTTGCCTGGAGCACTGCAGAGATGCCGGGGCTCGACCCCGAGACAGCCTGCCACCACCTCTCCATTGACCCAACGCACAAGGCGGTCGCTCAACGCAGAAGGAAGCAGTCGACCGAAAAAACTGAAGCAGCTGAATCTGCTGTTAAAGACCTCCTAGAGGCTAAATTTGTAACCGAGGCCAGGTACACGACCTAGCTTTCAAATGTTGTACTTGTGAAAAAATCTAATGGAAAGTGGAGAATGTGCGTTGACTATACCGATCTCAATCGGGCATGCCCGAAAGATGCATACCCTTTACCTAACATTGATAAATTGGTCGACAATTTGTCCGGCTTCAAGCTATTGTCCTTCATGGACGCATACTCAGGATATAATCAGATACCCATTGCCGTGTCTGACAAAAAATACACGGCCTTCATGACCGAATCGGGCAATTACTTTTACAACGTTATGCCCTTCGGTCTGAAAAACGCGGGCGCGACATATCAGCGCATGATGAATAAGGTTTCCGAGCAGAAATCGGAGATATGCTCGAAGTATACATGGACGACATGATCGTCAAATCTCAACAAGAAACGGACCATGCGGCCCACTTACGAAAAGTGTTCGATCAGGCACGAAAGTGCAAAATGCGTTTCAACCCTGAAAAATGCACGTTTGGGGTCCGAGCAGGGAAATTCCTCGGATTCTACTTGACTGAACGAGGCATCGAGGCCAACCCCGACAAATGTCGGGCATTCGCGGAACTCCCAACTCCTACTTCTAAAAAATCCATACAGTCACTAAACGGGGTCCTTACCTCCCTCGCTCGGTTCGTAGCGAAATCCGCTCAACACGCTCTCCCCTTCTACAAGCTCCTTCGCAAAGAGGCAACTTTCGAATGGACAGAGGAGTGCGAGCTAGCGTTGTCCCACCTAAAAAAGGCACTGAGTGAACCCCCAGTCTTGTCTAGACCCGAAGAAGGGGAGGTACTTTATCTCTACCTCGTCGTTGCAAACGAGGCAGTAAGCGCGACACTCGTGCGCGAACTACCCGAGGGGCAAAAGCCTGTTTATTTTACAAGTAAAGCACTTCATGGCTCGGAAATTCGATATCTCCAGATAGAAAAGGTGGCTTTGGCCCTCCTTCTCGCAGCCAGAAGGCTACGCCATTACTTCCTGGCTCACACCATCATCGTAAGAACCGATCAACCCATAAGACAATTGCTCGGTCGACCAGACATGGCCGGACGAATGTTAAAGTGGTCATTGGAACTATCCGAGTTTGACGTCAAATTCGTGGGAAGACAAGCTCTCAAAGCTCAAGCGCTGGCCGACTTCGTGGCTGAACTTACTTTCACCGAGCAAGAGTCGAAAACCTCATCCAGGTGGGTTATTTTCGTGGACGGAGCATCTGGCCCAGAAGGTAGCGGAGCTAGAATTATCTTGGAGAACGAAGAGGGAAACGTCATCGAAGTGTCACTAACTTTATCTTTCCCCACTTCTAACAACCAAGCGGAATACGAATCTTTTCTAGCGGGCATACGGCTCGCGACCGATTTGGAAGCAGAAGAGATCACAGTCTGCACGGATTCTCAGTTGGTCGCGAGCCAAGTCCGAGGAGATTTTCAAGCCAAAAACGATAACATGGCCGAATATTTGGCCCTCGTAAAAGGCGAACTGAAACAGTTCAAAAGTGTGGAAGTCAAACACATCCCGCGAGAGAACAACATCCGCACAGACATCCTTTCCAAATTGGCGAGCACTAAAAGGAAAGGAAACAACAAATCCGTCATACAGAAAACGCTTCCCCGACCTAGCATTGGGCAATCATCGGTCCACGTAGACATTAATCTCGTGGGCGACACAAGCTGCTGGATGACCCCAGTATTTAACTACCTAACTAAGGGAGAACTACCGACCGACCCAAAAGCGGCCAATACCATACGACGAAGGGCATGCCTGTATTCCCTAGTAGGTGGACGAATGTATCGTCGAGGATTCTCTACGCCCCTCCTCAAGTGCGTAGAAGAGGAAAATGTCCCGCACGTACTGAGAGAATTCCATGAAGGAATCAACGTGCAACATCCTGGCGGAAGGTCGTTGGCTCGAAAAATTCTTCGGGCAGGGTATTATTGGCCCACACTTCAACACGACGCGAAGGAGCACGCGAAAAGGTGCGACAAATACCAACGGCATGGGGACGTGCACGTAGCACCCCCATCCGAGTTGAAATCACTGTCATCACCTTGGCCATTCGCATGGTGGGGGATGGATATCTTAGGACCATTCGTCGTCGGGTCTGGTCAAAATAAGTACTTAATTGTGGGCGTCGACTATTTCACCAAGTGGATAGAAGCTGAGGCTTTAGCCAAAATCACTGCGCTCAACATACTACGTTTCTTCAAGAGAAACATCCTCACCCGGTTCGGGGTACCGCTCGCCATCGTGACCGACAACGGCATTCAGTTCACGGATAAACACTTCAAAGAATTCGTCGCATCAATAGGAACGAAACAACATTTCGCGTCGGTCGAGCACCCCCAAACTAACGGACAAGCGGAGGCCGCAAATAGAGTAATCCTAAGAGGTTTAAAACGAAGATTGGACGAGCATAAAAAGCATTGGGTCGAGGAGTTACACAGCGTACTATGGGCATATAGGACCACACCCCACTCAACAACCGGGGAATCCCCATTCCGATTAACATATGGAACCGAGGCGGTGATCCCTATAGAAATGCACGTCCTATCCAAACGCATAGAATCCCCTATGGACCAAGACACCAACTCCGAAGCTTTGAGGGACGAGCTCGACATGATCGAAGAGGTTCGGTCAGAAGCTGCTCTTCGAGAAACCATTCTCAAACAAAAAATAGCCGCTCGGTATGATTCTAAGGTCATAAGACGAACGTTCGAGATAGGCAGTATTGTCCTCAGAAGAAATCACAGGGATCCCCGCGAGGGAAAATTTACACCCAACTGGGAGGGCCCGTATCGCGTCCGAGCAAAAACCGAGAACGGAGCCTATTATTTAGAAAATTTGCACGGGGAAGAGCTTGCTCGGCCTTGGAACGCCGAGAAACTCAAACAGTATTACAGCTAAATCACAAAGTCGCCTTGCTCAACTTTCAAGCAAGGAGCGAAAGGACCGACTGAAGACTGCGTGCCTAGGTACGAGCACGACAGCCCAAAGTAGCAAAGTCAAGTAGGATCTCCTTTCAAGGGAAAGAGAAACTTGCCGCACGGACGGATACTCAAACGAGTCCGACGTCGCCTAAGTACCACGACCAGACAGAACCCCAGCTCGTGATTGGACGTTCAAGCCACGGAGCCCGGACCAATATCTTAGCCCGGGCACCAACCAGGAGTAAAAACTCCAGAATCTACTTGGTCCCCCAAACCAATGGAACATAAACAAACCCCGTGCACCTTAAATCACGTCCAATTGAGTGCAAAAACGCACAACAAACACTTAGCATTTAAAATATAGAAAACTGTCCTCCAACGGACGAGCAAGTGAACAACGAAGATAACAAAACAAACAACCATTAAGTGAAAATCAGAATGTTAACACAAAATTGCGACCTCGAGGGGCCGACTTGTTCATATTTAATTACAAAGGGGACTACGCCCCATAAGAAAAACTCAGACATAAAATTACAAGGCACGCAGGCCAGAAACTAATTACCCTCGCCTTCCGGGCGGCCTTCTTCCTGGCAAGCCTCCTCCTGCTCCGGTTGCGCTTCAGGCTGGTCAGGCTGAGCAATCGACCCCGGTTGAGAATCATCCACCACCAGGTCCGAAGGAACCATAATCTGGCCGTCTTCGAACTTGTACATATAGCTGATTCGACCAACGTCCAAAGCCAGGTCAGGATGGAGAACCCTCATCTGATCCACCGCGTTCTGGAAGCTGAGATCAGTTGATGAGTTCAGATCTTCCATGTCTTGGTCGATCCGAGCAAGCAACTGAGCCCTCGTTACCAGGCCTTTGGTCTCTTCATCCTCGTCCTCCTTCGGGCAGAAAACGTCCTTCAGCTTTTTATTCTGCTCCAGCACCCTTTTCTTGTCGACCTCCAACTTGGCAATGACGTTGGCCCGTTCAGTCAACTCCTTGGCAGCGGCTTTAGCCTCTTCGGTGGCCGTTGTCAGTTTCGCCTCAGTGGCAGCCAGCTGCTCCTTCAGCCTACCAATTTCTCGCTCTTGTCCAGGACTCCCTTAGGCCTTCAGCCAGGCCATTGTCAGGACCCGCATGACCGCGCTTGCGTCCTGGGCCAAGGATAATCGCCGGGCAGGACGGTCCATGACCTCCAAGAACAAGGAATCCGCACGGTCCACCTCCATGCTCGTTCCCTCGAAGAAATTGCGCTTCACGAAGCACGGCGGCAACCCATGCTTCGGCTTCGGAGGAGCATTGGCCGTCAAGTCCACAGTGGCTGCGGACTTATGTTTCTTCATCAGAGAGCCAGTCGAGGCGCTCGGAGAGCCTTGGACCAAGGGGTCCGACCCCGAACCACTTATCTCCGTCAACTTGGTCTGCACGACCCTTGATCTTTTCCTCTGCTGCTGACGCAGGCGTTCTTGAATTTTATCCAGTGGGTTCGACAGAGAGCCTGAAAAAAGAAAAAGATCAGATTAGTCGTGGACGACAAAGTTAAATCAAAGATTTGACTAATATAAATAACAGATACCAAAGAAGTCGGACACTTCCTGCCCGGTACTGCAGGCCAGTAATTCGGTAACATTAATCAAGGGACGCTCCACAGCTTCCCCCCATCCTGCTCAAGCATAACTTTTCCATCTCCGTCCAGCAGGGGGTCGGAGTGAAAGACGCTATCAATCTTCTGAAGGCCTCGAAACTGGCCGAGTCATCGTCATTCAATGAGTCCCCCACCTGAACGAACTCACCAACAGGTTTCTCATAATGAGCATAATTCCAGGAAAATGGGAACAGCCACAGCCTCCTCGGGATCACCTGCCCTTGATCGTCGAGCTTAGGTTTGTCATTCTCGTCGGTGTCTATCCCCATGAAGCTCATTGCCCTCACGGCCACCGCGCTCGCGGGTTTGATCAGAAAGTAGTCAGTTTTAAAGGCCTGGATAGATTCTGAATGGGCCTTGAAGATTTTCGTCCTCTGCTTGAAGGACACGAACCCCTTCCGATCGGTTCCTCGCCCGACTTGGCGCTGCAGGGAGAACAGGCGGAAAAACAGAGGAAGCGTGGCACCAACACCCAGATGGGCGCACGTCATCTCAAACGCTCTCAGGAACGCGTATGAATTGGGATGCAGCTGGGAAGGGGCAACGCATAAGTGCCCGAGCACGACACTCACAAAGTCACTGAAGGGCAAAGTTACCCCCAGGACCGAGACTGCGTATTCATACATAGAGAACGCCCGACCTCGGAAATCTGAGAAGATGCGGTCATCATCTCCCAGGCAGGTTACGACCTAATCGGCAGGGTCGCCGACGACAGGCATCGGCTCCGTTCGGGGTCTCGAAAATGAGGACACCTTGTCCAACAAATCCTCCACCACCCATTCTTCGGGCGAGACCCTCGTCTGGTCGGGACATTGGGGCAAATCTGTTGATGCTCCTGTAGTACTCGTATCCGAATCCCCCGAGGAACTCCTAGAACCAGAAGGGACGGACGCAGATGATCCTGAATCTTCCGAGGACGTCTCTTCTGAAGACACGTCTAATGGATCCACGAGCGAGTTTTCACCTGAAAAGCAGAGGAAAGGCGTCAGTGAATTCGATTAAGAATATCAAATCCACCCTTCCACCGCTCGACAAGTGAAAGGGCGCGCATCAGCTCAGGTACTAGGTCCCGAGCTATAGCCCTGGCTGACCATCGCTCGGAGCGACGGCTTACGCCCAACATCATAAATTACGGGATCTAACCTAGATATTTGTCAAAACCCTAGTCAAGGTCGACCAGCACTTATGTCGACCATGAGTTAGGGTTTGCAACCGACCGATTATAGTGGCAGAAGTCCTAAAGTTTACCGGTTCTAAATCTAAGACTACCGTCAAAACTATCCTAAACCACATGCATTTCTACGAAACCTAAGCTATAAACACCTAAAACGGCGAAAAAGAACTGTACCTTGCGCTTGGGAAGACATTTTTGAAGAAGAAATGTGTTCTGGAAGTGGTGGTCGGCAAGGAGATGCGGTGGTCGACGACTGAAGTGGTGGCAGTTGAACGAGCAGAGCGTCGAAGAAGAAGATGAAGCGAAAAGTTCAGAATGGGCCCTGAGAACCCTATTTATAAGAGGGAAAACACGTGCAAGCACGCGTGACCCCTACACGCTAGCCCCTAGGCTAGCCGTCAAATACTTAATAAGCGCGAATTCCCAGATATTCCAGTTTTTCGTTTCACATTCCCCTGACGAGCAACGTACCGGCTGCCCGTTCCTCGAAGATCTGCAGCGTAAATTCCTGGCCTTAGCACTGCTCATCGCCGAGCACAAAATCATTTCTAAGTCACTGCTCTTCCGCACGAGCAGTAACTTGGGGGGCTCCTGTTCTGGACTAGCCCAATTCCCACAATTGGGTCAAGCAAACCAATCCAATAGCTGTGCTCGACGTCGAGCAGAATTAGGAATGATGGTCTCTGTCGACCATAAGCGTACCGACCACGACGAAGTTCCCTAACGACTAGTTTTGACCGTTACCTATTTTTACGGATTCCTCGATCCGCGCCTCACAATATGGACCAATAATCTTCCATTTAGCCCCTTATATAAACCCTCTCATCTGGGAGGGTCAGATATTCAATTCTCTGACCTTTATTCTCGTACTTGCCCGCTCTTTTCTCGGTTACTTACTTTAGCATCGGAGTGCCTTGCAGGTACACCCCCTTTCTCTCCTCACCGACCGTCTTTCATCAGCTCTCGAGGCCAGCCGTATCGGATCCTGATCTCCAGGTACGATCAAAAATCAATATAATTTTTTTTTGAATTGAATGTATTTTATAGGTATAATTAGTCCCAAGTCCCGTAAAATAATTTTGAGTTTCGATTTAGTCCCATAATAAAAAAACTGTTAGCCCCAAAAGCTTTGGATAAATAACAAATCTTTCCAAGCCGTTTTCCCTAATTCTTGTGAAGATTTCGTCACATCAAGATATCATCAACAACCTGAAATAATATACCTATATATCTTGCAAATTTTCTCAGTTTTTCAACATCTTCATCGCAACAACCATCAAGAATCCCGCTGAGAACAACCGCGCCTTCTAACAAAGCCGCGGTTTTATGAAGGTGAATGAAAAGAAATCACTAGGGCATATTAGAAAATGCACTAGGCTACTAAGAGTATAAAATAATGGGTTAAGAAATCCTCTTTTTAAAATGCCACCAATCTTTTCTAACTCAAACTAAGGATTAGTAGAGAGCTTTAGAGCTTCCAAAGCATCTTGAACTAGAAAATTCAAAGAGACAATGCTCTCTTATGGAGTTTGACGTTGCGAAGAAATTATTGAATGAAATTGCTTATGCGATTGAGAAATTTGGTAGCCTCTCTAATTTCAATGATAAAGTGAATGAGCTTAAAAGAAAATGCAATCAATCATGATGAAAGATCCATCCTAGAGCAAGCTTCAATAGAGTTTGATTGATACCAAATGAAATTGTATGTGCTCTTCTTTTAAGAAGACTTTGGATCAGGTGGAACTCCTTCATCCGGGTTCAAGATCCCAATATATAAGGATGAAGTAAAATTCCCTGATATCAATACATTGACATTTCAGCGTATGTGTAAACAATTGAGAACCAGTAAAAGAATGAAGTAAAATTGAAAGTAAAGAGGGGTTGCCACAGGCTAATCGTACTAATGTCCTAAAATGTATAGATTGTTCCATTAATGTTATTTTTCTCCTCATTTATGAGTTTTAACTTTTTTTAAATATTTTTTCTAAATGATTTAAAGGTAGTGTAGTGTTAGTATAATAAAATCAAATACATAAAGAAATATTTTTTTTCATAATTAAATTAATTAATAATCAATTTTTTTTCTTAACCAATAACAAATTAGAAAATTAATGACTTTTTTTTCTCTTTTAATAAAAAAATGCATAAAGAATATTTTTTCAAAAAATTAAATCAATACTTGATTATAATTTTAAGAAAAATATATTCAATTAAACGATTTCAATCGAATCCTCCAATATTTCTTCCTCATTCATTATTATCTCTTTCCCGATTTTATTTTTTTCGTCATTTAGTTATATTAGAGCAAGTGTATAGGATTATTAATTATTTTGTAATATTTATTTTTCCGCACTTTTACTTCCCGCACTCCCCTGATTTAAACTATGTATCCCCCTCCCCATGATGTAATAGTTTAGGTTTTATTTTCCGCATTTAAATTCCGCAAAAATATTAAACTGCATGGTTAGCAAACTAGGGTGTGCAAAGATTCTATGCTTAAATAAATTGGACCTAGCTAACTAAGTACAAGATAAAATAACTGAAATTAATATTCACAAACGTAAGTCAATCGTCTTACGATCGCCATCTGCACCTCCTAATGTTTCCCCTATTGGTTTCCTTACAAAAACATGGTCAAGTCCCTCTAATGTGAGGGTGTCTTAATAAATGTCCCTTCAGATTAAAAATCATCATAGTCCCTTCAAGATTAAAATATCATAGTCCCTTCGAAGTTGCCAGCGAATAAATGATCTCGTCCCTCGATGACCCTACGAGAATGATGATAGTCCCTTCGAATTACTAAGACACCCCTACAGGTAGCCCTCTATGACCATACGATGATCCTACGCCCGTCCCTTACAAACATCCAAGGTAAAGACTACTTACTCACTAATAGTAAGGACAGTTTTACCCCTTAAAGGAAATAAATAACAAGAAAGACCAACTTAGGGTAGGTATCTCTTAAATACTTGCTCACTCTTTCAAAAATACTCTTTACATCCCTCTTTTTTCAAAACATCTCAAAGTTAAACACTTTGTATATATCCATATGAGGATCATTACAAAGTTAAAGACTTATGAAAATATTTTCTAAACACACACTACACTTGTTTCTAAACAAAAGTAAAGTGAGTTAAGTAATTAAAAGCCCATGGATAACCATGGATACAAAGGGTGTTAATACCTTCCCTTTGTATAACTTATCCCCCTAACTCAAATCTTTTTAAGAAGGTATTTCCTGTTCTTTTATTCCTTATCCTTATTGGATAAAATAAAAGTCGTTGACGACTCTTGCTATCCGCAACATAAATAAAAAGTCAGTTCTCCAACCGTGTTACAATATGCCACGTGCTTGTTTATTCGTCCCACTTAGATAGAAGTAGTCGACTGGGCCCTTCAGAGTGTATCATGACCGCAAAACAACAAATGTTATATATTTTCGGTTGTACGACGATCACCCTCAAACGTGTCTCTTGGATAACATAGCCTTCTACTCTTGATGGTTGACATGTAGGTCACGTCTGATGTACACAGATCTGCCTGAGTGAGTCATGCGCCAAATTGGATATATGTTGGTTGTTCCAAGAGACTCATTTGTGCCTGCTCCTCCCATTATGCCCCCGCAGAGATGTAGATGCCATGCATGATATGATTTCCTTATTCATCTAGTACCTAGTGAAGCATGATGTGTCGTAGCTCCTAGCGAATGAAGATTTCCATTCAGTTACTCTAGTGGAATTCAGAGTGTCACTTCCTTATATGACACTAAATTCTATGAGAGAGAAAGAGGGAGAGAGAGAGAGAGAGAGAAAGATACATATGTCAGCTCATCAAAAAATATTAGAGAAGGAGAAAGCTATGGCAAATCATGTCGTTGGTGTGTTACCTGCATTTCATCGCATTATGGATCTTGAGTAAGCGTGTCTACAGAGATGTGACTTTTCGAAAGACACTTTTGGGAGGACCATTGTAGATGTCATTCTAACTGAGGCACATACGACATTGCAATACATGAGGCAACGAAGGAACAAGGAGGTTCGACATACCTAATAGTATAATATTTGTATTAGGGACTATGGATAGTATTATCGTTTATTAATTTGTTATTTTAACTGTATTTTGATTGTTATTTTGACTATATATGACATTTTCATCTTATTAGATCAATGTATGGTTTAATTGATAAAAAATTTATTATGATAGTCTGATTATAATACATGGTCTATTACATTGGTGTATTTCTATAATAAAAAAAAAATCAAAATTTACTACCTAAAGGGTGATCAGGCAAATGCATATATGTATTTTGTTACGGAAATACATCTTCGGACAAAACTATGACAAAATGAGAGTGTGACTTAATTACGAATGAATGTAATGTGCATACAAGATTATCCTGGAAATACATATCAGAACTAAATTAAGGAGAAAAAAATGAAAGTGTTTCTCAACTACGCGTTGATTTGGTGTAAATGGATGCATTTAGAAATGTACTTCCGAATTTAAAAGGACATTTTCGAATAGTGTATTTCTTTGCCACTAAGCGTGGAAGAAGTAATGCCCTTTTTAAAATTTGACCTTTACCCATGTCTAGATTGCTTACAATTGAAGAATAAATGAGTTACAAATAAGTAAGATTTTCTAGACTAAAACGCCCAAATTTAAAGTCAGGCACCAATTTTTCTTTCAATTTTCTTATTTTATATATATATATATATTTTTTTTTTGGACTTTTTTTTTTACTAAACCTTTGTTTAGTAAAAATAGTAGTTGATTGATAAACTAACTGATAATTTATAGCTTATAAATGATGACATATAATTGATGGTTGATGACTAATGACTAATAAACTAATTGAAGTGTTTGATAAAATTAACGGTCCAATTAATTGATAAATTAAAATGACATAAAAGACACTTAATATATAATTGTTTATTTAAATTAAAATAAATTATAAAGGATGGTAGTGGATTTTAATGATAAACAATAAACTATAACCTAAACGCTATTTCAAATAACGTCTAGAAAATAAGCTATAAGTTAGTAAAATAAACTATAAATTCGTGATAAAAAGACCCTCACCAAACAGATCTTTTATTGTCATATGAATTTATAAGCTATAAGCTCAAAAGTTAAGGTGTGAAACATGCATCAAGCCCATAATAACAGAGAATGATGAAGACATCATAACAATTTAAGAATCCATTAAATCCCAATATCATAATGATTTAACTAAAGATTTTCTATTGTATTTAAGTTTTGTCAAAATGCACACAAGACAGAAAGATAATAATCTAATACTTGGGATGACGAAGTACAACATTACAAAACAGAACATCATTACTCATCATCCTTATATGGATACTCTTCTGGAACTTGCTTGAGAAGTTTTACTTGCAACTCAAACACATCATCACCTCGAAGCGCATCACGTAGCCAAGTGACCTCAGCCTTCATTGATACCTGAAAACAAATGTAGAAGAATCAGGACAAAATCATGAGTAATCTTATTTCATATTTGAGAAAAATACTCAAATTTCATAAGACTGGTAATCAAACTATATATTTTTTGTTTCCTAAGTGTTGAAAGCATGAAGTATAAAATGTCAAATTCGATAAGAAAAAGAAACTTACCATATCCAAGGCTCCTCGAATAACTCCACTTAATATGTTGCAGTAGTACAGACCTTGATAGTTGTCAGGAAGCTCAACAAAGTCCACCAAAGGATTATCTTCCAAAACAATACTACAACAAGTTCCTTCAGCATCCCAATTGGTCACGGATGCGGTAACACCAAGGAACATTTTAAAACCAACCTGTATAAAAGAATTATTAAGGCTGATAAAAATAAAGTCATCTTCTGCTTTAAATATGCTTTACTAATATAATAAAATTAGTAAATAAACCAAAAATGCTGATTACACAATCAAGTACCGGCACACAACCACTCTTGTAAAAGTCATACCAATCAAAATGTGTTGACAGTCACCCAATTGTTAAATACTGAGATTAAACAAAAGTAGCACAAATAAACCAACTACAACATGAAACAAAAGCTAAGAAAATCTAATAAAACGGGTCCCAAAAGAAATTTATATATGAAATTAGGGCCATCCAATAACAATGGGCCAAGAAGATATAATCTCAAAAAAATAGTTGATGAAGAATGAAGAAAAAAGTTAAACAGCATCCTTAATGAAAGCAAATGTCATTATATCTAGGTCACATTTCTTTGAACGGCGTAACATATAATGGATATACAAAATACTCCATAATGATAGCTTTTTATGTTTACTGACCATTATGTTGGGATCAACCGAACCTGAATAATTTTGTTTTGCCTTCTATCTTCATATACAAATAACAATGCTCTCGAAACCAGACCGTATTTCATCCGTATTCTAAAAACAGTTGACTACCCCCCAAGTCAAATACATTTTTCCGATTTGAATGTAAAGTAGCTACAAACTCATAATGGTAAAATAATGATAATTTATGTAGCAGGGGCCCCCCTCTACTGTATCTAGTCTAATATTTTTGAATCATATGCATCAACAACATTCATTTCAATACTAAAATAACAAACCTATAAACATACTTGTTCATATGAATTTGGCTTATGCAAAACTTTGAGGGACTAATCTCCCCGTGCCTAAAGGCCCTAACTCTCTCAATAGACAAGAAACTTCTAATCCCTCCTTTTACTTATACACATCACAGCCTAACCTAACAAACTAACAGGGTACATTGAACATTCACCTTGTTCTGAAGGTAGCAAATATAAGTTGTAAACAAACTGATCAGGATCCAATGATTCAAATTGCCAGAAGTCCTTCACCTGCTCTAGCAGTGTCTATTACAGAAAATTTCATACCCTTTCTGCTGCAAAACTCTGCAGTGGCATATCTCATATATTGGGTCATGCCTCGTGTCCTTCTCGGTCTTGATTTCAAGACGCTAAAGTTCTCACGATCAATTGATTCAACTAATCTTCCTCCATTCTCATCGACGCCATTGATCATGGATGGAACTCAGTTACCATTTTGAAAAGAATTGGTATATCTTCATTAGAAAGTTCAAGGAGCAATTTCCCATATTGCCGTATAGATTGCAGAACTTTGATGGTTAGCTCCTTCAATTCCCGAAGACCCTTAATCTCTCAACTGACAAGATGCTTCTCTTTAACCTTTTCTTTTATTTATATACACATCAGTCTAACCCACCAAACTAAGAGGTTAAACTATTAATCATTTTGATAAGTGAAATCTTTATTAGAAGACTTAAGGAAGAATTTCCTTAGTACCAGATGCATCCCTCTAATCCCTTCCTCTTATTTATACACATCATAGCGCAACGTAACCAACTAAGTAACTAACTAAGCTTTTGTTCACATGAACACAATCTTAGTTCTAGTCAGACTGCCAGTGCCAGAAAACCGAGGTTATATTCCTGCCATCTGAGAATCTCTTTTCCAATGTTCTAAAAGCTTGAAGTTCAAACATATCAAGCCAAGTACAAAACTTAATTTTTGTGCCCACAAATATGCTTTCTGATCTTTATATTTCATGTATAGATTAAGCCAAGAACCAATACATACAACCGTACGCTCAAACTATTTGATAATATTAACTATTTATTAAAGAAAGTAGGAACTTGACTTTACAGTTTTTTCTACTTACAAATCACGCAAATTAAGGGGACCCTGGACAGCTAAATGTTCCTATAGATTAAATGAACAAGCAGAAGTGCCATTTTCGCATGACCTTCATCATATTAACGATAAACATTTTTACATTTTTATTCTACCAGCATCTAATGAAACCATTCAACAATGCAATACCTTTGCAATCACATCAGCTGTCTCTCTGAAATCAACACACCTTGAGACATTAGATTTAGCCAAAAACTCATCAATCAATCGGATTCCAATATTATAACCCCTGAAAACACACGCCAAACAGCAAAATTCATATTGATGAAAGTGACCCAAATACAAATACACACCAAACCATGGAGCTAAAAATCCCACAAATAGATGTGAAAAAACAAATTTTACGGCATCAAAAGATAAGAGAACACAACATATTGAATTGAAATAGAAAGAGAGTTTTAGAATTGTACATTTGATCTAGCTGCTTGTTGACTTCCTCAACCTCTTCCAGATCTGTAAGCAATTGCCGCACAATTGCCCCATATGTCAGAGTAAATAGCTCCGCGTTCTGCACAGTCCAAGAGAAATTTATAAATTCTATTTCTAATGCAGATCGATACAATTAACTCAAAATAAGGATTCCAAGAACTTGAAACAAAATTGTCATTTTTATGTAAAGCAAAAAAAGTAAAATAAGGGAGAGCAATCTACAGTATATTGGTGTAAAATTGGGGGAAAGTGGAAAATTGAGCAATGTTATGTTATTTTCTTGGGTACCAAACAGAATATAATGAGAGTTTTGTTTTGGTTTGCTTACAACGCGTTCGATGTTTGCAAATATCGCATCACCGGATCGAGGAGCAACCGGAGCCATCGTTAGAGCTCACACAGATTTGTTTTTCTGCAGAAATAACAAAATTAAATGATTCAAATATGGTTTCATTCAAATATGGTACGAATGAAACAAATCCAATATCTTTAAACTTATCCACAATTTACGAACCCAACTCAAGATAACCAACAAGATATTAGAAGCACAAAACCAAAGTACTTTCTCAGACTACATACAGTTTGCCAAAAAATATAACAGTAATTAACCAAGGATAAGTTGTAGTAGCAACCATACCATAAAAAAGCTATTGCCAAAAGAACTTCTATTGTTATGTGATATTATTAATTATTTGAAAGAAAAACAAATTATAGAGAAAAAACAAATTGCACATTAAGTGCAATATAAAATGTAACATTTTATATCTTTGGCTGTTTTAGTTTTCTATTTTGGCTTCAAATATTTGTATTTTAAACACTCAAGATGTAATTAACCTGTGTTTATCAACTTTTCCCTTAGAAATAACTAATAATATTTGTTCTTAATTGTTGACAATGAATTATTTATATTCTTTATATTGAGAATGGATAGTTTGTAAAAACAATTCATCATCTAAAGGGATTTTGATCCAAAAACTAAAGCTACCGAAGTTATAGAACGGAGGGAATAATGTTAGTCTCAAAAGAGGGTATAAATCATGTGTGTTAGTGTAAGTATATGACATGTGCATATAGGAGTTCTCAGTTCATAGTTATGGCCATAATAGGTATCAATTAATTGCTCTTGTCGTGGGTGGAAATTGGATACCCAACGCCAACAACCCCCTGCTCTCTAATTTTTTTTGTGTAATTTGTTTAATACCTTGCCCTGCTCATATTTTCCATGCCAAATAAATTATATAGCATGCAGACTCTAACCAAATCAATTCTCAAAATAGACATTTAACAAATCATACCTTCTTTTTTCTGATGAAAAAGCATATCCTATTACAACTTACAAGTACAAACATGTACTGTAAATTTTTAGTTAAATGAAAAGCGTAAGAATAAAAGAAACTTCATTAAATATTGCATCTAGATCAAACATCGTCATCTAGAGATTCCACCAAAATGACAAGTTTGACATGATTGAGAATACTTGCAAATGGGCAATCAAGCATCTATTGATTATCCAATTTGTATGAAAAAAACACAGCTAGCCAATAATTCAGCTACATTAAGCAAGATAAAATTTTGAAGATCTGATAATAATAACAACAACAGTAGTAATAAGAATGATCTAATAACAAAATATGACAGATTGCTAGAACTGTGTTATTGCTGTTACAATAAACATATGGAACATTAGAAGAATGTATATATTTTCCCATACCCTAAGATTTAATAACTTGACCCATGTTTGATATGTAGCTCAAACTAGAAGTAAACACCAGAATCTTAAAACATGAGTATCATCCTTCTTTTACCAACCCTATGCACCGACACCTCTGAAAAAACGTGACACCGACATTTGTGATTGCGTTCAATTTATTCATTTTTTTCAAATTATTACCGGTGTCGACATATAATTTATAGAGTACTAAGTAATTTATTTTCTCCCAAGTCCCAAGCATTTGAATTTACAGATTTCAATAATTGGAAAGTGAATCTAACTAAGTCCATAATCATGAACAAATGAGGCGATGAAGCCTCAAACTAATGCGTTAATATCTACTAAACAGAACTTAGTAAAATCATACAATATGCGATTTGGGATCTATTTGCCAATAACTGATCTTTGAAAAAAAAATCATAATTATTTTTATAATAATTATAATTTTCCTGATCCCTTGCAATTCATAACAAGAAGATTGTTGGGATCTGAGATTCATGCGAAATTTTCATCTATCGGATCTCTAAGATGATTTATAGGCTACTGTTAGAAATGCTATTTAGACGGAAATAGGTAAATGAATGACAGTGAGAGCAGTGAAGAGAAAAGTAGAGAAGATATTTAAAAACTATGAACCTTTGGTGTTAGTGCAAATCTTGGTAGGCGGTGATGAGTGATGAGTGCTCGTTGCTGCTTTGGGCGATTCCTGCGTTTCGCGGAGGGGACTGAAACTGATTTGGGGATATTTTCGTAACTGCGTTATTTAATAGTAGGACAATTTTGTTCACAAAAATTTAGATATTGAAGAAATAGTTACCAATTTATTAGTTAAGTTTATAAAATTGAAAATTGGAAATCAGTTTGATTTACATGTGTTAATCAAAATCATTTTCTGTTATGAATTTGAATGTAAAATAGAGATTAACAAAACATTTATATACATTTTAAAGACATTGCTAGCTATCGACCCACAATATTCCATTTATTTACAAGATTAATTATTAACACTAAAATTAACTATTATAGTCGTATATAAAATTCACAATACATATTTAAATACTGCGTTACAAAATGAAATTAGCAACGTGACTGAACTCGCAAGAGAATTAATCGCAATTGGTTGTCACATGAAAAATATGTCACTAAGTTATGGCGTAATATTCATGTCACTAATTAAAATATATATTGCAACATCTAGATATGGGGAGAGAGGTGGATTGAAGCCATATAAAATTCATTCAACGAAATTGTCAATAGCAATGTGGAAAAATGCCACTATAATTTTTTTTGTTAGAATTTTAACACATTATTTCTATTTCGTAGTAACTTTTTAATAAAAATATCACTAAAAGATAATTAATAATTAATAAAATACAAAAATTAAAATCATATTCAATAAAAAAAAATACTCACTAGTCACGTGATAATCACACCACAAACATAAATAACAGTAAAAAAAGAAGCATCGGTAAACAACTCATCTTCTTCATTTTAATCTTCCTTATTTGCTGCTTCTTGGTCACCAAACTCTTGATTTTCACCCATTGAACCATGGTTCGTTTGTGAGAACAAAATTGTCGCATTTGTTCCTCCATCTCAGATTATCTCTTCTTCGTTTCCTCAATTTCAACATTTAGTGTCGCCTTCTCACATCTTTAGAGCCAGTTGTCTCATTGTTTTCGTAATTTCGGATGTCAATTCTGGTGGACGTGATGTTTCTTCCCCACCTGCAAGTCTTTGAAATAAATTTATATCCCTTTTTTCTGTAGTTGCCGACAAAAGGTCCAACACAAAAAAAACTCATTAGCTCCCTTCTCACCAGTTATTAAACTCCAGATATAAAGATTTACACTTGGATCAATTGAATTTGAATCTATTGAGGATTTTCAACTAGAAATTGTGTGAGCAACCTCTAATTCAAGTAATTTAAAATAATTAAATAAAATAATGAAATATAGACAACTTACTAAAATTCTTCTAGAACGATCGTCAACAAACTCCCCTAATTTTTTGGTACGGGTATTTACAAACAACTCATTAATTCGGGGGGGGGGGGGGGGTCTCACTATGCCCTTAGTTGTAACACCCCAAAATTTTGCCTCTCGTATTTCACATATTCTAGCTCATCCTTTCATGCATTTCATTGCATTCAAGTCATAGAAAAATAAAACATATATCATTAGTTATGCATAGGGCTTGTGATTAGAGGATTTCCAAAGTTCTGGTCAACCAAGGTACAAGAACAAGATCTAAGTGTCTTCCAACAAGCCTCAAGGGTCTCTTACACCCTATATCACCTCATTTGATCCCTCAAAGTCATTTGAAGATGATAATTGATCAAGAAGTTGAGGCAGTGCATAATCTCCTAGCAAAAATGGTCCAAAATTAGGGTTTGTGATTCAAGCATTCTCCTGATGAAATTTTGGTGCAAACTTGATCTCAAGGTTTTCTATATGTTAATAAGTATCTAAGGATGGAAGGTTTCCCATTGTATCATTTCAGAAGGTTTCCAATTGATCAGTTACTTGAGAATCAAGAAATTGGGGAAAAGTCAATTGTGCAGCTCAAAAAGTCAACTCCTGACTTTTTAAGGTCAAATTCATGTTCCACAAGTCAAATATGTTCAATGGTGAAGATTTGATCATGAAAAGTCAAGAGATTCATAGAAAAAAATAAAAAATCACAAAACTGCCCAAAATAGAATCTTAGGTTTTCTTAAAATGGAAAGTTTTGCCATTTGAGGGGTCAAATTCCAAGCATTCTTTCTTCATGATAAAAGCTTCAAACTTAATGGCTTGGGAGGTCTATCAAAAGTCACATCCTAATCTTCAAATCCATATCAAGAACACCTCCATTGGATCAAAATTGAAGGAGTTATGATCAATCAAAGTGGAACAAAATCAAGGCAACTTGGTTGGGCAACCAAGTCATGGGCGAGCCAGAAGCCTCTCATTTCATCAAACAGTTGGTGTGCCATTTTCAAGTCCATTTTTCTCCATTAATAAAGCTTCAAATTAAATTTTATTGAACATCAAAGTTGTACATTTTCATCTTCTCTTCAACTTTGATGTTGAAAGATTTTTTATTTGATCAAAGGATAAAGAGTTATGGTTGTTCAAAGAGAGGTAATCAAAACTGAATTTGTGCCCTAGGCCTAGGCCAAGCTGACACACCCATGGGAGCAGTTTTGCTTAATTGTGTTCTAAGTCATTTTTCCTCATATTCCAAGCTTCCATTCATCTCAATTCCAACTACAAACATGAACTATCAATCATCCTTGATCATTTGCCACCAAGATCATCCATTTTCATGCATTAACTTGAGATAAAATCATCCGCAAATATCATTCTTTTCATTGTAATTTGATCGTCTATCATGGAAGTCTTTTTTTATTTTTATGAATTTAGTCATCCATTTCACAAGCATGAAACACTATCCATATGCATTTCATCTTTTGAGCACATAATTTTCTTACATGTCATGTGTCCATGCATGATCATGCATGAGAATAACAAGAAAGTTAAAAAAAAAATAAACAAGCCTATGTCATTAAGTTATGTTACAACAACATCATCCCATCATCATTCATATTATCATAGCATTACCATAAGAAATGTGAGCTCTCCACACACAAGTCAAGCTCTATCACATGGTTCACTTTATTTTTTGAACTTGAAGCTTCATTTTTGCACAAGTCTTTAACCATAGCAAGTTAATCATGGTTCTAACCATCAACCACCATGGTTAACCACTAACCATGCATACATAAGAGAGCATAACATAATTTGCAACCAACTTGGATTATGCTCTCATTTTCACACTTTTTGCATAAAAAATTTCTCTCTGATTTCTCTCTCTCTCTCTCTCTCTCTCCCTCTCTGCCACGAGTTCTTCAACTTTATTCTCCAATTTTCATTATTCATTAATCTCAAAGAATTGGTGCATTGGAACACAACTCATATCTTCATCATCTTCAAGATCATATCACTGATTTCCACAAGAATTGAAGCTCCATAGCATTTATTTTGCTCTGTTGAAGATCAAGAATCAAGCATTTCATCTCTGGTTTTCTTACAAGTGAAGATTCATCAAGTTCAGGTTCTTCTTCTTCAAACCTTTCTCTGAAATTTTACTTGATTTAAACATGTATTTTTCTTGTTTTGAAGCTCAATAAGAGCAATGTAATCTCTGGATAGTTGATAGGCACCATAGGTGTATAGATATGAAAGTTAGGGCAATATTCTTGGCTTTGATACTCTTTGTTCATGCGTGTTTTGTGATTTTCATTTTTGGATTTGAGATACATATGACATAAGCTTTCAATTGGTGTGCTTCTTATTGATTTCTGGATTTTTTTTGTCAGTTGTAGTGTTGGAGTTAGGCCGAAGAAGATGACCGGAGGTCCTTCTCCGGTCGGTGAGAGTTTGTTAGGGTTTTATGATCAGATTATATTCCAACCATTAGATCTTGTCTATCCTAGGGTTAAAAACGTGCCAGCAAATAAATGTGGGGCATTCTCATTCACGTGCCATTTTTATAAGCCTGAGAGATCATGTGAGAGTGTTCCATGTTAGCCTATCACGCACGTTCATTGGGTGGGACGAACAATGTCTTTTTATTCTGTTTATGTTAAATGGAGAGTTGAATGTTATACTTTCTTATATGCAATACTTATGTTGTTTGGAGAAGATTTTTACCGTATTTCATTTGAGTTTGATAAAATAGATTCATAAGACTTATATGTTTGTAGAACATGTTTATCTTTATAATTTCGGTGTGATGATACCCTAAGTGAAGGTGAGCATGCGATGACTGGCGTTGAATGTTTCATTTTAAATTTAAGTGTTTGTAGAGCAGATGTGTTTGATGTTGTGTAACATCCTAAGTGTGAATATATATGTGTTATCTACATGTTTTATTTTATAATTATAAGTGCATGGTTTTAGGGTGTTACATGTAACATCAGGAATAAGGGTTTTGTTATGTTTTAAGTTGATGTTGGACTATGTTTGATTGAAGTTGAATACATTATTAAGTTTAAAATGACGTTGTTATTGTAACACCCTAATTTTTGCCTTAAGGTTTCTTCGCATTTCATCTGCATTTTGCATACAAACAAGATCGCACTGGTTGCACGGTTCTTCTCGGGTTAGGATTATGCCTCGCAGAGGATCACCGTTGTCTTTAATTGTTTTATTTGATTGTGTTTACTAAACTTTAATCAAAATCCAAAAATATTTTGTTTCCTTTTGCTAACTTTTTTTTTCCAGGAAGAGGAACCATATAAAAATGCCAAAAAATAGCAGTCCTGCAGCTCGAGTAAATTTCAAAAAAAAAAAAAGAGAGTCGAGGTTGATCCGCAAATAATTCAAAATTATCAGATCAAGGATTTCCCAGGTTAATTGATTCATTCAAAGGATTTCCAAGGTTCACATGTTCATTTCTTCGACGTACACAAGAATCGGGCCGAAACAACCAAGCAGCTATTTTTGAACAAGAAATTCAAAATCCAGCTTGGTTAACCGGTTAACCAAATGGTTAACCGGTTAACCAGTGCGAAATTTGAATTTTTTATTCAAATTCAGCACCCTTAGATCATTGATTTAACAGGAATATTCTAGATCCATTGGTTTCTGATTTTCTACATCATTTTTGATCATTTCCTACCAAAAACCCTCACTAATCACCACTCTTTTCCATTTCCCACCAAATTTTCAATTACCAAACCTAAATTCAAATTACCAAAGCAAGCTCCATTCCACAAAATTTCCATACCTAAGGCCTTTAAATAGGACCTCAATTTCATTCATTCCACAAGCTTTTGATAGCCAAAAAATCTCTTTCAAATTACTTCCCCAACACCAAAATTCTCCAAAGCTCATCTTTCTTTCTTTTGAAGTTATCAAGAATTCACATTGAATTCTTGATTAACTTGAGCTAGAACTTCATCCTTTCATTCTTCTGCTCATCAATTTCAGTAGATCTAAGCTTGTGTTGGTTCAATTTGAAGAAAAGCTTTTGGTAATTCATCTTCCTCCATAAACCCATATTCACCATCAACATTCAAGATGTAGATCTTTGGTGCTCTTGTTTCTAGATCCTTTGGATCTTTATTTGTTGTTTGATTGCAGGGATTCCACTGTATTTTGGTTTTAAAATTCGTGCAAGTTCAGATCATGATCATCCAATGTTTGAGAAAAGGTTTCAAAATGGATCATGTTGAATTTTCTGCATTTTTCAGCTTCTGGTACAACGTTAACCGGTTAACCATTTGGTTAACCGGTTAACCAGTTTAAAAACAGCGCAAATTATTCAAAATCTGCTTGCGTTAACCGGTTAACCAATTGGTTAACCGGTTAACACAAGTCAGAATGTTGTTTTTGGCTTGTTTCAAGCCCCTTTTTGGTTCTCTTTTTCTTCTTCTTCTTCTTCCTCCCTTTTATTTATACCTTGGGAAGTATTTTTGGGAATAATTCCTCCTTAATTTCCATGGACTTTGGGTGTAGATTAGAGTAGTTAATGTTCATTAATTCAAAACTACCTTTAAGTGAATTATTCAATTCATTTAAGGTACTTTGCATTAGTGATACATTTTCATACTTGAATCCACCAAGATAAGTGATTGAACTTAAGGATGGAAGAATACCATAAGTATGACTCACTTTGGTATTCATCTTTAGTTTTGTGCGGTATCGCGTTCGGATAACGATTTATATATCGTTTATCTCGCATGCATTAGCACTAATATTATGCACCTTAATTGGTGGTGGCCGGCCTCATTTGTAGGGTAATTACTTCGTAAATTACTCGGCGATTGCTTAACATAGACCTAAATGTGTCCCGACTTCGGAATAAAAATCTAATTGGGTACTTGCACTTTCGTGGACCGGATCTCTTGTTGATCGCGTAATCCCAAAGTGGTTAATCATATTGCATCAAGAATCGAGACTTGTGAATTTTTGATGCGTAGGTGCTTTGGGTCTCCCAATCGCCTTTCAAATTTCATTGAATTCGGTTTGGTTTGCCTTGATTAATCGCTATAGTGTAAGATGCTAAGCGGATCCGGTTGCCTTCGGTTTTGGTTACCTTTTCTCCTTTTTGGTTGTGGATGATTAAGTTCACCATACCATTATTATGTAAATATTATTATAATATTACTACTATTAATATTTTAGATTCTTGCATTTTTATTTCTTTTGTC
Source organism: Lathyrus aphaca (assembly GCA_963966055.1). NCBI lineage: Eukaryota > Viridiplantae > Streptophyta > Magnoliopsida > Fabales > Fabaceae > Lathyrus > Lathyrus aphaca. The sequence continues at coordinate 152,984,782 of OZ014521.1, forward strand.
ACTAACATTTAATTTCTTGCACTATTATTACTTTTATTTTATTTTGCTTTATTCATCCATATCATGTTTATTATTTTCCCTTTTTATTTGTTGATTGATTTTCTATTTGTCCATTTGGACACAAAAAATTAATAAAGGATTAAATCTCTAAAAAACTTGTGACTTTAATTTGAGGACTATTGCTTACTATCCTTAGCATTTGGAGTGAAGATTTGGACTTAGATTCTTAGGACACCTCTTTTGCTTTGATCTTCATAAAGTTGGATTTAGCCTTCATTTGGCTATTTGCTAGCTTACAAGGATGGAACTCTTATGCTCATAATTTGGAATGTCATCAAGTTTGGTTAGATCTTTCTTCCCCTATCTTCTTTTTCCTTTTTTAGGATAGTCCCTTCATCTCCTCCCACTTCTTAAATTTTCAAATTTTCTCCCTATTTTCAAATCTTCTTGGTTTTCAAACTTTAAACACTTTCGCAATCAAACCTTGACTTCGGTCAAGTGATTTTATCTTTTCATTTTATTTTCTTAAATAAATGTTAATCCATGTAAATATATCGAAATTCTTTTCTTACATACTTTAAAAAATCCAAAACTCACTCAATTGTTTTTGTGCCTTTGTGCACCTTTTCTTTTCATATGTTTAGATATGATTCATTCTTTCTAGCGGAATTATTCGCTTAAGAATGACGACTTATCTCTACATTTTAAAACTAATGCAACTCATTGTTTCTTTTCGAATTTTGTACCACGAACTACGAGGTTTTGATCTCGCATTGCACTTTGTGGGTACGTAGGCATGAGGCATTAAAAACCTCTTCAAACACAAAATCTTAAAAAACATTCTTCTCCTCATCTCTTCAATCATTTTCAAGCAAACCAATTTCAAACCAAAAAGCAATAAATATGTCAAAGGGCTCCCGTGGAGTACCACGGACGAGTCGGGTGCGTAAAACCTTCCCGATTTGTAACCAATCCCCTTACCCGTTCTCTGTTTGTTTCTTTTAGCTTTTGCTTTTAGACTCCTTAGGTTTTTGTTCGTTCTTTTACCTTTTTCCTTTTGGAAATAAATAAAAGCGCGGTGGCGACTCTGTGTACATCGAGTTAAGTTAATCAATAACTTACACTCACGATTTTACCGCTAAAGTTATGATATGATTTTTTGCTACATGTTGATAAATGTTTTGAAAATTGTTGTTGGGTTATCAAGGTGACACCTTAAATTGTTGAGTAATTCTTTTTATATAAGTTTTTGGGTGTAGGGTGTTACACAAGTCATCATTTTGAAGATATTTTCAATCTCTTGCAACCAGCTCTGAGCACCATCAGGGTCGTATCTGTAACATCCTAATTTTTCCATGTCTTAATTAATATATCTGATTATATTTGAGATTCTAACATCGCTTAATATTACAAACTAAAAATTAATTTAGCAATTAATCACCCTTTATTTTTATTATTTATTATTCGGTTTGAATATCATCGTTTCATTTTAAAAACTAAACTTTGAAATTAGTACTTAAAATACTTAATTTTAAGTTGACTAATTAGCCATATTATTATTGTTGTTATTTTTGTTATTATTATTTTTATTATTATTATTATTTTATTTGAATATTACCATTTCATATATGCTCTTATTCATATGATCTTACTACTTTTTCAGACATTCACTAACTTAAATGTTGAAGTATAACCTCGCGGAATCCACTTCTTCCAGGATCCACTTCTGTCTGTCATAACCGAAAGCTCACTACATCATAAAAGAACTCTATTATATTTGATATATTCTCGATTTTAGATCTACTTTGCAACAATAATTATGTTAGTTACTAGCAGGATACCCGTGCTATCGCACGGGCTCTATCTGTATTCACACGCTACACTGCGAAACATCACTTTTCAACTCTACCACATTTTATCAATGTCTAAATTTTGTCCAGAGTAATCAATTTAATAGGTTAATAACTCCAACAACAATAATATGGATAAATTACAAATACAAAATTAATGCTTCTTACCAATGGTATTAAAAAATATATAGTGATATCATTCAGTACACAAAATGCGATTCTGGTAGAATTTTTCATTCCTACAATAGCATGAGTAAATATACCAAACTTAATTTAATGTATGAAAAATAAAATTCAAATGATCAGTATACAACTGGTATCTTATAGATTTAATATATTAACATTAAAATGGTCAATCTACCGCTGGTATGTAATAGATACGTTCACGTCTACCCGTGGATGATGTCTGGATCATGCTTGCAATTCCAGTAATTAACAAAATTCAGTTGAATTCAGATGAGTAAATCCAAAACTACAAACATGAATAAAAGCATGGTTCCAATTCAAATAACATCATCTTTTAGATATTAGTCAATTTGTTCAAACCTAAAATTATAACAGTTTTTCGTCAAATATAAGTTTTCCGTCAAATACCGCAAATATATGATAAATATCTAATTTTTCATTATAAAAATATTTGTAACTTTCTCGTTTAAAAAATATTTGTAACTTATCTTTATTTACAAAAATAATTGTATCAATGTGTAGTTTTTTTCTTCCATTTATAAGCTTCTTCAACACGTGTGTCAATTTATAAAAATATAAATATTCGTAACTTAAACATGTTTATAAAAATAATTGTATAAATAGTTGAATTTTCCCTTTTATAAAAATATTTTTAATTTATTGACATTTATAAAAAACTATTTCTAACTTATTTTCGTTTAAAATAATAATTGTATCAATAATTGAATTTGATCTATTTTTGAAATTATTTGTAATTTATTTCTGTTTATAAAAATAATGGTAATTTATTCTCATTTATAAAATAATCATTAGATATATTCACATATACGTGTATCAACATGTATATTTTTGCTCGTTTATAAACGCATTTTACCGAAATGTAAATTTATGAATATTATATTTATGTGATATTATGAATAAATAGTGAATCAAAATCTTTTATTTAAAAATTACTCCAAAAATAATTGAATATTAATAATTGAATAAATTATCAATACTTGAGAAATTTATAAAATGCAATTTTTATTCATCCATAGTCGATTGTCTTATTCATCCATAATCTGATTGTCTTATTCATCCATAGTCTGAGAGTGTTTCAATAATTTCTTAAGGGATGCAATTTACGTATTCCAAAAAATTATTTATGAAAAATTATTTGATAAATAATTTATTATTATAGTAGTTTTAAAGCATTTAAAATAAAATTATCTCGATTATTTATAATAATTTGATTTAAAAATTCAATAAATATTTATATTTATTTATTAGATTTAAAATAAAAATGAATTATCTTACATTTTCCTTAGAAAGGGTTAGGTCAAATTTTTCTTTTATTTGATATTATTAATGCATTATTATGATTGTCACATTTTTATTGTCATATTCTATTATTATTATTATTCATAATATTGATATTAATAGTGAATTATTATTATTGTCACAATTTAAGGCACCAAATCAAATGCTAATAAAGACTTATTTACATTAAAACTGATGATATTAAAGAAAATTCAAATTTTATCAAATCATTAGAAATCACTTTTTCTCTTTAAAGTCAGAATGAATTAATAAATGCACAAGATGTGTTATAAGTCACAAAGTTACACCCGACAGAAGTTAATAAAAACCTTTGCAACACAACTACACACAAGAGAGCAAATACAATACAAACTCCACTATATAAAATCAAAGTCGCCACCATTCTGGACAGGAAAATTCCAGCACACATGATATTGGCCTACATTGATAATGGTAGATTGATTGAAAATAAAATCAATCCAGCCAAAAGAAAAAGAAAATGCATCGGATTTGAAACTACCCCAAATTCACTTCATCACAATCGTTTTCTTCTTCCATACAACAACCATATATTTACAATTTTTCCACAACCATGTGAATCAAAATAACCTCAAACATAAAAAATATCAACATTAAACCTTAGAACATAAACCAAATCACTACCATTAATATCATCACATTGTCATTTAACAAAATCAAAGAACAATCGCAACTCACACAATCACACACATATTAACAGCCACAAAAACCAGAATTTTAAACAATAATATATTGAACCGAAACAGAAACAGAGGGAAGAAGATCCTCGTCGAAAAATCAACTTCGTCCTAGCCAAAGAGGATAGCAAAAACTTCTGAAAGAACTCCTGGCCTATCACTTCCAGTTAACTCGATTGAACTGAGTTCAAACCGCAACTTGAACACAATTACATTCTGTCACAAATCATAACAGATTCATAGAATCATTCCACTATTTCAACTCAGTTCATGGAAGTGGTTCTCCTTCCGGGTCACAAACTTGATAACTTAAAGAATCATTCCATTTTCCAGTTATTAGAATCTTAGGCTCTTCAGCAACATTATACACATATTCATCCACTTCATATCAACCAGCCCCTGCAAAATGTAAATTCAATGCTTTATAATTGGACACTACATATAAAGCAACACTAAATTACTATAAGAGATAATGTTTAAAACATAAACTAATCTTAATACATGTCCAATATAACCCAGCTTGACTGGACTTTCTTTGCTTCAGCAGCAACCGCACTGCACAACGAACCCAAAAGAATCTTCAGTATGATCTTTATTTGTGCAAACATTCAGTAAACATTACTTCAAAAAGCAGAATAGGAAAGAAAAATGCAAAGAAACACGAATGTAAAAACTATTAGAGAGTTATGCTACTACTTCGAATCGTATTCAGATCATAAAAATCATGAATTTGAAGCACTAACTGAGAACATGAATTCATAATAACTTCTTTCTGATCCGAAATAGTTCCTAATCGCGATGTCCAACTACACGTAGCACAATCAATCGTAAACTTTGAAGTTCCCCATACCTTATTCCATATCAAATACACAAATTATAATCAATCAATCATAAACCTTTTAAATCATTCAGATCTCAATCAACTTCAACCTTTCCCATTCTACATTTTCTACCTCATTTTTAAATTTTCTTTTTCCTCAAACTAATCAACATTAGTAAAGAATTACACAAAAAAACACAAAAGCTGCAAAAGTAGAAGCATATATGAAACTCTAAACACAAAATTGAATTCAAAGAGAAAGAGAGAGAGAGAGAGAGAGAGAGAGAGAGAGAGAGAGAGAGAGAGAGAGAGAGAGTGAACAATACTTGATAAAATTGTAGGAAAAGTGACCAAAAGCTTAATGCAATCCCCAGTTTGAACAACTGATTCAAAGCCCAAACCAAAGCAATTCTTGAAATAACTTTAAAATCAAAACCGGTCCAGATATGTCTATAAATGCGATGGTACAATGGCCTGAATCATATCAAGCTATAAAAACATAATAAAAAACGGCAAGTGGTAATAATCAGACATAGAGTATGATAAAGTTTATACCAACATGCAGTAAAAAAATCTAACAATAAAGCTTCTACCTTTGAATCAAGCAATATTAATCTTAGTGAGAGTGAGAACAATTTCACTTTATGGAGATTATACTCAAACCTGATTCTAACCTTGCATAATGAATTCGCAAAATAATGTGCCTTTTGAAATAATGGTCAAGCAAACAGAGTTACAAATGTATCAGTAAGTAAATTGTTATATGATAATTGAGGACTTGAGAGAGACATATAAACTCACCTTTTCGCAGATGTTACACCAGGAATTTGCTCTTCGTTGAACCACATACACAGTGAGCAGTTGCAACGATGAAAATTCATATTCTTATAACTACATTTATTGAAGAAATAAAATTTCAAGTGAAGAAATAAAATTGTAGCTTGGAATTTCAAGGAGTTGATAGATTAACCACTCTATATTTGAATAGAGAAGAATGAGAGAAGAGAAAATCGAACCTGAAGGCGATGTGGTGAAGATTGAAAAAGGAGGATAAACCCTAGCTGCAACAACAACTTAGTGATAATGATGAAAGGTGTAGCCCATTTGTTTAAATCAAGAAAAAGTTAATAGCTAATGTTAATTTCAAATTTCAAAGTGTCTTTTGAATAACCAATATGAATATGAATGATGAAATGTATGAAGACCTTAGACACATTAGCCATAATTAATGTCAAATGGCTAATAATCAAACAAATGTGGTTTAAGTCCTTATACCCTTTTAGTTAAGTTCAATTAGTAATTTTAATAGAGGGGTATAATAGATAATTAGTGGGTAATCGTTTTTATAGTTAGATATTAGATTAATTTAGAAAAATATCTTTATAAATATGTCTATAAAGAATTCAATTCAAAACATGTATGAAAAATATAAATTAGGACATTTTTTTCTTTATATATATTTAAAGTCATGCATTATTTTCTTAATTGTGTATTCACTGGTGAGTTTGCTTCTAAGCAATATAAAATCCCCTAACCAATAAATAAAGCTTACTTAATTATTATTTCAAATAAAAAATCACACTCAAGTATTAGTCAAACAAATCGAATTTAATTAAAAATCACTAACAAATTAAATCCATTCACTTTGAAATTAATTTACAAGAATTAATCTAAATAATACTCTTCCTCTCATATTTAATAAATAAAAAATACAAGTATTAATAAAAAGAGTTTAAAATATTGCATTCTAGTTTTATATATGCAACCAATCAAAATGTCTACAATTATTATGTAATATCAGTATTTTTAAAATAAAAATATATTTTATTCTGATACATAGTTCTGATTGATTAACCGTGTAAAATATTTTACACTGATTAGTATATTTTCTTTTTTCTCTAATAAAAATAATTTAACTCTTTTTCCAAAAATAAATAATTTAATTGAATATGTACCCATTTATTTTTGCCAGTCAATATTATTTACTTTTTTTAATTTATCAAATAATTAATTTATTGAATTTATATAGAACATAAATATATATTTTTTAATGGCATAAAGATCATAAATATTATTCATATAATTGAAAAAATAAAGATAAAAATAACCATAGAAAAGTATTATTTTATTAATATAAATTTATTTTAAATAAATTTTAAAGTAATCAAACTTTCTAGTTTTAATGGTGAACAATGAACTCTAAAATATCATTGAATTTAATCTAGTATTATATCTTTAATCAATAAAAAATTATGATTCAATGTTAAGAATATTTTATTTTATTTTAAAATAAATTAAAATTTTACAACAATTTTTACTAAATTTGCCTTAATAAATAATTTAACTTTTTTTTCTTATTCTCTAATTGGTTAATTCCAATGAGCGTGCCACGTGTCTTCATGCATTTTTACTCAAAAAAGTGTCATCTTATACTTTCTCTCTCCATATTTCCTCAATAAATAACCCACCCCGTTTCCACAAATCACTGAACTCAAACATTTTATTGTAACTTCACATTACATCAAACATGGCTTCCTCCACCATTACCTCCTCCTTCCTCTACACCCAATCCCCTAACTCTTCTCTCACTGAGAAATCCTCATCTCTCAACCGAACCCTTACCCTTGGATCCAAACCAAAACACTCCCTATCTGTATCAGCCTCAGCCGCACCTTCACCTCCACCCTCCTATGACCTTAACGCTTTCAAATTCGCTCCGATCAAGGAGTCTATTGTTTCACGCGAGATGACTCGCAGGTACATGACCGACATGGTCACACATGCCGACACAGATGTTGTCATCGTAGGTGCTGGTTCCGCTGGTCTTTCATGTGCCTACGAACTCAGCAAGAATCCTAACGTCAAGATCGCTATCATCGAACAATCCGTCAGCCCTGGTGGCGGTGCTTGGCTCGGTGGCCAACTCTTCTCAGCAATGGTATAACTCTTCTCTCTTCTCACTCCTTCCATTTTTTTCTTCATATTTTGTTGCATATATATTTTATTGTCTTCTATGCAATTATCATAGATCCATGAGATCTATAGCGATCACAACGATTATATAAAGAATTTTGCAATTTTAGTCGGTGTTACGATACATTGTAGTTTAAATTCACTATTTTTTGTTGTTGTTGTTATAATATGGTGAATATCTATGTCAGTATCTTACCATCCGATACCGTTTTTTTCGCACTGCGACAGTTTTTGTGGTATCGGATTGATATTGACATATATGAATTGAATTGATGTGTGTGATGCAGGTTGTGCGTAAACCAGCGCATCATTTCTTGGACGAGCTTGAAGTTGAGTACGATGAACAAGACGACTATGTTGTGATCAAGCACGCTGCTCTCTTCACATCCACCATCATGAGCAAGCTACTAGCAAGGCCAAACGTGAAGCTTTTCAACGCTGTCGCTGCTGAGGATTTGATTGTGAAGAACGGAAGAGTCGGCGGCGTTGTGACTAACTGGGCTTTGGTTGCACAGAACCATGACTCTCAATCTTGCATGGACCCTAATGTTATGGAGTCTAAAATTGTTGTGAGTTCTTGTGGACATGATGGTCCTTTTGGAGCCACCGGTGTAAAGAGGCTCAAGAGTATTGGTTTGATTGAAACTGTTCCTGGAATGAAGGCTCTTGACATGAACACAGCTGAGGATGCTATTGTTAGGCATACTAGGGAGGTTGTTCCTGGGATGATTGTTACTGGAATGGAGGTTGCTGAGATTGATGGTGCTCCAAGAATGGTAAAAACTTTCACCTTTTTGGTTTCATATATATCCATATGTAGTGAACTACTACTAGTAGTACTAATCATGTTTGTTGGTTGAAAATGCAGGGTCCAACATTTGGAGCAATGATGATATCAGGACAGAAAGCAGCTCATTTGGCTTTGAGAGCACTTGGACTTCCTAATGCTGTGGATTCTGCAGGAAAAATCCACCCTGAGCTTGTCCTAGCTGCTGCTGATAATGCAGAAGTTGCAGACGCTTAATATTTAAGTAGTTAATAGTATTCAAGTGCTAGTAGCCAGAAATAATACTGTTTTTGTTGTTTGTTAGTAAGTGATGATGGGCTGGTTCATGTGACTCTCTTGTATGCAAGTTCCCGTGCTATAAGAATTATCAACAATTTATCTTGAAGTATCGGAATGGATATTTATGCATATTCGAGATAGGATTTCCCACCACTCTCTATGCAAGTACCGGCCAATGCCTTGGTATTTGATTTGCGATCCATTGGTGAAACACTAGGGTGTGTGGTGTGGTTCATTGATGAACCCAAAAAACACACAAGTTTCAATTATCAATTATGGTTTTTAAAATCAAGTTATGTATTTTTTTTCAAAATCAGTTTATTTTTTCATAAACCAGTTATAAACCCAATCCAACCGGATTTGTTTCTATAACCAGTTATTCACAAAACTAGTTTTAAAGTTGGTTTTTGTCAAACAAAAATTTAGAATTTCTGTTTTTTTTTCTTTTTCAAAAGGCCAATAAATAATATGAAATGAGTACAAAGGGTACTCAAACCCTTGCACCAAAACAAGAGAGATTACCCACCAACTCTTAAACCTACAAAGGATTCAAATAAAAATTGTAGAAATAGAAGTTGGAATATGGAATATCACTAATACAACCCCATTTTCAAACAAAAAATTTTACACCCCGACTTATATTATTCACACTAAACTCAACCTCCTTAAAATTAAGTTATTTTTTTCCAGCCATAAAGTCCAACCCACTGCTAACCGAACAAACCTATACAAACCCCTAACAACAGCATTACCACTTCCCTCACACCAATCTTCCCAAAACCAGAAAATCGAACCAGAGAAAGTAGCATAATTTATGTACCAAAAACCCATGTTTCTCCACACTTGTTTTGCCACCCTGCACGTAAAGAACAAATGACAAATATCTTTTCCATACCACAGAAACTACAATTAGAATTTTTCAAAATACCCTTCTTTTTTAACAAAGCCTTGGTAGGCATCCTATTCCAAAACAGCCGCCACCCAAAAAGACAGATTTTTGGAGGAACTAAAGATTTCCACAAACAAGAGAAACCTCTAGCTTGATCTTGATCTATCTGCACACCTAAAGAAATTTGACTCCCTTCTACCAACAACCTATACACCGTCGCAATCGAGAATTCCGCCAAACAACCATCCTGCTGCCACTACAACTATCCGCACCTGAGGGGAAAATATATGCTACTGACAATAAATTCTGTAAAACAGAAAATTCTGCAGCCAGCAAAACGTCGTCGGACACTTGAATACCCAAATTACCCCAAGCCCAAATATCATCCAACCAACAACCCATTTCCCTAACAGTTCCATCTTTTAAATTGCTCGCACTATAGGCCGCCGGAAACAAATCTGCTAAGGACCTCTCGTGAATCCACGACGCAAACCAGAACGGCGTTCTACAACCATCTGTCACCTTGAATCTAACTGAATGCCCAAAAATATAACCAAGAGCCCCTGACTTTGAAGTATTCACAACATCTTTCCACCAAGCGGAGGAAGAAATATTACGGTTATACTTTGCTTTTAACACCACTGAAATAATAGATCCATATCTAGCTTCCAAAACTTTAATCCACAAACCAACTGATTTTGATAAAATCTGCCACTTCCATTTAGATAAAAGCGCCATGTTAAATTTCTTGAGCCTCCTAACCCCTAATCCACCATCCTCCTTATCTTTACAAACAGTATCCCATTTGATCCAACACATTTTCTTCTTTCCTCCATCCATAACCTACAAAAAACTCCTTCTAATATGATCAATCTTCTTCCAGACCGCCACCGGCGCTCTATAGAACGAAAATAGGGAAACAGGAAGAGAGGAAAGGACCAAATTGATTAAAGTAAGTCTCCCTTCCATAGACAAGCACCTACCTTTCTAGCAAGATAATTTTCCTTTGATTTTATCGATAATAGGCCTCCAAGTCGAAAGTCTTCTAGGATTACAACCGATAGGTATCCCAAGGAAACTGATGCCAACCGAATCCACCTTACACGATAGGAAAACCGCAGCAGCCCAAAGAAAACCAACATTGATGTTTATGCCTATCAACCTACTCTTGTGGAAATTAACCCCCAAACCAGAAACAAGCTCAAAACTTCTAAGAATAGATTTAAACGCCCAAATATTTCCCCAACCACCTCCTCCCGTAAGTAATGTATCGTCTGCGAATTGGATCACATCAAACATTAGCATCAATACTAAAAACGGAAAAGATCCCCAAACTAGAAGCCTTTTTAACCAACTGAGTCAGAGCTTCAGTAACTATAACAAATAAAAAGGGGGAAAAAGGGTCACCTTGGCGTAAACCCCTCGAAACCTCAAAGTCTTTTGTAGGACTACCATTAATGATAACAAATACAAAACTAGAGAAAACACACAAATTCATCCATGACATCCACCGGCTACCAAACCCCGTCTTAACCATACAACATCTAAAAAACTCTCAATCAACACAATCATATGCCTTTTCGAAGTCTACCTTGAACATCAAGCATTCCTTCTTATTTCTAACAGTAAAGTCGATGACTTGATTCGCCACTACAACGTCGTCTAAGAGAAGTCTGTTGGGAATAAAATCTTATTGATTGCTAGAAATTAGTCCTCCAATTACTCTTTTCAACCTTGCTGCCAAAATCTTAGCCAGGATTTTATACATACATCCCACCAAAGAGATGGGTCTATATTCATTCAGCTCCTGCGGATTAACCACCTTCGGTACAAGAACAATGAACAATGAAGAAAACGCCTTTGGTAAATAAGAGTGTTGTTGGAAATCCTACAGAAAATTAAAAATATCGAATTTCATAAATGACCAACAATTCTTAATAAAAGTCATATTAAAGCCATCAGGCCCCGGGCTCTTAGAACCGTCACAGCACTACACAACATCTTTGATTTCCTGCTCAAGGAAAGGAGCTTCCAATGTCAGAACATCATATTCTGACAAATTATTGAAAGTGATTCCTTCAAGTATCGGTTTAGGCTCCACTGAACAAGATAACCTCTTTCTAAAAAATTCCTTCACTTTCCTTTTTACCTCAACAACCGAATCCACAATATTGTTCTCCGTTAAAACCGATCCAATAAACTTACGAGAGGCTCTACATTTAGTAAGAATATGGAAATACTTCGAATTTCTATCACCTTTGTTGTTCCAATTGATTCTAGCTTTTTGCACCAACATGTTATCCTTAATCTTCAAATTATTCCTCATCGAGTTCCACTCTCTTGATCTAGCCTCCACCAGCTCCGCAACCTCCTCAACCGGCGCATCAATTAAAGTAAAATCAAAATGATTCACTGCAGAAACACTCTCCTCCAATTTAAGGTCAAACCAACCAAAAACCTCCTTATTCCAAACCTTCAAATAACCCCTCAACATCCTCAGTTTCTCCTTTAATATAAAGTCACCCCTACCTCTAACTAACATACTCTTCCACTTTTCTTCCACAAACTTCAAGAAGTTAGGATGTTCAAACCAAGATTTGTTAGACTTGAATGGCTTTGGGCCCCAATCCCTACTAACAACTTTCAGCCAGATAACATAATGATCAGAGACATCACGAATGCCAATGATATGATTAATTAATCCCTATTTTTGGATGAGACTACCATAAACTAAGAATCTATCCAACCGACTCATAGATCTACCATTACCGCTGAACCAAGAAAAACAACCTCCAACCACTAGAATATCAACTAACTCTGATGAGTTAATGAAGTTATTGAATTCATAACTCTCCCTCCTGCACCCAATATCAGAATACATTTCCTCTTAGAATAGTGAGATACTGCATTAAAATCCCCTCCAATCACCCACATTTCATCCTTCCAAAGATTTCTCAACCTAAATAGCTCCCCACAAACCACCCTTTTTGCCGAAATCGAACACATGGAATACACATTCACTAAATACACAAATTCTTCCTTCCAAATTAACTTGACCCCCAAAAAGCATTCCCCTTGGAAAGAGAAGCTAGTTGAAAACAAAGTATTATTCCACATAGAAATTATCCCACGAGAACGACCCTCTGACCTTTTGAAATACCGACCAACATCACAGGTATCCCACAAACCAAAAATAATCCTATCATCCACCATATGAAACTTTGATTCTTGAATAAGGAAAATATCATCTTTACCTGAACTAATAAGTCTTTTGATCCTTCTACGTTTGGACAAATTACCACACCCTCTGATGTTAAGAGAACCAATAATCATTGATTCACTAAAGATTTCTCCTTCTTTCCCCGATGTAACACTTTATCCCTTGATTCCATTGCAACAATCCTACTAACAATGTCATTCTTTTTATCATTAGCTCGCACACCTAATTCATTAGTCGCCTTCCACACTTTTTCTGCAACATTTGAGTCCACCTAGTCTTCTACCTTTGTGTTCTGAAAATGAATGTCTGAATCATTTAAAGAGTCGCAGTATAAAACATCACCTGCTGAATATTCTTCCTTATCTTCTGAAACAAAACTAGATCTTTATACCGGAATAAAGGCACTCCTAGCAATCAGTGGCCCATAATAGGAGGTTTGAGAAAATTCTTCTAATGGATCATCTTCATCATGAGGCCCATAAAGAACCTAACCCAGAGACCTAGACTTTGGCTTACCTTTTTATTTTATTTTTAACCCCAGTAATATCCACCAGTTTTTTTAACTTTTTCTGGCTTTGCTTTACACTAACGTCGCCACCAGTGCCAGCTGTACCCACACCATTTGCATGCAAAAGGCTAACTTCTGACTCATTCCTCAAAATGTGTGTGACACTGTTGCACCCCAAAATTTTCCCTCACAATACAAGACTTTGTGTGCTAAGAAGGTTCACAAGGTTCACAAGATTCACAATGCTTTCAAGAATTTCCATGAGGCTCATGAAGTCTACAAGTCACTTCATGAAGGTTCACAAGGTTCACAAGTTTCCCAATGCTTTCAATACCTTCCATGAAGCTCATGAAATCTACAAGTCACTTCATGAAGGTTCACAAGGTTCACAAGATTCACAATGCTTTCAAAGCCTTCCTGAGGTTCATGAGGTCTACAAAGTCACTTTATGAGGTTCACAAGGTTCACAAGCTTCACAATGCTTCCCATGAGGTTCACAAGACATCTTATGATGATTCACAAGGTTCACAAAGTTCACAATTGGTCAGAAGAGTTGACAATTCCCTCAGACAATGCACCTCCTAAGCAGTGCATCCAAAACTAGGGTTTTGATTTTAATCAGGCTAAATGGACTTCCAAGACTTCAAGTGAGCTTCATAACATCTTATATGTGTGTAAGAATCCCCATGACAAGTTTCAAGACTTTTCTCAGAAGTTTGCTCAGTCAGATGATCAGATAAGTCAAAATCAGTCAATGCAGTTAAAAAGTCAAACTGAGGTCAACTGTGGTCAAACCAAAGTCAAACTTCATGATTTTTTGCCAACATCAAGTATATGAAGTAAAATTCATCATTTTATCAAGGGTTGATCATGATTCATCAAGGAGATTCCAGATCATCAAGAATCAGGAGTTTCTAAATTAGGGTTTCCCTAGTAAAAGTCAACTGAACTTTGACCAGCCATAACTTTCACATACTTCATCACCAAGTCTCCACTCAAAGCTCATTTTGAAGGAAATTTAATTCTCTACAACTTTGTGTCTCACAAGCCAAGCCCAAAAATGCTCCATTTGGAAGGTATGAGCTAAGACATTATAGGTCCTTTTGAAAGTCAACAAAAAGTCAACAACTTCAAAAGGGCATAACTTGAGATTGGTAAATGATATGGACATGAAACCAGTGGGGTTGGTTAGAGGACTCTTCAAGATTTCCAAAATGTCAAAGAACACCCTCATAGCTTTAAAATTGAAGGATATGTGCCCTTGCAAAGTTGGGAAATTTTGAGTTGGTTTATGATGAAAAAGGAGGTCTAAAACCAATTTCTTCCAAATGGGCTTGCCAAATAATGACCCAACCCATACAATGACTTCATGCACGACCCAAACCATTAAAAATAAGAATTTTATTATTTTAATTTTATTTATTTTGACTTAATTCATTTTAAATAAAAATAAAATATGAAAATGTAAGATTTGATGGAGATTAAGCTTCTAGAAAGTCTTAAATATTGATTTGAATTGAAGAGGAAAGAAATCATGAGATTTGGCCAAAAATAGCAAGCATTCACACATGAATATTTGATTTTTAAGGCATGATCAATTTGGATCTTTTCATATCAAAATCTTCACACAACCAATCAGTTTTTTGACCTAAAATCAATCACCTATAAGTACTAAACACAACCCTATTGCAAATTCACGAATTCAGCAGCCTCAAGAGTAAGTTCCATTGTTCAAAAATCCTTCACAAAACTCACATTCGGTTTTTGATTTCCAGGGCTCTAGAAGGTAAAACAAGAACATAGCAAGACTCCTTGGACTTCCCTGATCATGAATCATCACTCATATGCATCAAAACCATGCTATATTGCTTAACCCGAAGCTTGCTTGCTCTTGAAAATAATTTTTTCGGTTTCAATTATTTACTGCATTGCAATGGATTTTGTTTGGTTAATGATATTTGTATTGAGCTTGTGAAGGTTTCTGGACAAAGAAATTGGAGTTTCGTGCCCTAAATCACAACCGGCCATAGTTAGGGTTTCATGGCCGTTTTAGGGTTCTTCGATTCATCAACTATAAATGAATTTTAAAGACATGGTTGAGTTGTATAGATCTTGTAGAATGTAATGCACTAATCAATTTCACAAAATATTGCTGTTTTGTCAAGGTTTGAGTTTCGTAGGTTTTGCTGGAATTTGGTATTCGCAGGAAAATTCGTGGCTGGATTCGCAGGAAAATTCGAAGGGTACGAGGAAGAAGAAGGAGTTGACTGGCGCGAAAGTCAAATTGAAATATAAAACTTATTTTATTATATTATGTTTCTATTATGTTATCACTAATGATATATGGATCAGTTGGTAAGGAAGCGCTGATATGAAGCAAAGGGCAGGGGTTCGAACCCTGGCTTTGGTTCCTTTTTGTTTCTTTTTCCAGGAATTAAGTTGTTATAATATATATTGTATTATTTCCATTCCATTAACAGGCTAGCTCACCCAGCAGGATTGGTCATGTGTTTGTTGCGCGTTTAAAAGGTCCTTGGTTCAATCCTCCCCCAGGCCTTTTTGCTTCCTTTTAATTTTCTGGATTTTTTCAGACTATGAAACAAAATCAATTCTTCCCCTTTGCTTGCTGCCTGCGCATGATGGCCTAGTGGTGGGTGTTGTTGCTGGTGAACAAAGCCTCCTGGGTTCAAATCCCAGCCAGGTTTGTTTTGTTGTTTTTTTATTTTATTTTATTTTGTTTAATTAACTTAGGTTTTATTAATAATGATATATAATAAAGTAATTCTATAAAATAATTCTATTCAATAGTTTCTAATATTCAAAAATCATATTTTTTAATTTAAAAATTATTTCTTTTATTATGTAATTATAATATAGGTATATTAATTAAAATAATTTTGTATATTATATTATAAACCCTAAAAAATATTTTCTAAACCCTAATTTTATAAAACCCTAATTTATTTTCTCTAAACAAATGTTAAAACCTAATTTCATTTTTCTAACTTTATTTCTGTAAATATAATATTTAGTATAATTAAATTTTTATAAATATAATTATTATGTATATATTTATTTAATATAATCAAGTTTTGTAAATATAATTATAACATATGTAAATATTTTGATAATTTGTTTGTAATCTAAATTATATATATAAATAATTTTTAGAAATAATTGAACCTATAATAATTAAATTTTGTGATTATAATATGTTTAAAAATAATTTAGTAATTTGTACATAAATTAAAATGTTATAATAATTATTTAATTGTTTATATTTCCTCTTATTTTTAAATAATTGTCTATATTAAAAATCTAATTTTTTTTGTTTATTATTTTTATCATGTTCTTATAATATTTTTGTTAATTCCATTTATTTTAATTATTGTTATTATTACTAACCATATTATTACTAATCTATTTATTCTATGATTATTATTATTTCATTAACCTTATTTATTTATTTTTAATTATTATTATTACTAACCCCCTATTTTATTTATTTATTGCTTATTTATTTTTACTTATTTATTTATATTTTGCTTATTTGTTTATTTTGCTATTTATAATTAATTGCTTATTATTATTATGTAAATGCTCCTGGATGTAATTTTTGTAAATATTTAATTTATGTAATTTTCATGCCATGGTTAGTAATTTAGGGAGTGTAAAACATGTATTATATTTAAAATTAAATTTAGATCATTTTAATTATAAGATAAATTAAATTAAACACTCACACACGTAAGTCGATTTTTAATCGCCATCTCACTTTCTAGGGTTGCCTCTCATTGTTGCCTATTCAAAAAGGTCAAGTGGGGTGTATAAAGCAAGTCCCTTAAAAGAAAAGTCATCAAGTCCCTTAATGGTTGCCTTTCATAAAGATCAAGTCCCTTTCGAATAATGATGACAGTCCCTCCAAAATGCTTAATACACCCCACAGTTGCCTTCATTAAATAGATGTCCCTCATATGTCCCTTACATCCAAGGTAATGACTACCTATTCCTTAATAATAGGGATAGTCTTGCCACTTAAAGGATAAAGAACAGGAAGACTTAAAACTTTAGGGTAGGTACCTCATAGTTGCTTGCTCACTTCATTCAAATACTTCACAAATTTCCAAACAATTTTCAAACACAAGTTTTTACGCATCCGTACATGGATCATTATTAACTCTTATGAAAATTTTTATTCACACACTTCACATTTCAAAAACAATTTAAAGTGAGCTAAGTAACTAAGAGCCCATGGATAACCATGGATGTAAAGGGTGCTAACACCTTCCCTTTACATAACCTACCCCCCGGACCCAAAAATCTTTTAAAAGGTCTTTCCTGTTCTTTTATGCCTTTCCTTTGGATAAAATAAAAGTCGGTGGCGACTCTTGCTATCTGCAACATAACTAAAGTCAGTTCTCCCACCGTGTTACAGAACTGGCGACTCTGCTGGGGATTTAATATTAAAGAGGGGTACCCTTAGGAATTAGATCACTTTAAAATTGTTTGCCTTGTTTGCTTTATATTATCTTGTTGGGGTGCTCTTATGTGTGAAAGGTCCTAACCCGGATCTAGTGTACCATAGGTAAATGGCAATAGACCAAGGAAACTGTACGACGTATATCGATATGGTTGATCTGGTGGCCATAGTTAGTGCGACTTCTTGGTTGGTACTTATGTTCCTTAAGTCAAGTTGAGGATAATATGAGGCTGCCATATGTTGTCAATGCACTAACTAACTTTTAGAACCCTAGTTATCCCATCTTGGCCTTTAGAAAGTAGTGAGGTAACCGGCTTTGGTGCAGACTGAAGTTGGTTGACACTCGATACTACGCTCATTGAGATCCTAAACTTGGAGGGTTTTGGTTGGCAAGTAAGTTGCCTTCTGATCAACCACCCTTGTGAAGGATCAATGATATTGAGATCCCTTAGAACCTGGTTACTTTTGTAGGACAGGATGAACCATCTAACTTCAAGGGAGGGTATTGACCTTTAAACCTCATGCAAGCCTTTAAACCTAGGGCTATGGTGTGACTTGTTTGTGTGTTCCACATGTTTGTGATTGAGCATAACATCATGACATCATCATGCATCATAAGCATAGCATTTTCACTAACCATTTCAAGGACCAAAGGATTTATCTTTGTTCTTTGTTGCAGGTCATGGCTGCTACTCGTAGAAACACCATCAGGATCAACTTTGTGGGCATACCTGCCAAGCTTAAAGAGTTGGTTTCTCAAGTGTCTGATCATTCCCAGTTCATCAAGAGACATGGTCACCTATTGGATCTAGTCACTTCAGGGTTCAATGAAGACATGATGAGTGTTCTGTTTCAGTTCTTTGACCCTAAGCACCATTGCTTTACATTCCCCGACTACTAGTTGGTTCCAACCATGGAAGAGTTCTCTAAGCTTCTGGGTATACCTGTTCTTGATCAAAGACCCTTCACAGGCTTGGAGAAGGAGCTTAAACCAGAGGTTATTGCTGCAGCTCTACATCTGAAGAAGTCTGACATTGTTCTAGAAACGAGAAGCGGAGTCAAGGGTATTCTAGCTAAGGTGTTGATAGAAAAGGCTCAAGTGTTCTTGAAAGCCATGAGCTATGATGCTTTTGAGGAGATCTTAGCCTTGCTGATATATGGCTTAGTATTGTTCCCCAATCCAGATCAGTTCATAGATGTTCATGCCATCAACATTTTCCTGAGTCACAATCCAGTGCCTACATTGCTTGGAGACATCCTGCATTCTCTTCATACCCGTACTACAAGAGCAAGAGGAACTTTGATGTGCTGCATACCTTTGCTTTCTAGGTGGTTTATTTCTCACCTTCCTCGTTCAGTAATGAAGAATGAGCAAGGGTTCAGATGGTCCAAGAGGATCATGTCACTCTCTCACTCAGACATCCATTGGTGCTCCAGATCTATGGAGAACGTCACCATCATTGACCGTTGTGGGGAGTTTCCTAATGTGCCACTTCTAGGCATAAGAGGAGGCATCACCTACAACCCCTCTCTAGCTTTACGACAGTTTGGTTACGCCCGGAGTGATGGTCCTCATGACATGTTGATTCAGGGCATTGTGTTTGATTACGACAACGATCTTCAGGGTTACCGTCAGAGATTCATACGAGCATGGGGAAAAGTAAACAGGGTTGACAGCAAGACACTGGAGCCTAAGTACACTATTCCTATGGAGGCTTATCTCAGATGGGTACGATCTCGTGCTCAGACACTCATGATGCCATATCCCGCCGTCCTACCAGTTACCATGGAACCTGTTGCTGAAGGAGACACAGCTTATACCATCCTTCACCCAGACATGCCTACTGATATGGAAGACTTGCAGAGATCATGGATCCAACTGAAGGAGCAAAGGGATACTTTCGAAGCTCATTACAAAGCAAGCCAAGAAAGAGTCCTAGAACTAACAAAGCAACTTCATGAGGAACGGAACCTCAACTCATACCTCAACACAAAGAGGAAACGTCCATGGGAGACTTAAAACCCCATCTTTTGTACTTATTTCATTTCATTTTTTGTAAGCCTAAAAGGCAAAACAAAGTTATTACTAATAAAAGTTTACTTTCGTGTTTGTTTAAGCAAATTTAAATCCTGCGGTCCTTGAAAACATTGCATATGCATTCCCATATCATTTCATTGCATCACAGGTTTATATTTGTGCACAGGTTTCTCATCTTCTCGTTGTTTATTTCAGCAATGGCTCTTGAACAATCAGTTAAGGATCTCCAGGCACAAAATGCACAGTTCCAAGAGCTGATCTTGAACCTGTCCAAGGGGCAGGATGAATTGAAGGCACTGCTGGCCAAAAAGACTAAGAAGACTAGAAGGTCAGCTGGTTTGATCAACATGGGAAGAAGGTTCAAAGGTCTTGCCAAGACCAAAGAACCAGCTGAAGACTATGAATCTGAGGAATCTGAAAAAGAGGGAGGCAGTCTCCACAACACTATGGGGGACTCTGATTCTGAGGCCAATTACTACCATGATCCTAATGAAGACAAATTCAAGATGCTGGTGGATAGAATGGATGCTATGTAGTTGCAGAAATCATTTGGGCTGGATTTTGAAGATTTGAGTCTGATATCTGGGGTAGTCATACCCATTGGTTTCAAGGTTCCTACATTTGTTATTTATGATGGGGTCTCTTGTCCCAAGCTGCATCTGAGGTCTTATGTCAGAAGAATTCAACCTCACACTGCTGATAAAAAGTTGTGGATCCATTTCTTTCAAGAGAGCTTATCTGGAGCTCAGCTGGAGTGGTATTATCAGTTGGAGAGTGCCAACATCAGAGACTGGAATGATCTTGCTGAAGCTTTCTATAAGCAGTATCAATACAATGCTGACTTAGCCCCCACTCGCATGCAGCTTCAGAGCATGTCTATGGGTGCCAAAGAAAGTTTCAAAGAGTATGCTCAGAAATGGAGAGATTTAGCTGGAAGAGTTCAACCCCCTTTAACTGAAAGGGAATTGGTTGATATGTTCATGTGTACGCTGAATGGTCCTTTTTACAGTCATCTCATTGGAAGTTCATCATCTGGCTTCACTGAGTTGATAATGACAGGAGAGCGCGTTGAAAATGGCATAAAGAATGGTAAAATCCAAGTGGGTACTTCCTCATCAGGTGCTGCAAAGAAGCCTCCCACTGGGAAGAAAGAATCCAATGCTGTTTATGGTCAGCCTGATCGTAACAGAAGGCATCAGTCTGTTAGTGCAGTTCATATTTCAAATCCAACTCCTGCAACAACAGAGCAGCCACAGGGCAACCAACAGAGGGCTAGAAGGCAGTTCACGAAGATCAACATGTCAATGGCTCAGGCATTGCAACACTTGTTGAAGGCTGAACTCATTACCTTGAAAGAGGCTCCTCGGAATCCTAATGTTACCTCTCCCAGGTACAACCCCAATGCACGGTGTGCATACCATTCAAACTGTCAGGGACATGATACTAATAATTGCTGGGTCTTGAAGAACAAAATTCAAGATATGATTGATGCTGGAGAAATTGAGTTTGATCCTCCAGGTACTCCAAATGTGATTACTGCTCCAATGCCAAATCACGAGAAGACTGTCAATGCCATTGAGGAAGATCTGCATATCCATTCAGTTGATGAATTGACCACACCATTGTCTGTCATCAGAAAGAAGTTAGTACAAGCTGGGTTCTTTCCGGGTTGTCGTGAAGATTGTGTTTATTGTGAGTACAATCCAGAAAAGTGTTGGAGGTTGAAGGACGGAATTCAACGTCTCATGAATAATTACACCATAGTGTTTGAAAGGAGACCGTCTTCTGTGGAGAGTATGGTGGAACATATTACTAGAGGTAAGAAGATTGAAGAGGTTGACATGGTTGACAAAGTACCGGTGAGAATCACTTCAAAGGGACCTATTAAAATCACTCATCAGGGTCCAATCAAAATTACTGCTGAAGGTCCCGTGAAAGTTGTTGCTGAAGCCAGAGTTGCTCCTGTGGTCATTACTACTCCTGGTCCTATCCCGTATACGTCTAACAAAGCTGTGCCTTGGCATTATGGATCTGATGTTTACATCCATGGTGTTAAGCAAGAGCCCTTAGCTGATGTGCCTGTTGATGTTGACAATATTGATGGATCTAGTAAGATCACACGTAGTGGAAGAGTCTTCTCTCCTCCAGTTACTTCCAAGAATGCAGTTACTCCTGCTGCTACTTCCACCGCTGATGCTAGGGGCAAAGGCCCTGTTATTGAACCTGTATCTACTGATGTGCCAGCTGCTGATGATCTTGCTAAGCAGATGGAAGAAGTATTGAAAATCATTCGCAAGAGTGATTATGACATTGTGGATCAGTTGGGGCATACTCCCTCCAAGATTTCTATATTGTCCTTGTTGTTATGTTCTGAAGCTCATGCAAAAGCTTTGATCAAGTTTCTGAAGACTGCTCATGTACCCAGTGCAATTTCTGTGGATCAGTTTGAGAACTGTGTTGCCCACCTGACCTATGACAATGGGTTAGGATTTTCTGATGCTGATTTGACCCCTGCCAAGAGGGATCATAACAGGGCCTTGCATATCTCAATTGAATGCAGGGGCACTACCCTGTCACATGTACTGATAGACAATGGTTCCTCTCTGAATGTGTTGCCCAAGGAAGTCCTGAACAAGCTGAGTCCTGAAGATGCTGTGCTAAAGCCCAGTAACATTGTGGTGAAGGCTTTTGATGGTTCTAGAAGAGTAGTGCATGGGGAAATTGATCTTCCAATCAAAGTTGGCTCCCAGGTTTTTACTGCTACATTTTATGTGATGGATATTCGTCCTTCATACTCTTGTCTGCTTGGTCGTCCCTGGATCCATGGGGCAGGTGCTGTAACCTCCACATTACATCAGAAGTTGAGATATCCGGTAGAAGGAAGGGTTGTTACTGTCTATGGAGAGGAAGAATATTTTGTCAGTCATGTAAACACTTTCAAGTATCTGGAAATGGAAGGTGAATACATTGAGACTCCGTGTCAGACATTTGAAGTGGTTCCTTGGGTTGTTAATGATTATGTAGCTCCTCCGGTTGTCAAGAAAGTTCCTGTGGTCACCAGAAAACCTCCAACAATGGCAATGGCCTCCCTCAATGATGCTAGAGCTGTGGTGGATGAAGGTGGTTGTACTATTTGGGGTCAGCTTCCTGATATTCCATACAAGTCTGACAAGTTTGGTTTGGGTTTCACTGCAGAGTCCCAGAAGGCTGTTCGTCGTGCTCGTGCTGTTCGTATCACCAATCAAGGGGTTATGAAAGATCAGATCAATGCTGTGGGAGACTATGATGAAGACTACAACTTGGATGCTTGGATTTTTCCTACTGTGGGTGCTGGACTCAATAATTGGAAAGCTGAAGATGTTATCCCTATCTCCTTTAGTCAGGAGTAAATACTATTACTGTGTTTTTTTTAAGTTTGTAATTTCTGAACAATTAAAACTCTCAAGCCTTGTGCCTTACCCGGGGCACAATGGTGTGCTTGTTACGGGCTGTCATTTCATTTGCATACTTCATTCAATAAAATCAATGGACGTTTCGTTTTCGTAAATATTGTGTTCCTTGTCTTTCTTTTTTTTTATTTTTGTTTTATCAGCTATGTGTTCTTACACACACCCACATCACTAAAATGCAGATCCTCATCCACTCTGGATCCTGTTGATAACAGTTCTACTATTGCCAATTATAATTTCGAGAATCCGATCTATCAAACTGAAGACGGAAATGAGGACGATTGTGAAGTACCTGTAGAGCTTGCTAGGTTGTTACAACAAGAAGAGAAAGCTATACAACCACATGAAGAGCCAGTCGAAGTTGTGAATCTGGGAACTGAAGAAAACAGGAGGGAAGTCAAGATAGGGGCTGATTTAGAGGATAGTGTCAAGAGCAGACTGATTCAGATGTTACGTGACTATGTGGAGATCTTTGCTTGGTCTTATGAAGATATGCCAGGGTTGGATACGAACATTGTGGTTCATCGTTTACTAGTAAGAGAAGATTGTCGTCCAAAGAAGCAGAAGGTTCGTCGTATGTGTCCTGAGATGTCAGAAAAGATCAAAGCAGAGGTAATGAAACAGTTCGATGCAGGGTTCTTAGCAGTAACTTCTTATCCTCAGTGGGTTGCAAATGTGGTACCAGTTCCTAAGAAAGATGGTAAGGTACGTATGTGTGTAGACTACAGGGATTTGAACAAGGCCAGCCCCAAAGATGACTTTCCACTTCCTCATATTGATGTTCTGGTAGACAACACTGCTCAGCACAAGGTATTCTCTTTTATGGATGGTTTCTCTGGTTACAATCAAATCAAGATGGCTCCTGAAGATATGGAGAAGACAACCTTTGTAACACAGTGGGGCACTTTTTGTTATAAGGTGATGCCATTTGGTTTGAAGAATGCAGGGGCAACATATCAGCGTGCTATGGTGGCTTTGTTTCATGATATGATACATCACGAGATAGAGGTGTATGTGGATGATATGATAGCCAGGTCTCAGAATGAAGAACAACATCTTGATCATCTGCACAAGTTGTTTGAGAGGTTAAAGAAATACAAGTTGAGACTGAACCCAAACAAGTGTACTTTTGGAGTTAGATCTGGTAAGCTCCTGGGTTTCATTGTCAGTGGAAAAGGTATTGAAGTGGATCTTGCAAAAGTAAAAGCTATACGAGAGATGCCAGCTCCCCGTACTGAGAAGGAGGTTAGAGGTTTCTTGGGACGATTGAATTACATTGCAAGATTTATTTCCCAATTGACTCCCATCTGTGAGCCAATCTTCAAGTTATTGAAGAAAGATCAGGTGATGAAATGGAATGATGAGTGCCAGACTGCCTTTGTTGAAATCAAGAGATATCTGCTGGAACCACCAATTTTGATGCCACCAGTTGATGGAAGACCCTTGATTATGTACTTAACAGTGTTAGACAATTCAATGGGGTGTGTATTGGGGCAACATGACGAGTCTGGTCGAAAAGAGCAAGCAATATACTACCTTAGCAAAAAGTTTACCGACTGTGAAACAAGATACTCACTACTCGAGAAAACTTGCTGCGCTTTGGCATGGGCTGCTCGCCGACTAAGACAGTATATGTTGACTCATACTACCTTATTGATTTCGAAGATGGATCCAATAAAGTACATATTTGAGAAACCTGCTCTCTCCGGAAGAATTGCAAGATGGCAAATGATCTTGACAGAATATGACATACAGTATACTACCCAGAAGGCCATTAAGGGAAGTGTAGTTGCTGATCATTTGGCTCATCAAGCAGTGGATGATTATTAGTCAATGAGTTTTGAGTTCCCTGATGAAGATATTATGATTATTACCAAAGAACCTGGACAATATGACGGACCTGAACAAGGATCCCGATGGACTATGGTTTTTGATGGTGCCTCCAATGCACTTGGTAATGGTGTTGGTGTTGTGATTAGTTCCCCTGAAGGTTGTCATACCCCGATTACTGCCAGACTTTGTTTCTATTGTACTAATAACATGGCTGAATATGAGGCATGTATCTTGGGTATTAAAGCTGCTATTTATATGAAGATTCAGTTCCTTGATGTGTATGGAGATTCAGCCCTGGTAGTTAGTCAGATCAAAGGAGATTGGGATACCAAGCATGATAACCTCATTCCTTACAGAGAGCATGTGTTGTCTTTGATCCCACATTTTAAAGAGATTACCTTTGGACATATTCCACGAAGAGAGAATCAGTTGGAAGATGCTTTGGCCACCATGGCATCCATGTTTGAGATCAGTTGGGATGATGAGGCTCCCAAGATTACTATTGATAGATTTGAAAAGCCTGCATATTGCAATGAGATTGATACAGAAGGGGCAGAGGAGAAGCCTTGGTTCTATGAAGTGAAAAGATATCTTGAAGCTCAGGAGTTCCCTGAAGGGGCATCTGTCAAAGATAGGAAGTTTCTGAGAAGGTTTTCTGCTAAGTTCTTTTTGAGTAATGGCATTTTGTACAAGCGCAATCATGATTCAACTTTGCTTCGTTGTGTGGATAAGAAGGAAGCAATTGAGATTATGGAAGATATGCATGATGGGATCTTTGGCACTCATTCTAGTGGTCATACTATGGCAAAGAAGATATTGAGAGCAGGTTACTATTGGTCTACCATGGAAGCTGATTGCTATCAACACTCCAGAACATGTCACAAGTGTCAAATCTATGCTGATAAAGTCCATGTACCTCCATCACCATTGAATGTGTTGACTGCTCCTTGGCCCTTTGCCATGTGGGGCATTGATATGATTGGTGAGATCAAGCCTACTGCTTCTAATGGGCATCGTTTCATCCTGGTTGCTATTGATTACTTCATGAAGTGGGTGGAGGCAGCTTCATTTGCATCTGTTACTAAGAATGTTGTGGCTCGATTCATTAAGAATAATCTCATATGTAGGTATGGCATCCCTGAAAGGATTATCACTGACAATGGCTCTAATCTGAACAATACTATGATTACTGATCTCTGCACGCAGTTCAAGATTAAGCATCACAACTCTTCTCCGTATCGTCCAAAGATGAATGGGGCAGTTGAAGCTACTAATAAGATCATTAAGAAGATTATACAGAAGATGACTGTTACTTACAAGGATTGGCATGAGATGTTACCATTTGCCCTTCATGGTTATCGTACTACAATACGTACTTCAACAGGGGCAACCCCATTCTCCTTAGTCTATGGTATGGAAGCAGTTCTGCCCATTGAAGTCCAGATTCCCTCCTTGAGAATTATAAAGGATGCAGGCTTGGATGAAGATGAGTGGATTCAGACTCGACTTGACCAAATAAATTTGATTGATGAGAAGAGACTAGCAGCAGTTTGTCATGGCCATATGTACCAAAAACGAATGATCAAAGCTTTTAACAAAAAGGTTAAGCCAAAGGTATATCAGACTGGTGACTTGGTAATCAAGCGTATCATATTACCACAGGGTGATCCTAGGGGCAAGTGGACTCCAACATATGAAGGTCCATTTGCAGTCAAGACAGTATTCTCAGGAGGTGCTATGATACTCACTACTATGGATGGTGAAGACTTCCCACAGCCTGTGAACGCAGACATAGTTAAAAAATACTACGCATAAAAAGAGACCCGCTAGGTTGACTGGCCTAGGCAAAAATAAGGGCATCCCGGCAAACCAAAAGGGTTTGGGCAAAAATTAGGGATATATATAAAAAGATGTACACCCGGTAAGTCGAAAACCTGAAAAGGCGGCTTGGGCAAAAAAGGGTATCCCGGTGGATTGAAAACCTGAAAGGGCAATCCAGGCAAAAGTTAGGGATTAAAGCGTATGACTATGTCTCGTTTGGATCACCCATGAAACTGCAACCAGTTGTACTACTTACTCAAGCTCGAACAGATAAAGCTCAATCTAATCGTTTCCGTCTCAATAGCAGAAGATGAGATACTCGAAG
The DNA here is from genome assembly GCA_963966055.1 of Lathyrus aphaca. NCBI lineage: Eukaryota > Viridiplantae > Streptophyta > Magnoliopsida > Fabales > Fabaceae > Lathyrus > Lathyrus aphaca. The sequence goes on from OZ014521.1 coordinate 153,012,255, forward strand.
ATAGTGGCAATAGTAGAATTGAAACTCAATAGGATTATTTCCCACATAGCTGATTTTCCTTGTTTTGTAAAAACTTTATGGCAAAATCCTCTTACTAGGGTTTATGTCTCCTTGTACAAACTTACCCGTGTATGGGTCACTTTGTGATATAAATAAATTCCATTTTCTGAATCCTGATTTACTTTTACCCTATTTACATAAGCGAAACGTCCATTGGTTGTGTTTGAATGTATGTATGCTTTTGAATATGATTGATGTTTACCAGAAATACATGTATGCTTAATATGATTGATGTTTACCAGAAATGCATGAAAATGCAGTAATAGTATTTACTAAGGACGAACGAGGAAAGGATTTCAACGAAGCTTCGCCGGTTCATCTCTACAAAACAACTACAAACCCTCAGTAGGACGAATCCATCTTCATAAAGTCTCATCTCCCCTGGAATTTATATCCATCTCTTTTATCCTCATACGGATATACGGGAATTTACTTTCCAATAAGGGTACGACGAACGAAGACGGAGGTGATATCTACCCTACTATCAAACGAAGACGGGAGGTTATATATACCTTGCTATCCCCAGCAGACGGGAGGTTATATATATATATCTTGCCATCCCCAGCAGACGAGAGGTTATATATATACCTTGCTATCCCCAGCATACAGAAGGTTATGTATAATATATTATCAAACAAGACGGGAACGGGTTCCTCATGTTCTTCAACAACGAATCGGGATTTATTTTCCCTGGCCAGCAGTTGTTATACGAAGATATCCAGACGCTTCCGGCAGTGTCATATCATACATACATCATTTACATCATACCATAACATACATATCCATATATACAATAGTACATTACCTAAGTGCATCATATCATACATGCACACATAATACATAAATTAATATTATTATACAGAATGCTACCTTGTTTTCAGGTTAATTATCCAGCAAACAGACATATGATTATCAGGATTGCTTTATCCTCCTGAAAGTTATCATCCCTCAGGATTGCTTTATCCTCCTGAAAGCATATTATCAATCTCTCAAGACTGCTTCATCCTCTTGAAAATATATCACTACATCAGGACTGCTCCATCCTCCTGAAAACTTATCATCTCTCAAGACTGCTTCATCCTCTTGAAGACATTATTACTACATCAAGACTGCTTCATCCTCTTGAAGACATTATTATTAAATCAGGATTGCTTTATCCTCCTGAAAACTTATCATCTCTCAAGACTGCTTCATCCTCTTGAAAACATTGTTACCTCAGGGCTGCTTTATCCTCCTGATAGCTTATCATTACCTCAGGATTGCTTCATCTTCCTGAAAGCATATTATCAATCTCTCAAGACTGCTTCATCCTCTTGAAAATATATCACTACATCAGGACTGCTCCATCCTCCTGAAAGCTTATTATCTCATCAGGACTGCTCTATCCTCCTGAAATCACATTATTATCTCAGGGCTGCTTTATCCTCCTGACAATTATCATCATTACCTCAGGATTGCTCCATCCTCCTGACAGCTATTATCATTACTTTAGGACTGCTTTATCCTCCTGAAAACTTATTATCTCTCAAGACTGCTTTATCCTCTTGGAAGCATATTGCTACATCAGGATTGCTTCATCCTCCTGAAAGCTATCATTATACCTTCATACTTTGGACTGCTTTATCCTCCAAGAAATGTATCTAAGAACTTTTCTCCAAGTGGAATCTTTAAGCCCACTCAATCATATGCAACTAGCCATCTGTATTACTTTATGCACTGGTGAGTGCAAATTTTTGGGCTTTTGTGTTCAATCCCCTTCAACCTTCCAGGTCACGACTGGAAAATATACCAATCTAACCCCTCAGGTTTCAGAAAATTGAACAGGGGCAGCTGTTGCACCCCAAAATTTGCCCTCACAATACAAGACTTTGTGTGCTAAGAAGGTTCACAAGGTTCACAAGATTCACAATGCTTTCAAGAACTTCCATGAGGCTCATGAAGTCTACAAGTCACTTCATGAAGGTTCACAAGGTTCACAAGTTTCCCAATGCTTTCAATACCTTCCATGAAGCTCATGAAGTCTACAAGTCACTTCATGAAGGTTCACAAGGTTCACAAGATTCACAATGCTTTCAAAGCCTTCCTGAGGTTCATGAGGTCTACAAAGTCACTTTATGAGGTTCACAAGGTTCACAAGCTTCACAATGCTTCCCATGAGGTTCACAAGACATATTATGATGATTCACAAGGTTCACAAAGTTCACAATTGGTCAGAAGAGTTGACAATTCCCTCAGACAATGCACCTCCTAAGCAGTGCATCCAAAACTAGGGTTTTGATTTTAATCAGGCTAAATGGACTTCCAAGACTTCAAGTGAGCTTCATAACATCTTATATGTGTGTAAGAATCCCCATGACAAGTTTCAAGACTTTTCTCAGAAGTTTGCTCAGTCAGATGATCAGATAAGTCAAAATCAGTCAATGCAGTTAAAAAGTCAAACTGAGGTCAACTGTGGTCAAACCAAAGTCAAACTTCATGATTTTTTGCCAACATCAAGTATATGAAGTAAAATTCATCATTTGATCAAGGTTTGATCATGATTCATCAAGGAGATTCCAGATCATCAAGAATCAGGAGTTTCTAAATTAGGGTTTCCCTAGTAAAAGTCAACTAAACTTTGACCAGCCATAACTTTCACATACTTCATCACCAAGTCTCCACTCAAAGCTCATTTTGAAGGAAATTGAATTCTCTACAACTTTGTGTCTCACAAGCCAAGCCCAAAAATGCTCCATTTGGAAGGTATGAGCTAAGACATTATAGGTCCTTTTGAAAGTCAACAAAAAGTCAACAACTTCAAAAGGGCATAACTTGAGATTGGTAAATGATATGGACATGAAACCAGTGGGGTTGGTTAGAGGACTCTTCAAGCTTTCCAAAATGTCCAAGAACACCCTCATAGCTTTAAAATTGAAGGATATGTGCCCTTGCAAAGTTGGGAAATTTTGAGTTGGTTTATGATGAAAAAGGAGGTCTAAAACCAATTTCTTCCAAATGGGCTTGCCAAATAATGACCCAACCCATACAATGACTTCATGCACGACCCAAACCATTAAAAATCAGAATTTTTATTATTTTATTTTTATTTATTTTGATTTAATTCATTTTAAATAAAAATAAAATATGAAAATGTAAGATTTGATGGAGATTAAGCTTCTAGAAAGTCTTAAATATTGATTTGAATTGAAGAGGAAAGAAATCATGAGATTTGGCCAAAAATAGCAAGCATTCACACATGAATATTTGATTTTTAAGGCATGATCAATTTGGATCTTTTCATATCAAAATCTTCACACAACCAATCAGTTTTTTGACCTAAAATCAATCACCTATAAGTACTAAACACAACCCTATTGCAAATTCACGAATTCAGCAGCCTCAAGAGTAAGTTCCATTGTTCAAAAATCCTTCACAAAACTCACATTCGGTTTTTGATTTCCAGGGCTCTAGAAGGTAAAACAAGAACATAGCAAGACTCCTTGGACTTCCCTGATCATGAATCATCACTCATATGCATCAAAACCATGCTATATTGCTTAACCCGAAGCTTGCTTGCTCTTGAAAATAATTTTTTCGGTTTCAATTATTTACTGCATTGCAATGGATTTTGTTTGGTTAATGATATTTGTATTGAGCTTGTGAAGGTTTCTGGACAAAGAAATTGGAGTTTCGTGCCCTAAATCACAACCGGCCATAGTTAGGGTTTCATGGCCGTTTTAGGGTTCTTCGATTCATCAACTATAAATGAATTTTAAAGACATGGTTGAGTTGTATAGATCTTGTAGAATGTAATGCACTAATCAATTTCACAAAATATTGTTGTTTTGTCAAGGTTTGAGTTTCGTAGGTTTTGCTGGAATTTGGTATTCGCAGGAAAATTCGTGGCTGGATTCGCAGGAAAATTCGAAGGGTACGAGGAAGAAGAAGGAGTTGACTGGCGCGAAAGTCAAATTCAAATATAAAACTTATTTTATTATATTATGTTTCTATTATGTTATCACTAATGATATATGGATCAGTTGGTAAGGAAGCGCTGATATGAAGCAAAGGGCAGGGGTTCGAACCCTGGCTTTGGTTCCTTTTTGTTTCTTTTTCCAGGAATTAAGTTGTTATAATATATATTGTATTATTTCCATTCCATTAACAGGCTAGCTCACCCAGCAGGATTGGTCATGTGTTTGTTGCACCTTTAAAAGGTCCTTGGTTCAATTCTCCCCCAGGCCTTTTTGCTTCCTTTTAATTTTCTGGATTTTTTCAGACTATGAAACAAAATCAATTCTTCCCCTTTGCTTGCTGCCTGCGCATGATGGCCTAGTGGTGGGTGTTGTTGCTGGTGAACAAAGCCTCCTGGGTTCAAATCCCAGCCAGGTTTGTTTTGTTGTTTTTTTATTTTATTTTATTTTGTTTAATTAACTTAGGTTTTATTAATAATGATATATAATAAAGTAATTCTATAAAATAATTCTATTCAATAGTTTCTAATATTCAAAAATCATATTTTTTAATTTAAAAATTATTTCTTTTATTATGTAATTATAATATAGGTATATTAATTAAAATAATTTTGTATATTATATTATAAACCCTAAAAAATATTTTCTAAACCCTAATTTTATAAAACCCTAATTTATTTTCTCTAAACAAATGTTAAAACCTAATTTCATTTTTCTAACTTTATTTCTGTAAATATAATATTTAGTATAATTAAATTTTTATAAATATAATTATTATGTATATATTTATTTAATATAATCAAGTTTTGTAAATATAATTATAACATATGTAAATATTTTGATAATTTGTTTGTAATCTAAATTATATATATAAATAATTTTTAGAAATAATTGAACCTATAATAATTAAATTTTGTGATTATAATATGTTTAAAAATAATTTAGTAATTTGTACATAAATTAAAATGTTATAATAATTATTTAATTGTTTATATTTCCTCTTATTTTTAAATAATTGTCTATATTAAAAATCTAATTTTTTTTGTTTATTATTTTTATCATGTTCTTATAATATTTTTGTTAATTCCATTTATTTTAATTATTGTTATTATTACTAACCATATTATTACTAATCTATTTATTCTATGATTATTATTATTTCATTAACCTTATTTATTTATTTTTTTAATTATTATTATTACTAACCCCCTATTATATTTATTTATTGCTTATTTATTTTTACTTATTTATTTATATTTTGCTTATTTGTTTATTTTGCTATTTATAATTAATTGCTTATTATTATTATGTAAATGCTCCTGGATGTAATTTTTGTAAATATTTAATTTATGTAATTTTCATGCCATGGTTAGTAATTTAGGGAGTGTAAAACATGTATTATATTTAAAATTAAATTTAGATCATTTTAATTATAAGATAAATTAAATTAAACACTCACACACGTAAGTCGATTTTTAATCGCCATCTCACTTTCTAGGGTTGCCTCTCATTGTTGCCTATTCAAAAAGGTCAAGTGGGGTGTATAAAGCAAGTCCCTTAAAAGAAAAGTCATCAAGTCCCTTAATGGTTGCCTTTCATAAAGATCAAGTCCCTTTCGAATAATGATGATAGTCCCTCCAAAATGCTTAATACACCCCACAGTTGCCTTCATTAAACAGATGTCCCTCATATGTCCCTTACATCCAAGGTAATGACTACCTATTCCTTAATAATAGGGATAGTCTTGCCACTTAAAGGATAAAGAACAGGAAGACTTAAAACTTTAGGGTAGGTACCTCATAGTTGCTTGCTCACTTCATTCAAATACTTCACAAATTTCCAAACAATTTTTAAACACAAGTTTTTACGCATCCGTACATGGATCATTATTAACTCTTATGAAAATTTTTATTCACACACTTCACATTTCAAAAACAATTTAAAGTGAGCTAAGTAACTAAGAGCCCATGGATAACCATGGATGTAAAGGGTGCTAACACCTTCCCTTTACATAACCTACCCCCCGGACCCAAAAATCTTTTAAAAGGTCTTTCCTGTTCTTTTATGCCTTTCCTTTGGATAAAATAAAAGTCGGTGGCGACTCTTGCTATCCGCAACATAACTAAAGTCAGTTCTCCCACCGTGTTACAGACACAACGAGGTACGCCAGCCTCTTCCCCCTAGAAGATTGGACCACTTCCGCTGGTTTAACCGCTAGAATAACCTCATCAAATTCTGACACCATAGGGATAGGCTCAGATAAAACAATAGCCTTGATACACGCGCTTACCTTCTTCCCAAAGCAAACTGAAGCATTCTCGTTATCCAATATTCTAGTTAGGACTGAACTAGCTGGTTTCACAAGGTTTTCACATACATTTATCTCCATCTCCTCAACAGAGCTAGCTCTTTCACCTTCTTCATCGTTCCCTTCACAAGAACTCTGAGACAAAAGAAGAGGAATCTTCGTTCAACTTCTCATTTTGAGTAACTTGATTTTGCCTCCATGGACCAAAGCTATCTTCCACTATCTTATACTAAATACAACTCCATTTATATCAACCTTTAAGATTTCATTAAGAACAACCGCACAATGAGTTCTGACCTGGATCCTTGCTATATCCATACACCCTCCATTGGTCGTATTCTCATCTACACTAATAAATTCGCCAACTGTCTTGGCCACCAACTCAAAAAAGGAAGAGTTCCAAGCTTGACAAGGGATTCCAAAGCAACGAAGCTAAATCGTTCTTGATCTATCTACATCATCTTGCCTCTATGGGGGGATATCTTTGAACCATTGACTCCACCAAGATCTTGCTTCTGATATAAGTTCACTAATTTCTCATGATTCACTTTCTTCTAAAAGACATAAGTTAGCTCCCAGCGATGTCACTCTGATAGAAAAGTAGCCTTCACTATGAAAACAATTTTGGATGTTGAAAGAAGACCCAGGAACTAAAACCTCACCAACAAAGGCCTTATGAAATCTATGCATTACCTCTTCTTCTGGATTGAAGCATAATGTAACACTCTATTTCTACCCGACTTTATAAATTAAATCAGAGTTATAAAATTTCATCAACAAACATGGGATATCACATTTTTCCAACTTTTAAAATCAAATAACAACTTCATTAATATAATAACTTCGAAAAACAACGCAGCGGATCAACATGTTTCAACTCTTAAACAACTTCAAATAAATCAACATCAAAAGAATCTCAACTTGGTTCTTCAATCATAAAACGACTTAAAACTATTTCATAAACTTAAACAAAAACATAAAGGAAAAACAAGCGTTTATCCCCCCGAAGTGCTATGTATCAGAGCGACAAACACCAACTCGAAGCATTGAACTCTTTGTTACCTGCACGTTACCAATAGAGGGCAACATTCAAACAGAAGGGGTGAGATATTGAATAACATAAACAAGATATGATAATCAATATGTAAACGAGATAATCATACAATCACACCACTTCACACAACAAGCAACTTCAACATACATCTTACATCCAACAAACAATAAAAACATTATGTAACTCGATGCGACTCAACTTATATTTATGTGGTACCATTTGGAGTAAACTCCCAACTTGAAACATTGTCAGGTTATCGAGGCATTATCAACTTATTTGCCAATCCAGGCCAACTTGAATCGAGTATACATTCCAACTTGAAATATGCACATGTATGCAACTATGAATGACATACAACAACAACAATATAATCATCAACTTATCAACATAACGACTTGAACAACTCAGTAACATGAATCAACATTGGTCACAGGACCTACATCATATTAATCTTCCCAAAAATCAGGACAACACATCTTATAAAAACTTTAACACCACTTCAACGTGAAAACGACAATTTACGACTTAATCGACTAAATTACTAAATAAATTATTTTAAACTCTCAAATCTACTATAAACAACTTATTTTATCTTTACTTTAAGTCTAATATCAATCCAACTCGAAACGGATGCGAAAACAGGTCGAATCGCCAAAAATCGCATTTTTCCGCACATGCATTTCTCATACGCGTATGGCCTCCTTCATACGTGTATGGCATTGACTGATATGCGTAAGTCCTGCGTATGAAGGTCTTGTTACACGTATTGCCCTGATTGATACACGTAACACTAGATTTGTTACGCAAATGGACAGAAAGCCTACAATTTCAACTTTTCTGTGATTTCTCATATTTTCACCATTCTGTTCAATCTTAATTGGGTTTCTACATCGATTTTACTCTCAAAAACTTCTATAACTATTCATCTATCAATTCCTATGGTTAATTTTATGAAACCTAACTCCTTCTACACGAATTCTGCAACAACAGTCCAACAACAACACAGACAACAAATGCAACAACGAATATATCAACAATACAACAAGAACAACATGTCTTTCATCAGATATCAACACGAAATAAACAACAACAAATCATACCAAAAACACAACAATGAATTTACACGAAAATCCCAACCTACATACGATCATCTAGTCCCGATTATGGAATTAGAACCCCACCCTTACCTTGGATTGAAGGTAGCTCGAATTCACCGCAAAGTTCCCGTGAAAATCTTTGACCTATCCTCTCCTTCATATCTCTCTAAGACTTGTTCTTCCTTCTCTCACCAAATTCTGATTATGCTCTCTATTTAAGTTTTAGCATTGTTTTTACTAAACTCCCACTAATTACCTAATTACTAATGGGTCCAACTTAGCACCCCCAACTTACTACGCTTACACCACAAAATAGGCCCAACTTAATATTATCTAAATAATACCTATTTTATTTATTCGACTTAATTAAGTTACTTAAACCACCCAAACATAACTTAATCCCGCAACACAAATTCAGCTTAAACGACTTAACGACAGGGACAACAAAACAACGCGTAACAACTTATAATCGGGAAAAATACGCAATAATATTTAATTAAATTAATTAATTAAATACAGGCGTTACACACAACGCTACCAAATTCATCCTTGGGCTCACCTCCTAAGTTTGGTTATTGACCACCTCAGCGAAAGACCTCTTCCCAAGCACAGGATCGACTGCAACTTTACCTATGAAATTAGTATGATTCCTAATGAGTGAGTGACCTCCCAAGCTTTCCAATCGACCTCCCTTGCTATCCCACTTATCGCCTCCTTGATTCACCTTTCAGCTCCTAGCAAAACACAGAACATTCGCATGAATTTTAGCCCCGTTAATGAAGATATTATCAAGCTTAATTGCTAGAAGATCCACATCCTTGACTCCCAGAAATCTAGCAAAGTCGAAACGCTTTCCTAACTTGTTTCTCTTCGTAGGGATTACAACCTCCTTAATATCACCATATTCGTCAAATAGCCTAAAAATGTCAATTGTTCTAGTTCTCTCCGGTATTTTCGTGGAAAAAAATCGAGCAATAGATATCACATTCCTCTCTACCTCCATTACCAACATCTCTAAAACAACCCATTTGTTGTTGTTTCTATTCTTCGAAAACCTGCGATTAACCGTAGAAGTCATTTCTCTCCATCCCTAAAGCTCTTAAGTTTAGTATTCACTATTTTCTACTATAGTTACACACAAACTCTCTAATAATATTATTATTTTTAGAGAATTTCTTATTACATCCCCAAAGGTTTCTTAGGCACCACACAAATTTCCTTTTTAGTCTCCGGTTTTCGGATTTGCAAATACAGACGCACCATTTTTTTAAATCGTTCTTTTTAAAAACGTTGATTTGTTTCAGATGTGCATATCCATAATATTTCCGGATCTGCAGATCAGAAAAAGACCAGAACTTTATTTTATTTTTTAAAAATCAATTTTATTGGTTGGTCGCAGATATTAATTTATCGTCGCAACTTAATATACATTCGAAAACATCTATATATATATATATATAAAATAAAATGATATATATATATATATATATATATATATATATATATATATATATATATATATACATAATAATATTCCTTTCAAAATATAGTACATAAATGTAATAAAAATAGAATACATCAAACAAAAAACTACTGTGTATGCCGAAGGATCTCTCCTGACTCCCCTGCTCCTCTGTCGCTACCCGTCGTCCTGGCTCGATGTATGCGGTACTATAGTGCCCCCGAGCAATCTCAATAATCATATCCATGGGAAAAAGACTTAGAATATAAGATTGTTACCACGCATAGTGTACTACTGCCTGCCACAGTCTTGGCTGCACATAGGCAACCATCTGAGAGCCTAGAATAAGTGTATGCCACTGTAGTCGCCCCCCAATTGTACCCATAGATCTCTGTGGGATCCAAAAGGTACACGAGGTAAACGATATCAACGTAAGTGGAACTGATGCCCATAAAGAGATGTGTGCCGAGCAAAAACAGGTAGTAGCATATCAGGGTACACTGTTTATGGATCTCCACCTCAACTAAATCACATGTTGCCCTTCCTGCCTCTGCAAGTTCCTCACAAAATTTGTGTGTCACAAAGGAGAATTGGACATGTATGCCTCTCAATGCAGTCACTCCGCAAGTGGATCGTTTGGGGTAGCCTCAAGGTCCTTAATCAACATCTCTATCGTGTCCACCTTTGACATCTTACCGTGACGGAGAAAGGTTCCCGTGATCGGTAGATGCAAAAGGTATGAGATGTCATTGAGTGTGATTGTGAGCTCGTTGAACGGTAGATGGAATCAGGATATCTCAGGGTGTTATCGCTCAACAAAGGCCATCAACATATCGTAGTTGATCTGGGAATACCCAATCCTAGAAAGGTCTCTAAGACCAGAGGTAGTAAGTTCACACTGGAACCATTCATCCTCTGGAAGCTCCGCAATCATGTCTATAACCTTTCCCTCATCGTTATAGAACTTTTGGGACTTCTTCTCCTGAAAATTTCCAAATAATACAATGTTACAAATGAAAATATTTTCAACGAAAATAATTCTAAACCGAGAAAAGTTACTCGTCCTAGTCAGACATATCTAGCAGTATGCTCAAAGTACCCTAGGAGTAGTGACATATCAGACGGTCCCCCATGGTAACCTTTGTAACGCCCCAAATTTTGTTTAATTGTTTTAATTGGATTATAGTGTTTTGGTGTGTAGAAGAATAATATTATCATTGAATATAATATGAATTTAAGAATTATATTATGGTGGATAATATTATTATTGGATAAATAAAATAATTGGAATAATAAGAGGTAATGGGTAAGGTGGTCTTTTGATGAAATTAGTAAGGGTAAAAGTGGAAGTTCATAAGTTTTTCTAAGAGGTTATGTGGTAAGAAGGAGAAAACAAGTGTGTTTTTTAAAAGAGGAACGATCGTGAAAGGCTGAGAAGAGAGAAGAGAAAAGGATAAGGTTGAAGAGGAGAATCTGCGAGGAAGAAGAATTTCTCGTCAAATCCAAGGTAAATGTGGGATTCTTCCGTCTATTAAGGGCTTTATAATGGGGATTGGATAGGTTGATGATTAGGAGTTGAGGGTTTTGGTGTTTGAATAGGAATTGTGTTGATTGGTTGATAATTAATTGTTGTTGTGTACTAATTATATGGAATAGATGATGATAAGAGTAATTCTGGAACTGTATGACTGGAAAAACTGGTTTTGAATGAATATTTTGGTAGCAGGAAGTGTTAGAGAGCAGAAGGGAGAACTGCAAAAATCGCAGAGCTTGCTTAGCGAGCAAAGTGAACTTTGGAAGAGTCAGAATACAGAGAGTTGCTCGCTTAGCGAGCAACCCCCCCCCCCCCCCCCCCCGCTCAGCGAGACCTGGAGTGAAAAATATTGTTATTTAATTATGAAAATTCCTTAAAATTATCTAATTAATTTAGTAATGCTTAGAAATTGAAGTGGTATGTGTCGTACCTCAAAAAAATACGATCCTCGCGATGGACGTGGAAAGAAACAACAGAGTTTCCACCTAATTTTATTTATTCTAACTATAGAAAAGGGAGATATAGAAACAACCTAATAAGGATAAAGAATGGTCAACGAAACCACTAATCTAAGTTCTGGAGTCAATTACACAAGAGGAAGGTATTAAACACCCCTTACGTCCGTTGTACTCAACGAGAATCTTTTAGTTTAATTTGCGCTTAAATGTTAATTTATGCTATTGTCTTCTTTTAATGATTAAGGGTTACTAAGATTGCTTATTAAAGGTAAAATGAATATTTTTAGTCATTGTTATTCGTTATGGAGAAATGGTTAGATTTTTTATTATTGTGCTCGCGAAGGATTAAAATCCTCGTGCCTACATATTCCCTTGTGCAATGGGAAAGTCAGAGCTTCGTAGTTTGTGCGACTACGGTTTGTGTTTTTTATTTAACAATTGTTTGAACACGCTTTCTAACTGCTAAGCGTTGGCTTATTTACTCGCGGTGGAGGCTGAAGCGCTAGCTTGTTTGCGAGATAGAAAGAGCTTAAACAATGTTCGTTTAGAGAAAAACGTTTGACCTTTGTTAAGGTGTTTTAAAAAGAAAGGGCGATTGAACCACAATGTGAGGGCTAGCCTCAAGAGTAATTTATTCAAGAGCCCGAGGAATGCTAGATTCCTGAGTTCAGTTCTTTGTTAATTAATTAAGAAAGTGTTTTTTTTTGTTTTTTTGTTGGATATGTTTTAAGTGTTTTGAGAGGCGAAAGGTCGAATGAATCACAACCCAAGGGCTAGCCTCAAGAGTAATTCATTCAAGGACCCAAGGAATGCTAGATTCCTGAGTCCAGTTCTTCCACCATTTATATGTGAATTAAGAGTTTGATTGCTCGAAAGTTTTATAAACGAGAGAGGAAATGAGACACAACCCGAGGGCTAGCCTCAAGAGTGATTCATTAAAAAAACTGAGGAATGCTAGATTCCTGAGTTTAGTTCTTTCGTTAATTAATTATGATGATATTTTAATAAAAGAAATTGATAAAAATCACATTTTTGTTTTAGGTGACTTAGGGTTTATAAGTTTTAGAAATGAAGGAGCGAATGAAGCACAACCCGAGGACTAGCCTCAAGAATGATTCATTCAAAAACTCGAGGAATGCTAGATTCCTGAGTTTAGTTCTTTCGTTAATTAATCATGACGCATACGGCCGTGCAGATGGTGGTCATAAGAATGACCGACTTACGTGTGTGCAAAATGTGTACGTGTTTAAAAAGATTTACTTGGCATTGGACCAAGAAATTAAATTATCTTTGAAATGATTATTCTTTGCGTGCGAATATTCGTTTTTTACTTGATAAGTTATAGTCATAATGCGAGAATAAAACATATATAGCATATCACGAGCGCATAACCAAATTATAAGCAACAGTTATCAAGCATGCATAAGTACTTGTCGCTCCCGGGATTTTCATCCTAGTACAAACGCGAAAGTGGCACGGAAAAGGTAGAGTCGCCAGCCATGCATTTTTATCCCGAAGGAATGGGAAAGGTAATGCTACACAAACCTAAGGAAGAAGGAAAGGACAAGGTCCTGCGAACCAAAGATCTGGGTTCGGAAGTCAGTTACGACCTGGGAAGGTATTAGCACCCTAGATCGTTCGTCGTACCCGACGGGTTCCACGCTTGTTTGTTTGCTTCAAGGGGTGAGAAAATAGAGTGCTGCTGAATAAAACTGCTAACTGGAACTGGAACTGAAATGAGAAAGGAGTTGAAAAAGAGAACAAAAAGAAAGAATGGGGAAAATGTAGGGAAAATAAAGAATGTGCTCGAACGGGCCCTACCCCGTTGCCTACGTACCTCATCGGGATAATGAGGATCAGGGTCGACGTAGTTCGCCTAACTAAGGCGGAAATTATTTGTTTGTGTTTTTTATGGCTTGAACTGTGTATGTCTATGCTCAGGCGTTGCAGGCTCGTCTGGTACGAGTGCGTTTACCATCTTGCATGCGAGACAAGTCGTCGCAAGTTCGCGTTATGAGTGAATGAGATGAGAAGAGAAGTTCCCGCATGATAGTCACTTATTGTTTGTTTTTGTCTTTTATGAGAAATGTTTTGAATTTGTTTGTGAACATTCTCATACTAAGACCTATCCATTGTGGTAAATACTTACACCTCGCCCCGAAACAGGACACGTATGAGTACCCCGTAATAAAGTCTCATGACGTATAAGAACGTTCAATTTTTATTAAGTATTTTTATTATTTTCTTTATGAGGAGAGAAAGAATGACTCAAGTTGCAAAAGGCAAAAACTAAGGGACTAAGACTCAACCCTAATTTAGTTATTATATTCAAAAAGTGGTCTTAATGGTTTGTGAAGTTTTCTAAACCTAAGAAAGAAAAAGGAAAAGAAGAAAAGAGAATTAGAACTCAACTTACTTCCTAAGGAAGTTAAGTTGGTTCTAAAAAAAGAGTAAGCCTAAGAGCAAAGCACAAGGTGCTAAGTGTCGCTCCCGGGATTTTCATCCTAGTACAAACGCGAAAGTGGCGCGGAAAGGTTAGAGTCGCCAGCCAGACATTTTTATCCCGAAAGAATGGGAAAGGTAATGTTGCACAAACCTAAGGAAGAAGGAAAGGACAAGGTCCTGCGAACCAAAGATCTGGGTTCGGGAGTCGGTTACGACCTGGGAAGGTATTAGCACCCCAGATCGTCCGTCGTACCCGACGGGATCCACGCTTGCTTATTTTGTTTCAAAGGGTAAAATAATATGACTGCTGCTGAACAAATGAACTGCTACTGGAATGGAACTGAAATGAGAAAAGGAATAAGAAAAGAGAATGGAAAAAAAGAATGGGGAAATGTAGGGAAAATAAAGAATGTGCTCGAACGGGCCCTACCCCGCTGCCTACGTACCTCATCGGGATAATGAGGATCAGAGTCGACGTAGTTCGCCTAACTAGGGTAGAAAAGAAATTGCTTGTGAATTAAAGGCTTGAACTGCCTATGTCAATGCTCAGGTGTTGCAGGCTCGGACGACGAGTGCGTTACCGTCTTGCAAGATGACAAGTAGGAACAAGTTCGCGGACGGAGCGAAGGAGATGAGAAAAGAATTCCCGAAGAAAAGACGCTTATTGTTTGTTTGTGTTTTTTATGAAGCTTTTATGAGTGTGTCACAAGGAAGTGAACTCAAGCTCTTTTCCATGGAATGTGTACTTGTCACTACATTCCAAGATGGAATAATAGAACAAGCACACTTAAGTAAGGAGAAGATCCCCAAAACTCGAACCCACAGATTAGGGCTTAGGCTCACTAACTTGTTTACTTATTAAGTGTTTTGATTATTTACAAGTGAAGAAGTGTTTTTTATGCTTTTCTTTATGGAGAGGATACCTTGATCAGACTTGTGCATCACAAGGTAAACTTGTACTATCCCAAGATGGGAAAACTACAAGCATACCTCATGGGATAAGGCTATGGATCAAGACATCACTTCACATTTATTAAAGTGTTTTTTAAGAGTTATGAGATGAGAAGAGAAGAAGAACCAAAAGGATCTCAAAGGAAAAATTCTAAAGGGGGACTAAAATAATCCTAAGTATTCACATGCATGGATATCCTAAGGGTTAGTGAGGTTTCTATCCTAATGAAGAAGGAAGAAGAAGATAGAAGAAGGGATGAGAAAGGCCTAATCCCAACAAAAGAGAGTTAGCTCACATAAACATAAAAGGAAGAGATAAGAATTAGAGATGTGGAACTCAATTCCCACATCTCACACTTACCATAGCCCCTGCAAGGTTAGCATGCACAAATGAACAAAAATGAACAAATTAACATAACATCATCCAACAATCAGAAGTGAAATGAAGTAAACAAATGCTTAATGCTAACTCAACTCAAAGAAATAAAGATGAGAAGCTTATGACTTAAAATGAGGCAACATGGATACATATGTAAACAAATGCGCACTTATGAAAGATGTAATACAAAACACACAAAATGCAAGCACAAAGTTCAAAACCAGAATCAAAATGATATAAAGAATGGCCTAAGAGTCCAGCAAGATGAAGAGAGAAGTCACACAATACCAAACAATATCAAAATAGAAGCCATGGAACCAAAAGATGGAATTTAAACACTTAAAGAAACAAATGACTTGAATATGAAGAAAACTCAAAAATTTAGAAGAACCAAGACCTCTCCTAGGAACAGGAAGGTATCCATACCCCAAAGGAACCCCAAATGAGAAGAAGAAGTTGGCACAAGTGCCCTTATAAGCCTATAAGAGATCTAACAAACCAAAAGAAGCAAAATGGGACAAGGTGAGAACAAAAATCCACAAATAATCAACCAGCCATCTAAAAATTCTACAACTGGAACCAAATGATATTAAAACACATTATATCAACTTTCCAAAAGGATTTGCAAAAATTCAGAAAGGAACTAGGTCAAATGGAGGTATAAACACAAGTTAGGACAGAAAACTTACATCACAAGATACCAGACCAAAAATCCAGAAATAATTTCCTAAAAATTATTAGAAAAATCACATGAAAACTAGAAGATCTTAGGAACACAATGCAAAAAGAATGGGATCAAAACTCCAAATATTGAATTCTATAGAAAATGGACAAGACAGACTAGTCAAGAAATGAAGCAAATGAAGCTATGTGCATTGATGAATTAATTCTGGCACGCTAATCAATGAAAAAAATAAAATAAAAATATGAAAAAAAACTAGAGACAAAAAGGAACATCTATGATTTATTTGAGAATTTTTAGATGAATTATTCTATTTTTAATGGATTAAAAGCAAACTGACTAGAAAGAAATTAAAGTGGGAAAAGAAAATTAAAAGAAAAAAGAAGAGGTGAAATTAGTAATGACTTTATACTGAATTGAATGGGCTAAGATGGGGGAGGGGTGCGAAAATCAACCTCTAAGGCCCAGGGTGACGCGCTGATCCATGGCTTATGGTGGAGGTGCAAACGGCAAGAAAACCCAGCTTAATATGCACTGGGCCCAACAACGGGGGTGCGGATAGCGTGAGGCCTTAGGCCCATGCGAAATCTCTAAAAAAGACTCCCCAATAATCAAATCAGCTTTTCCTTGTTATTAGTATTTTTTTTATTAAAATGAAAAAGAGCAAAATGCCATGTGAACATAACATCAATTGGTGCACCTAGGGTTAAGTTGCTAGCAAACAAAACTTCACCACAGCCATCCAACACCCGCCACGTCATCGTCCCCTACCTCCCTCCAATGAAGAAAATTCGAAAAAAACTACAGAAACAGAACAAAGTTTCCGCACACCTTCACCAATTCACTGCACCATAACTCCCTCACCTCTCAATGAAAATCAAAATTGTAAAAACAAAAAATGAAGTATGAAACACAAGGATCATGAATATACCAATAGCTTTCACAAACAAGCATCATACAGAACAAATCGATCGAAACAAGATCATACCTCAAAACTAATATTCATGATTTGGTGCCATACAAAGTTTCTAATCACTTCATATCATTCTGCTTAAACCACAACAACACAAAACAAGCCAGAATACCACCAAACCGAAGCCATTAATTGAGAAGTTCAAACCTGGAATTGAAGCTTTCTTGAAGAAGTTGAGAAATCCAGAGATCTCCTTGCTTTCTTGAAGCTTCCTTGGATCTTTCTCAGGCCAAATAAAGGCTTATGGATGAAGATAATGCACAATCAGAGGTGTTGCTGAATCTTCAACTTGCTCGAAGCTCCAAGGTTCTTGCCATGGATGTGATGTGAGGTTCAATGTGAGAACTCAGAATTCTTGAGGATGAAGAATCAGATGAGAATTTAGATCTGGAAACTTCTAAATTCTGTTATTCAGTTGAGCTTACAATGAGGGAAGAGAGAGAGATTGAAGAGCGTGATGTGTGAAATGAAGCTCTCTCCCACTGAATTCGTGACTGAAGGTTAATATAGCTGGGGTGCGTGATCGAAGCATGAAGAGTGGCTGCACCAATTCTGTTATTTTGCTTCACAAAATGCAGCGTGCCTAACTCCTTTTTTCTCTCTTTCCAGCTTGTTATTTGGAAACTACTCCCATGCAGGAGGACCCACACGAACTACCTCATGCCATAAGAATTCACGTGCCAATTTTTTCTCTCCTTTGGTGCAATGCATGATGAACCTAATGGATAAACACGTGACTTGGAAAAAATGGCATGAGAGCAAGCAAGTGACCACTATATATTACTGACTCCTTCCCACTCATGTGCTGATTTTTTTCCACATTATTTTTCACATTAATTTTCTACACAAATCATCACCAAGTGCTATGACCTTGCATTGCTTCTAGCATTTGGTCACGCAAACCAACAACATGGACCTATTAAAAAATGCTATAAAATAATATCATGAAATGAAACATAAATTATATTATTAGAGCCCAATCACAAATTGACATGTGTCCACCACAAGAAAACCCTAAAATGCTCCGAACTTCAAAAAATCATAACTTGAATTCTAAAAATGCTATGAAAGTGTTCTACGACTTTTCGGAAAGGGAAAATCGTGTTCTACAACTTTTGTGTTCACCGGAAAATCATTCGGAGCTTTTTCGCACATGAAATAATAGCTTGAAGTTTCGGGACGAATAATTTCCAAAAATGGAAATTTCTAAACTTCCAAATTTAGCAACTTTTTGCATACTCCCGATTTTTGACATTTGAGCTCGACTGAATTATTCCTTGACATGATATGACCTCACAAATTAATAATCCTAATTAAAAACCCTGAAATTTTCATGTTGACTTTTTTGACTGCAAAGTTGACTTTCTTGCTTCACCTTCAAGTAACTAGACCAAATCTTGACTTCTTCAATGAATTTTTTCCTCAAACTTCATATATAAGCCATGCAAATCAAATGAGATCCTTTGCCCACAAGAAATGGTCAAAATTAAGAGGATAGGAGGATCTGGCCCATAACCCTAATCAGGATTTCCCTCATACAGGAGAAAAAATGTACTCTTGAACTTCTGATGAAATAACTGACTTCCCTAAGGAAATTTCTCACCAAATTTCATCCCTAGGATCCTCTTGTCATATAAGGGACTTTTCCCAGATGAAATGACCAAAGTCTCAAAGATTTCATGCTTGAAAGTGAAACCCTAATTTGGGATCATGGTGCAGGGGCCTGCCCTAGCTTGGGTTCTCTGATACTCTCCCAACCTATTGAGTTTTTGTGACTGATCTTGAACTTGTGAATGCCATGTAGATTCCTCATGGGACTTGGACAAGTCCACTGGGCCTCTTGTTATTGCTTGTAATACCTCAAATCCACCCGCAGATGATCATATGCCTAATGCTAGGTCATGAGAATGTTATGCTTCATATTTCCATGATATGATGCTGAGGAAATGATATGAGTATGATGAATATGATATGAGATAATGCTTAAAATGAAGAGGGCAAATTTAGGGTGTTACACTAAGGCAAACAAAATTAAAATGCATAAGAGATAGGAATGAAGTAATGCTTACCTCAATCTTTCCCCCTACAAAACAAAAGTTAGCATGACAATGCATATTGAAAGTAAAATCAAAGCATAAAAGCGATTAAGTACCATACACGTCCTAGAATGGAACTATGGTTCCAAATAAGACCTAAGTCTAAAGGTGAAGGTACCTAAAGGTTACATGACTTCTAAAGTCAGTAGCTACATGATATAGGTCCCTAGGTATGCTAGGATACCTCACAAGATCAAACTATGTCAAACTATGTACAAAAAATTCACCTAAGTTCACCTAAATGCAAGTTAGGGTTCATGGATGAATTATGAATGCGTATGGCTTACAAGCATGAATTAATACATGAAATTAGTATCAAAGTAAGTAGTGAATGCTTATGAATGTGGATGAATAAGCATACCATCATGGATGCAATGGTGTAAGCATATGGAGTAAGGAGAAGAAGATGTGAGAAGAAGTGAACAAACATCGCATAAGATCACAAAGGATGCAAATTAAGAATGAATGACATGTGAATATGCATGAAATTATTATGGATCAGTAGCATATAAGATATGAGATGCAATTAAAGTGCATGGATTTCCAGTAATTATTCCCACATAATTCATGTTAACAATTAGAGGAGAAGAGAAGTTAGTTTAAGGTAAAATTAGTTCACATAAGTATGCACTTTGAAACACAAAAATAAACCAAATGAGTATGGTTCAAAAAGTGACCTATAACTAGAATTAAGGACATAAAAGTGACCTATAATTAACTCCTAAAAGTTACCAAAAATTCTCTCAAGCCAATGGCATGAATGCCTTGCTAAATCCTAGGGTATGGAGCAAATAAACACATATATCAACCTATGATCTAGGTGACATGGAAAAATAGAAAAAAAGCTTTAAAAATTATGAAATTAAATCCCTATAATTATAAAGTCATTATCTTACATGTTCTAAAATTATTTCACAAAATTATGCATCAAAGTTCCAAAACAATTTACTTGATGATCAAGATAACAAGGCATGATCGTCGAAAAACAACTCCACAAAGTGGATAAAAAAGGGCACCAAAAATTATGAAAAAAATTCATAAGGAGCATAAAAATGTTACAAATTCCAGTATTTAATCATATACAAAAAATAGGTCTCACACCTATGGGGAAAATGGTTTTGGTCTCTTATGTCAATACCATTCCTTTTTGGGACAACTTGGAATGAAAAATCCAAATTAATTAATAAAACCAATCAAACCTGAAATAAAAAAATATGAAAAATTAATTAAGAGGATAAGGATCATTCATGAATTTTTCTAGAATTTTATCACACCTAAAACTATTTTTAATAATTACGACGAAACGGGCAAAAAACGGTGATTTAAGGAAAAGTGAAAGGAAGCGAATCCTATAATTCGTAACCTAATCCCTAAGCTCCGAAATCGACATATAACATCATAAATCACAAATAAAACCAGTGCCTCAGGTGGGAGGGCTCAATATGCACCTTAAGTTATATGATCCTAAGCCTCATACAAACTATAATGATGCATTAAAAGTGGAAAGTCGAAATTACTTACTTGATCGAAGTACTGATTCTTCACATAAAATAAATCCAAAAAAACTTCAAGCAAGGTCTTCTAATCTCCATAAGCAAAATAAATATTTATCTTCCATAATTGCTTTGTAAAGATCCACCATAATCGAAACAAAAACAACGACACAAAATATCATTTGAATCCAAAGGTATCCCACAAATAAAGTGGAATACCAACCAAACGACCGTCGTTAAGATCTTTGCGAGAACCTTGCATGAACTCAACAAACGCATTAGAAACCCAAAAGAGGTGTAACCGGAAGTTGCACCTATGCCTCACAACTCAAAATCAAGTAGAAAGATGAATATACGAGTCATGGACATGCATTGAAATTTATGTTTTAAAACGGGGCAGCACTTATGCACTAATATAAACAACATGTAAACTCAAACCGGAATCGAACAAATTTACTTGCAATGAATGGCAAATGATCAACAAACATAAGTACAAGTCAAAACAAGACCAATGCATCAAAACCGCACCAAACCAAACATAAAAAGCCTTGAAACGGAAAAACGCGTCAAAAATCACCGGCTCGGAATTGAACGAAGATCACATGGTAACTTGCAAACGTGCCAACGGATTCAAATATGCAATCGGATTTTGAAAATTCCGCTCGGAAGTGGTACTTTTTGTCCTATTTTGTCGGATGGCAGTAGCAAAATATCCGGAAAAAATTGTCCAAAATTGACTAAAATGTTTACCAATGGCTCCAGAATAATCAACAAAGTCAATTTACACTATTCACATTCGCGAAAACGCGCTACGGTTAGGAAGTTATGACCAAAACATATTCTCGACACGCGACACATGAACAACATCAACATATAAACTTCAACCTATCCTATTTTAAATTTGTACATTGAAACAAGCATGAATTTAAAAGTCAATAACTTCAATCAATATCAAGTCATAATAATTAGCTCTCTTAGGAATTTTGTCAAACACCTAACATGCACCGATTATTCTATGTCAATTTTAACAAGCATTTCCAATTATGCACCACAACAATTATTAAGATAAATTAATCAAGAATCAATCAATAATCAAATCATGAATCAATACACATAATCTCCACAAGATTAATTCAACTTCAAAATTCAATTCAATAAACAATTCAACAATTATTCATGAATTAAAGTTTAAGAAGCTTAACGAATGAAGAATCAATGAAGAAATTGTGAATCCGAAGGAAGTGAGACGCGATCATGAACAGTGGAGAGGAGGAGAGGCCGCGCGGCAGAAGATGGTGGTCTTACGGTGGTGAAGTTGACCGGAGGTGGTGGTTCGTGGCGGCTCGGCTACCGGAAGCTTGATCGGAATTGTTGTGTTCTTGAGTTCTTGATGAAGTTGTTGTTGTGTTCTTGAGAAAGAGTTAAGAGAATGAACTTTGATCCTTTAGAGAGAGTTTGTAAGAGTTTTTGGTGTTTGTAAATTGTGATTGAAGTTATGAGACAAATTGTGGGTCAAAAGAATATATAGTGGAGTATAAAATGAAAGGCAAAAGGTAGAATTTCGGCTTAAGTGAAAATAACAATATCTTCGGCAAGAAATTTCGACTCTGAGCCTTCCACAACATTGTCCGCCTCTGAATCACGGTTGCAATGCAAAAAGAATGAACTTCACACAATCAAAATCGAGTGCGATCGATACGTTTAAGCTGCAAGACGTCACTAAATAAGTTGTTTTTTCGGCTTATTTGGTGTCCGCTACTCGAAAATGTGACTAGGTCAACCTCTCTGGAGCATAATCTCAACTCGACTTTGTCAGCAAAGTTGTAGATCTATGAGTCAGTGACCTTGTGTTAAAATATAAGCTCAACTGGACAAACGACGAGGGAGATATGAATTTTCTCGTGAAACCACTTTCACCTTTTTTCTTCGGTTCAACACTTCAGTTTTGTGAAGTAAACCAAAACGACAATCTTTGGAGAACTGTTCGAACTCGCGTTTGTCTTTGAACTTGAAGAGGATAAAATTTATGAACCAACGCTTCAAGAACGGGTGAAATCCGATGAAAATTGACCGAGTTATGAATTTTACAAAATCTGACAGACAGTGCACTGCATCAAAGAACCTTACTGGTAATTCGCATTTTCAAGATCCTTCCGCTTGGACCTAACCCAAACTGAATTTACATAATGAAGATAACATCTAAACGAAATTTTAGGCACCAAAACGACATCAATTCGATGAACGAGCCAAGAGTTATGAATTTTTTAGTGTTCAAAACTCACCGGTTCAGCACTGTTTTTCACTATGTCGACTCTAAAGACTCGCACATTCTGTGATCTTCTTCAAAGAATTAGTTTTTGGCCAAAACCCAAAAGTTGGAAAGGATATCAAGACGGAACTTTTGGCATATGAATCTCTCAGACATGTTGACCCAATCATAAGTTACGAACTCTTGAATACCGCTAGCACAGTTAATCGGCGAAACCGAAATTTCAAAAACAAATAATTCCCGCCATTTTCCTTGATGAATTGGCCTCCGAGCCGAACACAAAAGTTGTAGAGAATACCGAAACAGTCTAAACTATTGAGTTTCAAGCCAAAATGAGTTTCCGAGCATAAGTTACATCTTTTGCAAACTGCACCATAAAACTGATATTCTGCTTAAACTCCTCTGAATCAACCGAGAACTTTTGCCTTCTTCTGAGATTCTTGTGCACGTGCCGCATGAAGAAATAATGGTCAGTCGCAACATGTGAAAGATCAAATGGAGATGTATATTCATGTATGTTTATGATGCAATTGTGATCTAAATGTAATGCAATGTATGAAAGGATATGCTAAATGGCATGAAAATGAGAGGGCAAATTTTGGGGTGTTACAGTTGCCCCTATTCAATCATCTGCAGACCTGAATGGATAATTGCAACAGCCTTTAGACGTTCAAGGTATGGAGGGATTGAATACTCGAATAAACCGGAAAATTTGCACTTTGTGGGTAATAAAATATGCTGGGAAGAATGTCATTCTTGAATGACAACTCAAAAATGTGATTTTCGGATCAAACACAAAACCATCCTCGAATGGAAACGCAATGGTATACCGGCCTCAGTCGATAACCAGAAACACAAAGACTGACCTCAGACAGACTTTGCAAAAGAGACAAACTGACCTCAATCAATAAACTCAAAATGGTCTATCATTCTCGAATGATAGCCACAACAACAAGACCAACCTCAGAAGGACTTGAAGAAAAGAATGCCATCCTCGAATGACGATTCTCAAAAGATCCTCGGATCTAACACGAAACCATCCTCGAATGGAGACGCAATGGTATACCGGCCTCAGTCGATAACCAAAAACACAAAGACTGACCTCAGACAGACTTTGCAAAAGAGACAAACTGACCTCAATCAATAAGCTCAAAATGGTCTATCATCCTCGAATGATAGCCACAACAACAAGATCAACCTCAGAAGGACTTGAAGAAAATAATGCCATCCTCGAATGACGATTCTCAAAAGATCCTCGGATCTAACACGAAACCATCCTCGAATGGAGATGCAATGGTATACCGGCCTCAGTCGATAACCAAAAAACAAAAAAAGTGATTGAGTACTCGAACAAAATCTGGGAATTTGAACTCGGCAGATGAGGAAAATGCCATCTGCCTTTATTTATTTTTCTTTTGTTTTAACCTCTGAATAGGTAGCGGGAAAAGAACAAGGTGGAATGGGATAGATGCCAAAAACCTGCACTGTGAATGCTGAGCGAAACAAGCCACAACGAGGGTGCCTGTTGGCGAAATAGGACTTAACGAGACCATTAGCGAAACAGAAATCGACAATGTGACTGTTGGGAAGGACCAAGCCACAAAGAAAACACGCGACTGTTGGGCAGGACCAAGCCACGGAAGGTGTCTGTTGGCGAAACAGGGCTTAACGAGATCATTAGCAGAATGAAACTCGACAATGTGACTGCTGGGCAGGACCAAGCCACAAAGAAAACACGTGACTACTGGGCAGGACTGTAACACGGTGGGAGAACTGACTTTTAGTTATGTTGCGGATAGCAAGAGTCGCCACCGACTTTTATTTTATCCAAAGGAAAGGCATAAAAGAACAGGAAAGACCTTTTAAAAGATTTTTGGGTCCGGGGGGTAGGTTATGTAAAGGGAAGGTGTTAGCACCCTTTACATCCATGGTTATCCATGGGCTCTTAGTTACTTAGCTCACTTTAAACTGTTTTTGAAATGTGAAGTGTGTGTTTAGAAATTTTCTTAAGTATTTTATAATGATCCATGTACGGATATATATAAAACCTTTATTTTGAAAATTGTTTGAAATGTATGAGGTGTTTGAAATGTTTTGAAGAGTGAGCAAGTATCTAAGAGGAACCTACCCTAAATTAAGTCTTTTCTGTTCTTGAATCCTTTAAATGGTAAGACTATCCCTATTATTAAGGAATAGGTAGTCATTACCTTGGATGTGTGGGACAAGTGAAGGGACATCTGTTATTTAGGCAACTGTGGGGTGTATAAGCAATTCGAAGGGACTTATCATCTTTATTCGAAAGGGACAAGATCATTTACGAAGGCAACATTCGAAGGGACTTGATCTTTTTATCCGTTTAGGGACTAGATGATGTGAGATGAGGGACTTTTGCTTTATACACCCTACTTGACCTTTTGTGTAGGCAACTTGAGAGGTAACCCTTGAGAAGTGAGATGGCGATCCAGGATCGACTTACGTGTGTGAGTGTACAATTTCAAATATTTATCTTTTAAGTTAATGATCTAAGTTCAATTTTTAAATACAAACACATCTTGCACTCCCTATATTACTAACCATAGCATTTAAAATAAATAATAAAAATTACTACTACAAATATTACATAAGGGATACAATAACATAATAATAATAATTAAAATATATTAAATAAATAAGCAAAATAAATAATAATAGATAATTGGGTTAGTAACAATAATAATAATAAAAATAATATAAAAATAAATGGGGTTAGTAATAATAAAAATTAATAAGAATAAAATCAAGAAATTAACATAATAATGAATAATAAATTTAAAAGTGCAATTTTTAATGGATAATTATTTTTTTAGATTTTTAAGAAGAAAAATAAACAATTCATATTATATACTAATTATTATAAAGATTTAAATTATATATACATGTTATGAAAAATAAGGTTAATTAAATAAACATATTATGAAAATAAATTATATTTACAAAATTAAATTAAGAGTTTTTAATTATTTTAAGCATACACTAAAATTATTTACATGCAAGAATTATATTAAATAATAATTACAAACAAATTATAAAAATAAGTACATAATTAAAGTTTACAAATAAATAAATTAAAAGTTATAATTAAATTTTATGTAAAATAAAATTAGGGTTTGATTATTTTTAGAAAACTACATTAAGATTTACTTATTAATTAAAATATAAACAAGAATTATGAGATTAAAATAAACAAATAAATTAATATTTACAATTAAGGTTCATAGAAATAATTAGGTTTTATAAATATATTTTAGGGTTTATATATTTAGGAAAATAAATTAGGATTAATTATCTAATTATAAATTAATTATACAAAATTATACAATATTAACAATACATAAAAATAAATGTTAAATAATTTCACTAATAAGGTTTAATTTTGAAAAGATGAATTTTTTAATTTATAGAAAAGAAAATAATAATATAAACATTTTATTTTTATTATTTAAATTTATTTAACTATAATATAAACAATTTAAATAGAAAAATAAGAAAAAAGTAAAAAGAGAACTTACCTAGACTGAGATTCGAACCCAGCCCCCTGAGCTTCAATCTTTGAGTCCTGCCTCTATAACCACCAGGCCAGCGTGCGCGTGGTGATAGCAAAATACGTTCAAATCTTTTTATTTTTTATCCTGCAAAATATTAAGAAAAAAAACAAAACCAAAATGGTCTGGGGAGGTTTTGATCCCAGGACCATTCACTCATCAGCCAAATACACAAACCATCTGAGCCACGCGCTTTAGTTGTCATGTATATAAAACAAATTTATTTTAATCCTTGCTTAAATTTCAAATTCCTTCTGCGCGCCAAACAGCTTCATCCCCTACCTCATGACCTGCGAATTTCCCTGCGCTTTCTCCTACACAATTACCTACGATTTTTCAATATATATAACCTGCGAAAATCAAACATTATCGAAACAGCAAAATTACTTCAAATTGATTAATGCAACATGATCCTCAGAGCTCACACAGTCTTTCTATGTTCTCAAAAATCATTTATATTTGGTTTATCTTGAAGCCCCAAATAAGTGACCGAAACCCTAACCATGGCTTCTTCTTGATTCTGTCATGAAAATCCAATCAAAGCACATCAAAACAATCCATACACAATAATAAGCAAGTATAAATGAATAGAAACAGTTTATATTTCGTGAATGGATGTAATCGAAAATTTGAAATTTTAAGAACAAATTGATTTCGGGTTTGATGGTATGAGATGCTAGCAGGCAATGTGATGATCCAGAAACATTCTAAATGATCCCAGGAAGCTATTTCAACCTTCAAAAGGCTTGTTGATTGCCGGTATGGACAAAACCGAATTTGAATATTTTGAAGATTTTTGTGAAGTTGAACAATGTGTAAGAGGCTGCAAATTTTCCTCCTGGTGCATTTGTGTAGTTTGTATACTTATAGAAGAATAGAATTAGGTCAGAAAAGTGGTGGATTTGTGGGCTTAATGGATACCTTGAGTGTGAAGAAATCTCCTTGCCAAATTAGTCAAAAAAATCAAATATTTTCATGCTATAATGCCTTAGCACGAATTTGGATGGTTTTGAATCAACTTAAATGGTCATTAAAAGTTTCTAGAAGAAGAATCACTTTTAAATATTCAATTTTCATATTTTATTTTGATTTAAAATGATTTTAAATGAATAAAATCAAAATAAATAAAATCAAAATAATAAAAATCTGAATAAATGAGGATTGGATCGTGCATGATGTCATGTTGAAGTTTGGATCACAAAATTGCAAGCCCATTTGGAAGAAATTGGTTTTAAGGCCCTATTTGCTTCATAAACCTCCCAAAAATTTCCCAACTTTGCAAGGGCACAAATCCTTCAATTTTAATGCTATAAGGGTGTTCTTGGACATTTTGGAAATCTTAAGGAGTCCTCTAACCAACCCCATTGGTTTCATGTCCATATCTTTTACCATTCTCAAGTTATGCCCTTTTGAAGTTGTTGACTTTTTGTTGACTTTCAAAAGGACCTATAATGTCTTAGCTCATACCTTCCAAATGAAGCATTTTTGGGCTTGACTTGTGAGACACAAAGTTGTAGAGAATTCAATTTCCTTCAAAATGAGCTTTGGATGGAAAATTCTTGATGAAGCATGTGAAAGTTATGGCTGGTCAAAGTTCAGTTGACTTTTCCTGAGGAAACCCTAATTTAGAAACTCCTGATTCTTGATGATCTGAAATCTCCTTGATGAATCATGATCAACCCTTGATCAAATGATGAATTTTACTTCATATACTTGATGTTGGCAAAAAATCAGGAAGTTTGACTTTGGTTTGACCACAGTTGACCTTAGTTTGACTTTTTAACTACTTTGACTGATTTTGACCTATCTGATCATCTGACTGAGCAAACCTTTGAGAAAAGTCTTGAAACTTGTCATGGGGGTTCTTAAACATATATAAGATGTTATGAAGCTCACTTGAAGTCTTGGAAGTCCATTTAACCTGATTAAAGTCAAAACCCTAGTTTTGGATGCACTGCTTAGGAGGATGCATTGTCTGAGGGAATTGTTAAATCTTCTGACTAATTGTGAACTTTGTGAACTTTGTGAACCTTGTGAACCTCATAAGATGTCTTGTGAACCTTGTTAACCTCATGAGAGGTCTTTTGAACCTTGTGAACCTGATGAGAGGTCTTGTGAACCTTGTGAATCTCTTAGCACACAAAGTCTTGTTTTGTGAGAGCAAATTTTGGGGTGCAACAGCTGCCCCTGTTCAATTTTATGAAACCTGAGGGGTTAGATTGGTATATGTGCCAGTCGTGACCTGGAAGGTTGAAGGGGATTGAACACAAAAGCCCAAAAATTTGCACTCACCGGTGCGTAGAGTAATGCTGAGGACTAGTTGTATATGCTTGAGTGGGCTTAAAGATGCCACTTGGAGAAAAGTTCTTCAAATATATCTTTTGGAGAATAAAGTAGTCCAAAGTATGAAGATATAGCCTTTTGGGAAGATAAACGACGTCCCAAGATAAGGGTATAACTTTCAAGAAGATAAACAACATCCTGATGTATAAGTATAACTTTTGGGAAGATAAGACAACGACCCAAAGTCATGATAGCTTTCAGGAGGATAAACAACGTCCTGAGGTATAAGTATAACTTTTGGGAGGATAAACAACGGCCCAAAGTCATGATAGCTTTCAGGAGGATAAACAACGTCCTGAGGTATAATGATAGCTTTCAGGAGGATAAACAACGTCCTGAGGTATAAGTATAACTTTTGGGAAGATAAACAACGACCCAAAGTCATGATAGCTTTCAGGAGGATAAACAACGTCCTGAGGTATAAGTATAACTTTTGGGAGGATAAACAACGGCCCAAAGTCATGATAGCTTTCAGGAGGATAAACAACGTCCTGAGGTATAATGATAGCTTTCAGGAGGATAAACAACGTCCTGAGGTATAAGTATAACTTTTGGGAAGATAAACAACGGCCCAAAGTCATGATAGCTTTCAGGAGGATAAACAACGTCCTGAGGTATAATGATAGCTTTCAGGAGGATAAACAACGTCCTGAGGTATAAGTATAACTTTTGGGAAGATAAACAACGGCCTAAAGTCATGATAGCTTTCAGGAGGATAAACAACGTCCTGAGGTATAAGGATAACTGTTGGGAAGATAAACAACGGCCCAAAGTCATGATAGCTTTCAGGAGGATAAACAACGTCCTGAGGTATGATAAACTTTCAGGAGGATAAACAACGTCCTGAGGTATGATGATAGCTTTCAGGAGGATAAACAACGTCCTGAGGTATAAACATAACTTTTGGGAGGATAAACAACGGCCCAATAGTCATGATATGGCTTTTGAGAAGATAAACGACGTCTCAAGATAGCCTTCGGGAAGATAAACGACGTCCCATGATAATGAGGTAACCTTTGGGAAGATAAACAACGGCCCAAGGTAAAAAATCGTTGATGAAGTTTGTCTGCTGGAGAATTAATCTGAAAAACAAGATTATAACATTTTGTATGATAATATTAGCTTATGCATTATGTATGCATGTATAATATGATGCACTTAAGTAATGTATTATATATTTATGCATATGTATGTTATGGTATGATGTAAATGATGTATGTATGCATCATGCAGCTTGAAGCGCATGTATAACAACTGCTGGCCAGGGAAAGTAAATCCTGATTTGTTGCTGAAGAATATGAGGAACTCGTCCCCATTTGATAATGTAGTATTCATAACCTCATGTCTTCGTTTGATAGTAAGGTATACATAACCTCCCGTCTTCGTTCGATAGTAAGGTATACATAACCTCCCGTCTTCGTTCGATAGTAAGGTATATATAACCTCCCATCTTCGTTCGTCGTACTCCTATTGGAAGAATAAATTCCCAACTATCCGTATGAGGATAAAAGAGATGGATATAAATTCCAGGGGAGATGTGACTCGAAGTACTTATGAAGATGGATTTGCCCTACCGGGGGACTTGTAGCTGTCTTGTGGGAATGAACCGGCGAAGCTTCGTTGAAATCCTTCCCTCGTTCGTCCTTAGTAAATACTATTACTGCATTTTCATGCATTTCTGGTAAACATCAATCATATTAAGCATTTTATGCATTTCTGGTAAACATCAATCATATTCAAAAGCATACATACATTCAAACACAACCAATGGACGTTTCGCTTATGTAAATAGGGTAAAAGTAAATCTGGATTCAAAGATGGAAAAGTAAAGCTGATCTTGAAAATAGAATCGTTTCGACTTCGAGAGTGTATAACCAATTAGATTTAGAGCTCCCAAAATTCTTAACTTTCCTGAATACCTTCCCAGAAATCCTATAGCTGGATCTGAAGACATGATACTGACACCATCTGATACTACTGGCGTAGACAATTAATTTCTGCCATGGCCTCTGCTGAGAATCTAATATCAAGGTAATACAATGAGAGGAATGGCGTCTTCAAATTGTGATGGACCATATACGCTCCGGGTATTAGATTTGAAAAGAAAGCATTGCCCCTTGGTTGAGGATGAATTGTCCCATAATCTGAATGTAGTTACCTCAAGAGAAATAAGCAGAATGCCCCACAATAATATGCCCTTGACATCATGAACTTTGTAATGTTACCCTTGGTAATTCAAATATATGAGGAGAGCTGCTTATGGCTATTAAGCACTGTTGAATCTGGACCTGATTGCCCCGAATGAATTGAACAGTAACTTGGTATGCCCCCTTGATTAGGAAACAGTGACTATGCCCCTGGCATTATGAACTCGGTAATGTTACCCTCGGTAACTTAGATAGATGAAGAGATCTTCCCCTGGCTACTTAAACATAGTTGAATCCTGTCCTGATTGCTCCAAATGAGTTAGGCAGTATCATGGCATGTCCCCTTGATTGGGAGATAATGACTATGCCCCTTTGTATACATGGACTTTGATCCAGGAAGCAACTTTGTTTATCAGAAGGACTTTGAACATTCACCCTGTAAGTTTCTCTGTTTATCAAACACTCAAGTATATGCAAACAAATATATTCAAAAATGCAATGCTTATGCCTGTCTTGAAATTTTGAAAAAAAGTTACCTTTTTTTTAGAAAAACAATTTTTATGAAAACTGTGATATTAACTCAAGTTTTATAATAAGCCCTAAAGGAGTCAGTATACCTTTTTGTAGCAGTACGCTTTCGAACTAACCATGCTTCAGTTAGGACTTTTAAAGGGTTATAACGTGGCCTGGTTCATGGTTTAAGAAACAAAGGATAAAGGCTCAAATTTTATTTGTACCCGACCCAATCTCCATGATGTTCTTCAGTCCTATGCTCAGTTAACTTATGCATTGAAGTTCCAAAGAAGTTTGGTATTGTAACACAGACATTTGTGATGGTTCAGCAACCAAAAATTTATTTGAACATTCAGTCATCTTTCTTTGTTGAGGATTCATAGTGACCTTTTTTTTCTTTTGACTTTATTATCCCTCCTGAACTGCTTATTTCAAGGTTACAGTCAGCGGGATGTCTTAATGTTTTACTAAGTCTTCTTCATAGATTTTGACTTAGTAAGCTTTTCTTTTGCTGGATATTGACTGTCAGATTTAACGATTACAGAGAACCATCATTAGTTGTGTACCACACAAATAATTAGCATATTTGAGTTAACCGAGCAACTACCCTGCCCCGGGTTATGAATAAGGGTTTTAATTTGCGAGAATAAAAACTCCTACTTCATAGGCTCAAAAGGGTTGACTAGGGATTAACTTCCTTATATCTCCACTGTTTAGGAATTGAAACAATGCCTGTACATCGTCAGCATAGTCTGTTCAAAAGCATACTGCCTAATATTATGGTATTGTTTTCGTCATCCTCCCTCTACAGGCTTATAGCTTTATCAGGAGTTAAATATCACAAGATAAAAATAAGAAGCATAGTTTTAAAATATAGTGAAACGAATGGATTAATTCAAGACAAACATACGCAATGCATTAATGAAAACAAAAGTTTAACATAATAGTAAGTGCTTAAACAAAACAAAGAAATTACAAATGAAAATTCAAATGTTGTCCCATCCAGTTGGCTGAATGTCTTCAATTGCAATCTGTGAACTTTGAGGAGCAGTATACTTCACCATGAAATCAAATTTTCCACTTGGATGTCCCAAGGTGCCCCATATCTCAACAGGAATAGGTAGGCTTCCTTTCTTGCTACCTTGGGCAACTTGTCTTGCAGCTTCGGTGTTTGATGGACGATAGTAGAACTCAACTTGACCTTCTGGAGTAACCTCTAGGATTCCTTCGTCAATCAGGTCTTGAATCTTTTTCTTCAATGCCCAACAGTTATTAGTATCATGTCCAGGACTGTTGGAGTGATACTCACACCTTTCCTTGGAATTATAGTGAGGAGAGGCAGTATTAGGATTTTGATGAGAACTTTTCAAAGAAATTAGTTTCATCTCCAACAAGCATTGCAGAACTTGTGACATTGGAGTGCTGAACTTGATAAACTGCCTTCTATATTTCTTATGTTGAGGTGGATTAACCTCATCAGGTCTTTCTTCTTCAACTGAAGAACAATCAATGGCAACCTGTTTCTTACCTTCTTTTATCCTCATCTTCCTTTCAACCAAATCAGCTTGTTTTAACGGAGGTTGACTGACAATTAGATTCCTGACTCCACTACTTTGAAGTTTGTGAACAAAGGTTCTTAGCTCTTCTTGCCCCTGAGCTAAACTTTGAATAAGAGCCACCTGGTCATTCATCTGGATCCTCATTTCTGTCATCTCAGCTTGTAGTTGTTCCAACTGATTATCCTTATTGTCCTCAGGATTCTTCTTCTTAGCCAGCAGTGTCTTCAACTCATCTTGTCCCTTGGACAAGTTCAGAATCAACTCTTGGAATTGTGCATTTTGAGCTTGGAGATCTTTGATTTTTGCTGAAATAAATAGCGAGAAAATAAGAAACTTGTACCTGAGAAACCTGTGATGCAATGGTATGGTGTATAAATGCGTATGCAATGTTTTCAAGGACCGCATGATTTAAATTTGTTTAAACAACCAAGAAAGTAAACTTTTATTAGTAATAAATTTGTTTTGCCCCTTGGGCTTACAATAAAATGAAATAAATACAAGAAGTGGGGTTTTAAGTCTCCCATGGCCGTTTCCTCTTTATGTTGAGGTATGAGTTGAGATTCCGCTCCTCGTGAAGTTGCTTTGTTAGTTCCAGGATTCTTTCTTGGCTTGCTTTGTAATGAGCTTCGAAAGTATCCCTTTGCTCCTTCAACTGGATCCAGGATCTCTGTAAGTCTTCCATGTCAGTTGGCATGTCTGGGTGAAGGATGGTATAAGAAGTATCTCTTTCAGCAACAGGCTCCATAGTAACTGGAAGGATGGCAGGATATGGCATCATGAGAGTCTGAGCACGAGATCGCACCCATCTGAGATAAGCTTCCATAGGAATAGTGTACTTAGGCTCAAGAGTCTTGCTGTCAACCTTGTTCACTTTCCCCCATGCTCGTATGAATCTCTGACGGTAACCTTGAAGATCGTTATCGTAGTCAAACACAACACCCTGAATCAACATGTCATGAGGACCATCACTCCGAGCATAACCAAACTGTCGTAAAGCTAAGGAAGGGTTGTAAGTGATGCCTCCTCTTATGCCTAGAAGTGGCACATTAGGAAACTCCCCATAACGGTCAATGATAGTGACATTCTCCATAGATCTGGAGCACCAATGGATATTTGAATGAGAGAGTGACATAATCCTCTTGGACCACCTGAACCCTTGTTCATTCTTCATCACTGAGCGAGGAAGGTGAGAAATAAACCACCTAGATAGCAAAGGTATGCAGCACATCAAAGTTCCTCGTGCCTTTGTAGTACGAGTATGAAGAGAATGCAGGATATCTCCAAGTAATGTAGGCACTGGATTGTGACTCAGGAATATATTAATGGCATGAACGTCTATGAACTGATCAGGATTGGGGAACAACACTAAGCCATAAATCAACAAGACTAAGATCTCCTCAAAAGCATCATAGCTCATAGCTTTCAAGAACACTTGAGCCTTCTCTATCAATACCTTAGCAAGAATACCCTTAACTCCGCTTCTCGTTTCTAGAACAATGTCAGACTTCTTCAGATGTAGAGCTGCAGCAATAACCTCAGGTTTAGGCTCTTTTTCCAAGCCTGTGAATGGTTTCTGATCAAGAACAGGTATACCCAGAAGTTTAGAGAACTCTTCCATTGTTGGAACCAGCTGATAGTCGGGGAATGTGAAGCAATGATGCTTAGGATCAAAGAACTGAAACAGAACACTCATCATGTCTTCATTGAACCCTGAAGTGACCAGATCCAATAGGTGACCATGTCTCTTGATGAACCGGGCGTTATCAGACACTTGAGAAATCAACTCTTTAAGCTTAGCAGGTATCCCTACAAAGTTGATCCTGATAGTGTTTCTACGAGCAGAAGCCATAACCTTCAACAAAGAACAAAGATAAATCCTTTGGTCCTTGAAATGGTTAGTGAAAATGCTATGCTTATGATGCATGATGATGTCATGATGTTATGCTCAATCACAAACATGTGGCACACACAAACAAGTCACACAATAGCCCTAGGTTTGAAGGCTTGCATGAGGTTTAAAGGTAAGTACCCTCCCCTGCAGTTAGTTGGTTCATCCTGTCCTATAAAGTAACCAGGTTCTAAGGGATCTCAATATCATTGATCCTTCACAAGGGTGGTTGTTCAATAGGCAACTTACTTGCCAACCAAAACCTTCCAAGTTTAGGATCTCAATGAGTGTAGTATCGAGTATCAACCAACTTCAGTCTTCACCAAAGCTGGTTATCTCACTACTTTCTAAAGGCCAAGATGGGATAACTAGGGTTCTAAAAGTTAGTTAGTGTATTGACAACATATGGCAGCCTCATATTATCCTCAACTTGACTTAAGGAACATAAGCACCAACCAAGAAGTCACACTAACTATGGACACCAGATCAACCATATCGGTATACGTCGTACAGTTTCCTTGGTCTATTGCCATTTACCTAAGGTACACTAGATCCGGGTTAGGATCTTTCACACATAAGAGCCCAACAAGTAAGTATAAAGCAAACAAGGCAAACAATTTTAAAGTGATCTAATTCCTAAGGGTACCCCTCTTTAATATTAAATCCCCAGCAGAGTCGCCAGTTCTGTAACACGGTGGGAGAACTGACTTTTAGTTATGTTGCAGATAGAAAGAGTCGCCACCGACTTTTATTTTATCCAAAGGAAAGGTATAAAAGAACAGGAAAGACCTTTTAAAAGATTTTTGGGTCCGGGGGGTAGGTTATGTAAAGGGAAGGTGTTAGCACCCTTTACATCCATGGTTATCCATGGGCTCTTAGTTACTTAGCTCACTTTAAACTGTTTTTGAAATGTGAAGTGTGTGTTTAGAAATTTTCTTAAGTATTTTATAATGATCCATGTACGGATATATATAAAACCTTTATTTTGAAAATTGTTTGAAATGTATGAGGTGTTTGAAATGTTTTGAAGAGTGAGCAAGTATCTAAGAGGAACCTACCCTAAATTAAGTCTTTTCTGTTCTTGAATCCTTTAAATGGTAAGACTATCCCTATTATTAAGGAATAGGTAGTCATTACCTTGGATGTGTGGGACAAGTGAAGGGACATCTGTTATTTAGGCAACTGTGGGGTGTATAAGCAATTCGAAGGGACTTATCATCTTTATTCGAAAGGGACAAGATCATTTACGAAGGCAACATTCGAAGGGACTTGATCTTTTTATCCGTTTAGGGACTAGATGATGTGAGATGAGGGACTTTTGCTTTATACACCCTACTTGACCTTTTGTGTAGGCAACTTGAGAGGAAACCCTTGAGAAGTGAGATGGCGATCCAGGATCGACTTACGTGTGTGAGTGTACAATTTCAAATATTTATCTTTTAAGTTAATGATCTAAGTTCAATTTTTAAATACAAACACATTTTGCACTCCCTATATTACTAACCATAGCATTTAAAATAAATAATAAAAATTACTACTACAAATATTACATAAGGGATACAATTACATAATAATAATAATTAAAATATATTAAATAAATAAGCAAAATAAATAATAATAGATAATTGGGTTAGTAACAATAATAATAATAAAAATAATATAAAAATAAATGGGGTTAGTAATAATAAAAATTAATAAGAATAAAATCAAGAAATTAACATAATAATGAATAATAAATTTAAAAGTGCAATTTTTAATGGATAATTATTTTTTTAGATTTTTAAGAAGAAAAATAAACAATTCATATTATATACTAATTATTATAAAGATTTAAATTATATATACATGTTATGAAAAATAAGGTTAATTAAATAAACATATTATGAAAATAAATTATATTTACAAAATTAAATTAAGAGTTTTTAATTATTTTAAGCATACACTAAAATTATTTACATGCAAGAATTATATTAAATAATAATTACAAACAAATTATAAAAATAAGTACATAATTAAAGTTTACAAATAAATAAATTAAAAGTTATAATTAAATTTTATGTAAAAGAAAATTAGGGTTTGATTATTTTTAGAAAACTACATTAAGATTTACTTATTAATTAAAATATAAACAAGAATTATGAGATTAAAATAAACAAATAAATTAATATTTACAATTAAGGTTCATAGAAATAATTAGGTTTTATAAATATATTTTAGGGTTTATATATTTAGGAAAATAAATTAGGATTAATTATCTAATTATAAATTAATTATACAAAATTATACAATATTAACAATACATAAAAATAAATGTTAAATAATTTCACTAATAAGGTTTAATTTTGAAAAGATGAATTTTTTAATTTATAGAAAAGAAAATAATAATATAAACATTTTATTTTTATTATTTAAATTTATTTAACTATAATATAAACAATTTAAATAGAAAAATAAGAAAAAAGTAAAAAGAGAACTTACCTAGACTGAGATTCGAACCCAGCCCCCTGAGCTTCAATCTTTGAGTCCTGCCTCTACAACCACCAGGCCAGCGTGCGCGTGGTGATAGCAAAATACGTTCAAATCTTTTTATTTTTTATCCTGCAAAATATTAAGAAAAAAAACAAAACCAAAATGGTCTGGGGAGGTTTTGATCCCAGGACCATTCACTCATCAGCCAAATACACAAACCATCTGAGCCGCGCGCTTTAGTTGTCATGTATATAAAACAAATTTATTTTAATCCTTGCTTAAATTTCAAATTCCTTCTGCGCGCCAAACAGCTTCATCCCCTACCTCATGACCTGCGAATTTCCCTGCGCTTTCTCCTACACAATTTCCCTGCGATTTTTCAATATATATAACCTGCGAAAATCAAACATTATCGAAACAACAAAATTACTTCAAATTGATTAATGCAACATGATCCTCAGAGCTCACACAGTCTTTCTATGTTCTCAAAAATCATTTATATTTGGTTTATCTTGAAGCCCCAAATAAGTGACCGAAACCCTAACCATGGCTTCTTCTTGATTCTGTCATGAAAATCCAATCAAAGCACATCAAAACAATCCATACACAATAATAAGCAAGTATCAATGAATAGAAATAGTTTATATTTCATGAATGGATGTAATCGAAAATTTGAAATTTTAAGAACAAATTGATTTCGGGTTTGATGGTATGAGATGCTAGCAGGCAATGTGATGATCCAGAAACATTCTAAATGATCCCAGGAAGCTATTTCAACCTTCAAAAGGCTTGTTGATTGCCGGTATGGACAAAACCGAATTTGAATATTTTGAAGATTTTTGTGAAGTTGAACAATGTGTAAGAGGCTGCAAATTTTCCTCCTTGTGCATTTGTGTAGTTTGTATACTTATAGAAGAATAGAATTAGGTCAGAAAAGTGGTGGATTTGTGGGCTTAATGGATACCTTGAGTGTGAAGACATCTCCTTGCCAAATTAGTCAAAAAAATCAAATATTTTCATGCTATAATGCCTTAGCACGAATTTGGATGGTTTTGAATCAACTTAAATGGTCATTTAGAGTTTCTAGAAGAAGAATCACTTTTAAATATTCAATTTTCATATTTTATTTTGATTTAAAATGATTTTAAATGAATAAAATCAAATAAATAAAATCAAAATAATAAAAATCTGAATAAATGAGGATTGGATCGTGCATGATGTCATGTTGAAGTTTGGATCACAAAATTGCAAGCCCATTTGGAAGAAATTGGTTTTAAGGCCCTATTTGCTTCATAAACCTCCCAAAAATTTCCCAACTTTGCAAGGGCACAAATCCTTCAATTTTAATGCTATAAGGGTGTTCTTGGACATTTTGGAAATCTTAAGGAGTCCTCTAACCAACCCCATTGGTTTCATGTCCATATCTTTTACCATTCTCAAGTTATGCCCTTTTGAAGTTGTTGACTTTTTGTTGACTTTCAAAAGGACCTATAATGTCTTAGCTCATACCTTCCAAATGAAGCATTTTTGGGCTTGGCTTGTGAGACACAAAGTTGTAGAGAATTCAATTTCCTTCAAAATGAGCTTTGTATGGAAAATTCTTGATGAAGCATGTGAAAGTTATGGCTGGTCAAAGTTCAGTTGACTTTTCCTGAGGAAACCCTAATTTAGAAACTCCTGATTCTTGATGATCTGAAATCTCCTTGATGAATCATGATCAACCCTTGATCAAATGATGAATTTTACTTCATATACTTGATGTTGGCAAAAAATCAGGAAGTTTGACTTTGGTTTGACCACAGTTGACCTTAGTTTGACTTTTTAACTACTTTGACTGATTTTGACCTATCTGATCATCTGACTGAGCAAACCTTTGAGAAAAGTCTTGAAACTTGTCATGGGGGTTCTTAAACATATATAAGATGTTATGAAGCTCACTTGAAGTCTTGGAAGTCCATTTAACCTGATTAAAGTCAAAACCCTAGTTTTGGATGCACTGCTTAGGAGGATGCATTGTCTGAGGGAATTGTTAAATCTTCTGACTAATTGTGAACTTTGTGAACCTTGTGAACCTCATGAGAGGTCTTTTGAACCTTGTTAACCTTGTGAACCTGATGAGAGGTCTTGTGAACCTTGTGAACCTTGTGAATCTCTTAGCACACAAAATCTTGTTTTGTGAGGACAAATTTTGGGGTGCAACAAGGACCAAGCCATGAAAGGTGCATGTTGGCGAAACAGGGCTTAACGAGACCATTAGCGGAATGGAACTCAATGATGTGACTGTTGGGCAGGACCGAGCCACAAAGAAAACACGTGACTGCTGGGCAGGACCAAGCCACAGAAGGCGCCTGTTGGCGAAACAGGGCTTAACGAGACCATTAGCAGAATGGAACTCGACAATGTGAGTGTTGGGCAGGACCAAGCCTCAAAGAAAACACGCGACTGCTGGGCAGGACCAAGCCACAGAAGGTTCCTGTTGGCGAAACAGGGCTTAACGAGACCATTAGCGGAATGGAACTCAACAATGTGACTGCTGGGCAGGACCAAGCCACAAAGAAAACACGCGACTACTGGGCAGGACCAAGCCACGGAAGGTGTCTGTTGGCGAAACAGGGCTTAACGAGACCATTAGCGGAATGGAACTCAACAATGTAACTGCTAGGCAGGACCAAGCCACAAAGAAAACACGCGACTGCTGGGCAGGACCAAGCCACGGAAGGCGCCTGTTGGCGAAACAAGGCTTAACGAGACCATTAGCGGAATGGAACTCAACAATATGATTGTTGGGCAGGACCAAGCCATAAAGAAAACACGCGACTGCTGGGAAGGACCAAGCCACGAAAGGTGCCTGTTGGCGAAACAGGGCTTAACGAGACCATTAGCGGAATGGAACTCATCAATGTGACTGCTGGGCAGGACAAAGCCACAAAGAAAACACGCGACTGCTGGGCAGGACCAAGCCACAGAAGGTGCCTGTTGGCGAAACAGGGCTTAACGAGACCATTAGCGGAATGGAACTCAACAATGTGACTGCTGGGCAGGACCAAGCCACAAAGAAAGGAAGGGTGCTTGTTGGTGAAACAGGGCTTGCCACGTGAGTGCTGAGTGAATCAAGTCACGAATAAAAAACATTGACTTGGAAAGACAAAGGAGAGAAGCAACATCAACCGATTTACGACTCAAATAAGATCAACCAATCTAACCGGGAAATGGTATCAACCGATTCATAGCCCAGAAAATGAAAACGTAATATCATCTGATTTACGACTTAAAGAAGATCAACCGATCCAACCAGGAAATGGTATCAACCGATCCATAACCCGGAAAAAATGAGAACATAATATCATCTGATTTACGACTCAAAGAGAAGTAATATCGACTGATTTACAACTCAGATAAGATCAACCGATCTAACTAGGAAATGGTATCAACCGATCCATAACCAAGAAAATGAAGATGTAATACCATCTGATTTACGACTCAAAGAAGATCAACCGATCCAACCAGGAAATGGTATCAACCGATCCATAACCCGAAAAAAACGAGAACATAATATCATCTGATTTACGACTCGAAGAGAAGTAATATCGACTAATTTACAACTCAGATAAGATCAACCGATCTAACTAGGAAATGGTATCAACTGATCCATAACCAAGAAAATGAAGCCATCGTACTAAGACGAGACCAAAAAGGAACGGGATCATTGTACTTAAATGATAACCCGACATGAAACCGCTGTACTGAAACGGGGACGCGAAAAGAAAAAAAAAGAGACTGTTGTACCGAAACAAGACCCAAAGACGAGACTATTGTACTTATATGGAGACTCGCAAGGAACGGGATCGTTGTACTTAAACGAGATCCCGAGATGCGACCATTGAAAAATGAGATTGTTATACTGAAACAGGACTCAACTAGGGATAACAAACAAGACTTGGTAGAAATAACCACACTGAGAAATGAAGTTGCATTCGGTGGGGAATACTTCAGTCTGATTGGAGATGTAACGTTTCGGGCGTTTATGCAAGGTACCACAACTGGCTTATGCTTCATATGCATGTGTTTGAATTTTTCTATGGCGTAATGCTCCATAATGATGGAAATGCTACGCTTTGGAGGATGCAAATGTAATAATGATTACTAAATGCAAATGCAAAGAGATATCCTGATAAGGAGACCGCAAGTATCCCAAATGGATTGACTGGGAAGCACTGGTGATCACTGCATTGATCTGGTTAATCTTCGTGAGGAGGAAACAACCTTGCGGGGAATGTTGTTAATGATACACCGGCACTGAACAGCCGCCACTGCCAAAAATAAATTGGACTTTGAGATTAGAGAGCCAAGACCCTGCTGGAGATGGACCCTTCTTGAACTTTGGTGGGGAAGTTAAGACCTCCTGATTTGGCTGGGGAGCCAGATGTATGACACTGCTGAGGTAACAAATTGATGGGGAGGACAAACACTCCTTGGACTGCTGGGAATTGCCCCTGTGTTGAAGGGAAGTCTCTGCTTGGGGAAGACATCGATCTTCTGTTGTTACTGCTGAGGGAGATTTCAACTTCCACCTCTACTGGGGATGATGGATAATATCAAATGAGAATATCTCCTTTCGCAAATAAAAGCTTTGGTCGTATCTCGTTGAGAATGAGAGGTAAGAAGGGTCTCATGCTGGGGGATGAGAGAATACAATCTCATGCCGGGGATGAAATGGTGATGATACCATTCTGCTCGGGAAGTAACTTTCTCCTTGTCGCTCCGTTGGAGAAGAGATGGTCTAATGAGACTTGCTAAGGAATTCTGATCAATGAAGCCTGCTGATGAAACAACTCTTGAAGTATTGTGCTGACAATGGCTTTGCTTCCAGCCTCTGGGTTGATAGATTGCCAACTAATCATGAGTGAACAATGGTTCTTTTCAATTTTCAACTCGCCTCATATTAAGGTCCATCGGAAGAAAAATGTATCAAGAGGATTTTACAGAAAACATGACATACGAAATTCCTCAGTGTCTTCAAACTCTTGGAGAGATTCATCGGATCTCGAAATAACTGCCCCAGACTGAGCGGTCTATGAAAGAATATACCTCGCAAGGATTCATGAAATACCTCATATCACTGTGA
Source organism: Lathyrus aphaca (assembly GCA_963966055.1). Classification (NCBI taxonomy): domain Eukaryota; kingdom Viridiplantae; phylum Streptophyta; class Magnoliopsida; order Fabales; family Fabaceae; genus Lathyrus; species Lathyrus aphaca. Next base: position 153,055,094 of record OZ014521.1, read on the forward strand.
TATATCCTTCCCCAGTATATTGAACTCTGGATAGGAGCCTCTGATTAACCATCTTTGAGAGAAAGTAACTTCTAGTGCTCTTGGGATGGCCTGCCCCAGTACGAGCCTTGAAGTGATCACCTCTGACTAAATGTGTTTTGAAGAAAACACCCATACCACTCGTTCTTTGAGATATTGGATCTCGAAGTAATTGCACCAATTTGGCTGAAATTTGCATGCATGCCTCAGACTAATGGCTCTTTGAGAGGTTTGAATTTCGAAGTGATTGCCCCAGCTTGGCTGAATTTTGAAGAGATTGCTCGACATGATTGTCCCGGATTGGATGGCTCTTACCATAATTGGTTGTTAAAGTCCCCACTCAATAGAGTTTTTTGGAAAAGTGCATCTCAATAGATTGACCTTCGGAAGTTTCATACTTCTCAACTTGGCAAGATTAAGCTTCTGGACTGAGATTCCATACGTGAACTTTTATGATGCCAAAAAAATGTATGCAAGCAGAAAATATTTATTTTGAGAATGAAAATTCTAATGCAAAACACATGTTAATCTTGAAGTTTTACTGTAAAAGATGTCGCAAACCTTTGTGAGCGAATCACTGGTTAAGATACGACATTAACTTTTTTTTTTAATAATAGAAAGCATGCACATGCAACACCAACCTGGATCTTTTAGCACAACTCATAGGAGTCAGGAACGCGGTCTCATGGTAGTACACTCTCGAAATAACCCTATTTCAGTTAGGAATTTTGAGGGTTGTATCGTGGCCTGGTTCACGGTTATAAAAACAAAGGATACAGGCTCGAAATTTTTTTTGTGCCCACCCATCTTTGTGATGTTCTCCATTCCTATGTTCAGCTAGCTTTTATGAGCGCTCACCTATCAAAAAGGGTTTTGTGATGGTTAAGGACCCAATTATTCTAACGGTTTAAGCACCAATCAGATTGTTGTTTGCAGTCAGTCACCCCTTTGTCTTTTGTGTCTGTGCCACACGACTTTGTTCTTGTTTTAAGGATCTTTCTGGTGTAATCCTTTTTGTCTTTCACTTTTGCAATATTTTGCTTCTCCCTAACTTTTGCCTGGACTGATTCTTGTGAATCTTTGATTGTGAAGTCCAGCGGGATGCCCTATTTTTTGCCTAAGTCGCTTGTTTTCAAGTTTCGACTTAACGGGCTTTTTCATTTCTTTTTTTTTCAATTCTTTTTTTTTAACAAATCGTGTGACACTGGTTGTCTTGATTGCTTTGCGAGGGTCGTGATTGTCTCATTTCTTGGTTGATGAGGGATAACTATTGTCGTTTTCGGTCTTTGGACCTATTGATTGGGATAACCATTATGGTTTCTGGTCATTGGACCTCTTGATTTGGTACAACGAAAGGTAATGGATCCTCAGATTTGCACTCCTTTTTGAAATTTGAATGCTCGGTCAAACTAACTGACGCCTACCCTGCCCCTGGGTTAAATGCAAGGTTTTTTTCATGCGAAAAGAAACTCCTACTTCAAGGCTCAAATGGGTTGGCGAGGGTCTATCTCCCTTATATCTCTGGTGTTTAGGATTTGAAACAATGCATGTACATCGTCAACATGGTCTTTCTCAAAAGCACACAATTAGAGTTTTTGCGTTTTCATTTCGTCATCCTCCCTGATAGAGTTTAAGCACAACAGTTGGTATTGCAATGCACATACACAAAATCATGAGTGAATACGAATGGATTACTTGAAGAAAAACATGTGCATTTTATTATGGTTATCATTCAAAAACAAATAAGTTTCATGCATGCATACAAATGTTTAAACAAACAATAGAAACTATAAATGAAAATGCAGTAAAGAAGTTGAACATTGTCGTCATTGAGGAGACTTGACTCCGTCTGGAATTATTGCTTTTGAAGATGCCTTTGCAAATTGAGAGGTCCATTTGATGAGAAGACTTCAATATGTGAGCAGCCTTTCTAGCAAGATGACATTTGAGTCGATCAAATTTTGCACCTTGTGCCTGAACGCATCACAATTGTTAAATGGTATGCCTAAATGCCCCTGAGCGGTACTTGCATCTAGCCTTTACATCGTGGTTGCCATTATTGAGGAGGCTTGACTCTGTATGGACTTATTGCTCTTGGAGACTTTCAACAGTCAGAAATCTGGATATTCATTCCATTACTGTTTTGGTGCCATATTCTCACTTTTACCTGGCGTGAACATAATAGTCTTGGAGTCAATCAAATTCGGGACCTTGTCTTCACCTTTGCCTCTGAAAGACTTGCAATCTTCAATTAAATGACCAGGTTCCCCAGAATGGTAATCATACTTGGCATTGAAACCCCAAAGGAAGCTTTGTCGGAGATGATCCTGATGGAACTAGCTCAACTAGTTTGAATTTGAGTAAATGAGGAAACTTGTTGCACGTACGACATCAGAATATGATCAAACTTCTTCTCGAGTTGTTCTGGCCTTTACCCTTATGCTCTGCCCCTAGGACACTCTTGGGAAGCTCAGGTTGGATGTTGACAAATGACATCTAGAGGGAAGAGGTTGATAAAGTTAATATATAAGGTTGCTCGGAAAGATCGGATTTAATCTCCTGCCTACGTATCTCCATTGACCAATGGAGAATCAGAGCAGCGTAGTTCCCCTCACTAGGGATGAAAATAGCTTCGTTTCCTTGACACGGCATTCAGGATTACCAAGCTCATCTGAGTCTTCATCTAGTTGACTTCCTATTTCAGCAGTTTCTGATTCTGAAATAAAGCTTGTACCTTTGCTTGAATTGCCCCAGCTGGGTCTTCATTCGGTTACCTCCGCCTGGAGTGGTTCCAAGTCCATACCATGAAAATGGTGATTCAAGTTGACCATTGTGAAGAGAAACCAAATCAAGATAGCAATATGTCTCTGAACACTTGTCATGAATGCAAGTTATGCAAATGCCATGTTCAGTTATTTATGAGGAATCTATCTGCTTTGATTCAAGTTTTTACACAGAAAAAGTCCAACAACATGATTCATATATGTGATCCTCGGAAATAACTGAACATGTGTGCAGAAATGCTATGATGTCATGTATGCAACAGGCATGTGATCAATGGTCAGATGTTGGTGTTGAGCAGTGCCAAGCATCTGGATAGAGCCACAATAGTAGTATAATCTTTGTATAGAATCCCAGAACTAAGAACCCAAGGAATGTAGAATTGGATCACATGATAAAACAGTCACTGATGGTGTTGAAGTTGAACAACGAGCCAAGTGTCTGTGGAGAGTCATAATAACAATTACAATATCAAGGTCACAATGGTAATCACTGTAACAATTTCTCTAAATAGAAATCCTGGATCTCAGAATCAAAGAACCATAGAACACTGAACAATACAGGCAAAGTGGGTATGTTGAAGTTTAGGGTTCCTGCAAACCTATAAACCCCTCCCAATCTCACGGGTGTGCTACTCGGGTCAACATCACGGACTCTCAAAGCCGAATAGCAATAATACATTCACCATTTCTGAGAAATGGCTCATGACCAAATCAGGGAATCGGTTTGGCATTATGTACTACTCAGGGAGGCCTCAGCTGAGTCCGGAAAAACAAGCATCCCTCATAAGTCCCCAGCTTCAAGCATTGAATCGAGAAATAATAGTACATTCATCCCGAAGGGTACAATACTATCGTCATACGAATAGTTTGCTTTAACTGGATTCCTATGAGAGAACCAGGTCATCCTATGCGAGTTCCCAATGGACCCTCGGATGCGAGTGGGTTTGCCAACAAATGTGGTATGCCACTGTCATCACTGGAGAGGGGTGTTTCCATTAAGGTCCTCAAAGATCGGTCACCAGATGCACATAACTATCAAGGTCGTACCCTGAAGTGGGGAAGAACCCCCACACAGAATAGTCCCAAGACAGTTGTAGTCTGGGTGTGGAACACATCGCCACTCATCATGTAACCATGCGAGTACAATGTGTCCACGCTAATCCTATAGTGCACTCAAGCCGGGTATTTGGCTTATCTCACAGTAACTCCCATCCCACAGAAAAAATGAAAACCAGCACAGCCAGACAGTCCAGTATAATATGATGCATGGAAAATAAATACTGAAAGAGGTAAATAAATGCGGTAAAGTAAAGCTGTAAAGTAAAAACTGTAAATAAAAACAGTAAAGCTAAACTAAAGCACACATCAACAAACCGATAAACACCCAAAGAAACAAAACCAAACAGGCACTAGGATTGACTCTACAAGGGAAACCAGAGATTCTGGGTTCAGTCCCCAGCAGAGTCGCCAGCTGTCGCTCCCGGGATTTTCATCCTAGTACAAACGCGAAAGTGGCGCGGAAAAGGTAGAGTCGGCAGCCATGCATTTTTATCCTGAAGGAATGGGAAAGGTAATGCTGCACAAACCTAAGGAAGAAGGAAAGGACAAGGTCCTGCGAACCAAAGATCTGGGTTCGGGAGTCGGTTACGACCTGGGAAGGTATTAGCACCCCAGATCGTCCGTCGTACCCGACGGGATCCACACTTGTTTGTTTGCTTCAAGGGGTGAGAAAATAGAGTGCTGCTGAATAAAACTGCTAACTGGAACTGGAACTGAAATGAGAAAGGAGTTAAAAAAGAGAACAAAAAGAAATAATGGGGAAAATGTAGGGAAAATAAAGAATGTGCTCGAACGGGCCCTACCCCGCTGCCTACGTACCTCATCGGGATAATGAGGATCAGAGTCGACGTAGTTCGCCTAACTAAGGCGGGAACTATTTATTTGTGTTTTTTATGGCTTGAACTGCGTATGTCTATGCTCAGGCGTTGCAGGCTCGTCTGGTACAAGTGCGTTTACCGTCTTGCATATGAGACAAGTCGTCGCAAGTTCGCGTTATGAGTGAATGAGATGAGAAGAGAAGTTCCCGCAGGATAGTCGCTTATTGTTTGTTTTTGTCTTTTATGAGAAATGTTTTGAATTTTTTTGTGAACATTCTCATACTAAGACCTATCCATCGTGGTAAATACTTACACCTCGCCCCGAAACAGGACGCGTATGAGTACTCTGCAACAAAGTCTCATGACGTATAAGAATGTTCAATTTTTATTAAGTATTTTTATTATTTTCTTTATGAGGAGAGAAAGAATGACTCAAGTTGCAAAAGGAAAAAACTAAGGGACTAAGACTCAACCCTAATTTAGTTATTATATTCAAAAAGTGGTCCTAATGGTTTGTGAAGTTTTCTAAACCTAAGAAAGAAAAAGGAAAAGAAGAAAAGAGAATTAGAACTCAACTTACTTCCTAAGGAAGTTAAGTTGGTTCTAAAAAAAGAGAAAGCCTAAGAGAAAAGCACAAGATGCTAAGGCAAACACAATTAAAATGCATAAGAGATAGGAATGAAGTAATGCTTACCTCAATCTTCCCCCCTACAAAACAAAAGTTAGCATTACAATACATATTGAAAGTAAAATCAAAGCATAAAAGAGATTAAGTACCATAAACGTCCTAGAATGGAACTAGGGTTCCAAATAAGTCCTAAGTCTAAAGGTGAAGGTACCTAAAGGTTACATGACTTCTAAAGTCAGTAGCTACATGATATAGATCCCTATGTATGCTAGGATACCTCACAAGATCAAACTATGTCAAACTATGTACAAAACATTCACCTAAGTTCACCTAAATGCAAGTTAGAGTTCATGGATGAATTATGAATGTGTATGACTTACAAGCATGAATTAATACATGAAATTAGTATCAAAGTCAGTAGTGAATGCTTATGAATGTGGATGAATGATCATACCATCATGGATGCAATGGTGTAAGCATATGGAGTAAGAAGAAGAAGATGTGAGAAGAAGTGAACAAACATCGCATAAGATCACAAAGGATGCAAATTAAGAATGAATGACATGTGAATATGCATGAGATGATTATGGGTCAGTAGCATATAAGATATGAGATTTAATTAAAGTGCATGGATTTCCATTAATTATTCCCACATAATTCATGTTAACAATTAGAGGAGAAGAGAAGTTAGTTTAAGGTAAAATTAGTTCACATAAGTATGCACTTTGAAACACAAAAATAAACCACATGAGTATGGTTCAAAAAGTGACCTATAACTGGAATTAAGGACATAAAAGTGACCTATAATTAACTCCTAAAAGTTACCAAAAAGTCTCTCAAGCCAATGACATGAATGCCTTGCTAAATCCTAGGGTATGGAGCAAATAAACACATATATCAACCTATGATCTAGGTGACATGGAAAAATAGCAAAAAAGCTTTAAAAATTATGAAATTAAATCCCTGGAATGATAAAGTCATTATCTTACATGTTATAAAAGGATTTCACAAAATTATGCACCAAAGTTCCAAAACAATTTACTTGATGATCAAGATAACAAGGCATGATCGCCGAAAAACAACTCCACAAAGTGGATCAAAATGGGCACCAAAAATTATGAAAAAAATTCCTAAGGAGCATAAAAATGTCACAAATTACAGTATTTATTCACACACAAAAAATAGGTCTCACACCTATGGGGAAAATGGTTTTGGTCTCTTATGTCAATACCATTCCTTTTTGGGACAACTTGGAATGAAAAATCTAAATTAATTACTAAAACCAATCAAACCTGGAATAAAAAAATATGAAAAATTAATTAAGAGGATAAGGATCATTCATGAATTTTTTCAGAATTTTATCACACCTAAAACTATTTTTAATAATTACGACAAAACGGGCAAAAAACGGTGATTTAAGGGAAAGTGAAAGGAAGCGAATCCTATAATTCGTAACCTAATCCCTAAGCTCCGAAATCGACATATAACATCATAAATCACAAATAAAACCAGTGCCTCGGGTGGGAGGACTCAATATGCACCTTAAGCTATATGATCCTAAGCCTCATACAAACTATAATGATGCATTAAAAGTGGAAAGTCGAAATTACTTACTTGATCGAAGTACCGATTCTTCACATAAAATAAATCCAAAAAAACTTCAAGCAAGGTCTTCTAATCTCCATAAGAAAAATAAATACTTATCTTCTATAATTGCTTTGTAAAGATCCACCATAATCGAAACAAAAACAACGACACAAAATATCATTTGAATCCAAAGGTATCCCACAAATAAAGTGGAATACCAACCAAACGACCGTCGTTAAGATCTTTGCGAGAATCTTGCATGAACTCAACAAACACATTAGAAACCCAAAAGAGTTGCAACCGGAAGTTGCACCTATGTCTCACAACTCAAAATCAAGTAGAAAGATGAATATACGAGTCATGGACATGCATTGAAATTTATGTTTCAAAACGGGGCAACACTTATGCACTAATATAAACAACATGCAAACTCAAACCGGAATCGAACAAATTTACTTGCAATGAATGGCAAATGATCAACAAACATAAGTACAAGTCAAAACAAGACCAATGCATCAAAACCGCACCAAACCGAACATAAAAAGCCTTGAAACGGAAAAACGCGTCAAAAATCACCGACTCGGAATTGAACGAAAATCGCATGGTAACTTGCAAACGTGCCAACGGATTCAAATATGCAATCGGATTTTGAAAATTCCGCTCGGAAGTGGTACTTTTTGTCCGATTTTGTCGGCTGGCAGTAGCAAAATAGCCGGAAAAAATTATCCAAAATCGACTAAAACGTTTACCAATGGCTCCAGAATAATCAACAAAGTCAATTTACACTATTCACATTCGCGAAAACGCGCTACGGTTAGGAAGTTATGACCAAAACATATTCTCGACACGCGACACATGATCAACATCAACAATTAAACTTCAACCTATCCTATTTCGAATTTACACATTGAAACAAACATGAATTTAAAAGTCAAGAACTTCAATCAATATCAAGTCATAATAATTAGCTCTCTTAGGAATTTTGTCAAACACCTAACATGCACCGATTATTCTATGTCAATTTTAACAAGCATTTCCAATTATGCACCACAACAATTATTAGGATAAATTAATCAAGAATCAATCAATAATCAAATCATGAATCAATACACATAATCTCCACAAGATTAATTCAACTTCAAAATTCAATTCAATAAACAATTCAACAATTATTCATGAATTAAAGTTTAAGAAGCTTACCGAATGAAGAATCAATGAAGAAATTGTGAATCCGAAGGAAGTGAGACGCGATCATGAACAGAGGAGAGGAGGAGAGGCCGCGCGGCTGCCGGCGGCGGAAGATGGTGGTCTTACGGTGGTGAAGTTGACCGGAGGTGGTGGTTCGTGGTGGCTCGGCTACCGGAAGCTTGATCGGAATTGTTGTGTTCTTGAGGTCTTGATGAAGTTGTTGTTGTGTTCTTGAGAAAGAGTTAAGAGAATGAACTTTGATCCTTTAGAGAGAGTTTGTAAGAGTTTTTGGTGTTTGTAAATTGTGATTGAAGTTATGAGACAAATTATGGGTCAAAAGAATATATAGTGGAGTGTAAAATGAAAGGCAAAAGGTAGAATTTCGGCTTAAATGAAAATAACAATATCTTCGGCAAGAAATTTCGACTCTGAGCCTTCCACAACATCGTTCGCCTCTGAATCACGGTTGTAATGCAAAAAGAACGAACGTCATCCAATCAAAATCGAGTGTGATCGATACGTTTAAGCTGCAAGACGTCACTGAATAAGTTGTTTTTTCAGCTATTTGGTGTCCGCTACTCGAAAATGTGACTAGGTCAACCTCTCCGGAGCATAATCTCGACTCGACTTTGTCAGCAAAGTTATAGATCTATGATTCAGTGACCTTGTGTTAAAATGTAAGCTCAACAGGACAAACGACGAGGGAGATATGAATTTTCTCGTGAAACCACTTTCACCCTTTTTCTTCGGTTCAACACTTCAGTTTTGTGAAATAAACCAAAACGACAATCTTTGGAGCACTGTTCGAACTCGCGTTTGTCTTTGAACTTGAAGAGGATAAAATTTATGAACCAACGCTTCAAGAACGGGTGAAATCCGATGAAAATTGACCGAGTTATGAATTTTACAAAATCTGACAGACAATGCACTGCATCAAAGAACCTTACTGGTAATTCGCATTTTCGAGATCCTTCCGCTTGGACCTAACCCAAACTGAATTCACATATTGAAGATAACATCTAAACGAAATTTTAGGCACCGAAGCAACATCAATTCGATGAACGAGTCAAGAGTTATGAATTTTTTAGTGTTCAAAACTCACCGGTTCAGCACTGTTTTTCACTATGTCGACTCTAAAGACTCGCACATTCTGAGATCTTCTTCAAAGAATTAGTTCTCGGCCAAAACCCAAAAGTTGGAAAGGAAATCAAGACGGAACTTTTGGCATATTGTCGCTCCCGGGATTTTCATCCTAGTACAAACGCGAAAGTGGCGCGGAAAAGTTAGAGTCGCCAGTCAGACATTTTTATCCCGAAGGAATGGGAAAGGTAATGTTGCACAAACCTAAGGAAGAAGGAAAAGGACGAGGCCTTGCGAACCAAAGATCTGGATCCGGAAGTCGGTTACGAATTAGGAAGGTATTAGCACCCCAATCCGTCCGCCGTACTCGACGGGATCCACGCTTATAAGTCTGCTTTCAAAGGGTGAGAAATAATATGTTGTTAGAATGAAATAATGGCTATCTGGAATGAAATGGAAATGAGAAAAGAAATGGAATTGGAAATGGAAATAAAAGGGGGAAATGTAGGGAAAAAGAAAGATTGTGCTCGAATGGACCCTACCCCACTGCCTACGTACCTCATCGGGATAAATAAGGATCAGAGACGCCGTAGTTCATCTAACTAAGGCTTATACTCGTTTGTGATTTTTAGGATGATGTTGTCATAGCTCTAGCTCAGGTGTTACCGGCTCTGACTCGAGGGTGTTTACCGTGTCGCTGTTTTAACTGTCGAGACAAGTCATGTTCGTCCGCAAAGAGTATGAGATGAGATGAGAAGACGTGACTTCTTGGTTTGTTGTCTTTTAAAAGAAGTGTTTTTAGATTGTGTTTATTGTATGTACAACACTAAAGACTATGACACAGGAGCGAATACTTTCCAAGATCGCCCCCAATGGAACGTTTGTAAAGCATCCTAGAAGAGTGAAGGAAACCTCCACTAGTCATTTCCCGTATAGCTTAAGGCTCGTGGCGCATTGTACACCTTTCCTTTATTAAGTGTTTTTGATTTTATTTTAAGATGAGAAGTGAGACTCAAGTTATAAAAGGAAAACTTCTAAGGGAAACTAGACTTACCCTAAGTTAGTTGAATTTGAAGATAACCTATGGTTAGTGAGGTTTGAAATTAAATCTACCTAAGAGATATAAGACTAGAAATGCGAGTAAAAGAAGTTAATAATGAACAATATGGTCCTCCTAAGTCATGGTGGGTAAAAACGTGAATGAAACATAAACGGGATAAAACGATGGATCGGGTGGGTCGGTTGCGTGGTGCTAAGACGCACGACTTCTGGTGTGCAACATACAAGGCTTGCTTTTGGTTAAATGGAATGGAACGATGGTAATCGAGGAACCCTAAAGTCACATGCAACTTTATTTATTTATTTGAAAATTTGCTCGACGTTGGATCGAGTCTTTTATTTCCTTCTTTGAGATTTTTGTTTTCTATCGATTTGTTTTATCTTTTCTATCCTAATTATAGAAACTATAAAAACATACAAGTTCTAAGCTATTACATCATAAAGTACACAACAAAATAATTGAGGCACAAAAATATCAAAGTCCATAAGAAAAATCCTCAGAAAATACCTTGCACAAAAAAGAAAATAGTTAGTGAATGACATGAATCATGAATATGCATAATATGATGAAATGAATTAAAATGACAAAAATACCAAAAGTCATGGAAAAAATGTGAAATTAATTCCCTATGGTCTCTAACCTGATTATATCATTGTGTTAAAAAATCTCTCACAAATTCTAATTCTAACTATGGCAAATGATCACCTAAACTCACCTAAGGTTCAATCCTACATTTATATAAATCCCACTAACAAAACAGTAGAAAAAATGTCCTAACAAATACACCAAAAATATTCTAGGTACTTTAATTTGTCCTCTAATGATAGAAAAAAGAATAGGCAAAAAAAGTTATGGGAAGTGGCAGGAATAAATTGTACAAATTTATGTGTTTATGAGGAAATTCAATATAAATCAATTAAATTAAAAATCGAATTTAAATTGAAAAATGCAAAAATTCAGAAAGTAAAAATTGGGAGTGGTTCTAAATTGGCTTATTATTCTAATATAATTTTTTTGGGATTTTTATTTTACATTTTAATATTTTTTATGGAATTTAATTAAAGAGGCATAAAATAGAAAAAATAAAAGAATAGAAATGGAGAGGGGGTGGAAATAGAAGTGTTTTTTTAGTTAAAAAGACAATAGGGCTCAGATGGGGGTGCGGATAGAAATCCGTTGGGCCCAAAATTGCAGGCTTTGAGGATGTACCATATGGGGGCACGGTCAAATATATTGACCCAATATGGAATGTACGATCAGAGTCCTGCCTAAGTATTTTCATCAGACGGTTGTAAAACGAAGGTGCATGATGGTTGTTATAAGGTGAGGCGCGTGTGATTGTGAAAGGATGGTCCAACCGGACGGTGACAAGTGTCACCGCCGGATTGGACCCACAAACCAAATCCTATCCTCAAAAGGGCGGTGGAGACATTAAGGGGATTAATGAGTTCTATTTGTCTTGATTCTCATCATAAATCACAATAATATTCAAATTAAAACATATTAAAACATGTTAATCTCCAAATTAAAACACTCAGACCCCTTTTAATTCTTATAATTCTTTTAAACATAAGAGAACAAATGAGACACAACCCTCATGTTCCCTCTTCTTCTTCTCACACGCCATCCCCTTCTTCTTCTCACACAGTAAATCCTAACCCCTCTCATCTGCGGCGGCGCCTCTCCCCTCCAAACGCGTTTCCTCCTTCTCTCTCACCTAACCCTCATTTTCTCACAAAAAACCCTAATGTCGCCGGACCCTAATCTCTTCCCGGAGAACCTCCATACCACTACTTTCAAAGACAACTCCTACTTAAAAATTGAGATCGAGGGGAAGAAACTAACTGTGAGCGTGGATTGAATTCGGAGGCCGCTGATTCTTGAAGGCGATGATTTCTGCTTGTTGTTGTTACTTCGAGCAGAAAAAATGCGAAGATAGGGTCATGCGCGGCAAGAGACGCGAAATCGACACAATACGTAAGTCTTTAACTCAACATTCTTCTCCTTCTCCTTATGCTTCTGCTTCTGAGATGTGATGACATTCGCTCTGGATTTTGCAAATTATTGATGATGCTTGCGTGATGAAGACGTAGGAGATGATGCGGGCTTGTTGATGATGTTGTTGATACGGTCGAATCTTGTTACAGGTATTTACCGAGTTGATGATGAAGATCAATGAGAAAGAGTTGAGAGGGGTTCTGCAGATTCTCCCTTTTTCCGTAATTCTTTGTTCACGTGTGTATTGCCTTTGCTCTATTCTTTGCGTTTTGAATTCAAGATCCTCACTGTAAGTTGTTGACTCTGCAAACTACTTTTTGATTGCTTTTGCAGGTTGTTGATTTTGAAAGGTGAGAACGTTGATGGTGAATGAAGATTGGAGATGAAGATTAAGGGAATATGAACGAAAGTCGAAGACGATAGTCGAAAAGTGAGGGAAAATGAATGAGGGTGAAGAGAAGCAAATCTGAAAAGATGGAGAGATGAAGAAGGAAAGGAATTTGCAAAAAAGGTGAAGATGGATTGAATGAGAGGCTTGAATTCAGAATGGGGATGGAAGAAGAAAATGAGAGAGCCAACATTTTGCAGCAAAGCCGACTTTTATATGTGATGAAGGTGAGGGCCTATTGGTCTTTTTGATTCAATTCGGTTAGAGTAGTTAGGAGTTTAGTTTGTGATTCTGTTTTGACTCTAACTGAAATTGGTTATGACTGGTTTTCTGAATTTTTGTTTTGTCATGAGTTTCTGAAAATTCTGTTTGGATAGCCTTGCTTAGAGGTTGGAGTTTTTTCAATTATTGATTCTTGTTATTTTCTTTGCAGGCCTGTATTATCGAAACCGGGTTTTGGGGTTGAAAGCCAATTATACAAATTAATGAATATGGCCGCTCAATGGTGTTGAAGTCGATTGAAGGACTTGAAGAAAGCTGCAGCGTCATTGCAGATCGATAGAGAGCTTCTTTTGTTGCGAGACAAGATCGTTGTTACCGAAGAAACCTGATGGATATTGATGAAGGATTCGATGCTAAGGTATGAATCATGCATTAATTTCTTTCTTCTTCCTTCTCCCTGCTTCGGATCCGTTACGATTTTTAATCCCTTTTGTTGAATGATATTGGCGAATTGCTTCCGGAATCATATTGTCGATTCCTGCTGATATGCTTTGCCATTATGAAGTGCTAATTATTGCCATTCTAAAATCAACTGCAGGATACCGATTCCGATTGGAAACAGATGACAAGTGATGATGATGTCGATTGAAGGTTGGAGCTATGAAGTCTGATTATTGATGAAACAGATTAGAGTTCTTCGGTCCTTAGTTCATCCCCCCCACCTATTTTCTATCTCTGCCATTTTTTTTTTCTGAATTTCTTTTGTTGACTAATTCTGAAGAGATCTGTTGTATTAATTTTTGTTTGTAACTTTCATCATTTATCCAATAAGACTTTATGGTTTTCTAGCCCTTTTGTTTGAAAACCTTTCTCAATAGAACTTGGTTATCCATTATGTAACTGAACTTTTCTTCCATTATTTTTGTTGTGAACATAACTGAATTTTTCTTATTCCTATTAGCTCCTTCTTGTAAAACTTCTGAAAGGTACCTTTTTGGAATGAATTTGGTCCCTTTGTTTTAAAGTGTTAGTTCAATATCACCAATATGCCAATGCACTAATTTTGCGGAGCATGAAAATCCATGATGTAAACAAAATGCAGGAATCCCAATAATATTAATCGAATTCTCATATAAAGAAATGGTTTAGATTAGAGATATATATTGACTTTAGAATTGATCTTGAACGTTGGCTTAGGACAACGCTTAAATAGATGTTGGATAATGGACTTTTATGTCACAAGAAAATAAATTGAAACATGAAACTTGGAATATCAAACTTAGGGACATGAATTGAACTTGGGAAGAAAAAAAAATGAAAAGTAGGTGTACGAAAGACACACACGAATTTGAGATGGGCTTTTAAACAAAAATAAAATGTGGATAATGAAATATGCTTAGGTATGGACCTCAATCTGCCAATTCAAACCAACTTGATATCACAACAAAACAAATCACTTGGGATGATAAACATGGTTTAGTACCCTGGGAATCACCAAGACCATAATTCGTAACACACTCTGTTATACCCTTCATAAAACCCTAATACTTCAGGAAATTCAGGATGAGCATACATTCGAAATGATACGAGTTCAACCCTTGTCCCAAACTTGAGTGTAATAACCAAATAAGACTCTTATGCCAATGGAATGCACAATCATAATTTTACGACCTAACATGAGATTCATATGAATGGAGCATAAGCTAGTTAAGGGAAATAAATAAGAGGGCAAATTTTGGGGTGTTACAGCTGCCCCTATTCAATCACTGTAGACGTGAATGGATGATAGTAGTTGCTTTCAGACATTTGAAGTATGCAGGGATTGAATAATAGAAACAACCAGAAAATTTGCACTCTGTGGCAGAAGGACAGGGAAATAAACTCAACCTAATCAACTCTGCTTGGATATAATTATGACAGGAAGAATAGTAAACAGGGGATGCCTTTTGGGTGATGTCAGATGGCTACTGACTTGCCATGCTGCGGGTGGACTTTGAATAATTTGCGATCAAATTTTAAGATACTTCGCCACCCTGGGGATGGAATTTTGCCAATCTACGGTTGGACTTCGGATATTTTGCCACACTGCGGGTAGACTTCTGCTCACTACGGGAGACTTTTGCTCACTACGGGAGACTTCTGCTCACTACGGGAGACTTTCGATTTCTTGCCACACTACGGGGGCTGCTGCTCGCTACGGGAGACTTTTGCTCACTACGGGAGACTTTTGCTCACTATGGGAGACTTTTAGAGATTTGCCACACTGCGGGTGAACGTTCGACAATTTGCCACACTGCGGGTGGACTTCTGCTCACTGCGGGAGACTTTTGCTCACTATGGGAGACTTTTGCTCACTACGGGAGGCTTCTGCTCACTATGGGAGGCTTCTGCTCACTACGGGAGACTTCTGCTCACTACGGGAGACTTTAGATATTTTCCACACTGCGGGTGGACTTTTGCTCACTACGGGAGACTTTTGCTCACTACGGGAGACTTTAAGAATTCTCCACCCGGAGGATGGACTTTGGCCAGTCTGCGGCTGGACTTTAAGAATTTGCCACCCAGAGGATGGACTTTGGCCAATCTGCGGATGGACTTTGAATGAATTGCCACGCTGTGAGTGGACTTGGGATAAGTTGCCACACTACGGGTGGACTTTGGGAATTTTCCATACTGCGGGTGGACTTCGGCCAGTCTGTGGCTGGGCTTTGCATATGTTGAATTGCATGGCATGTTGCCCCATGACACTGGGGATGTTATGTCTTGAGTATCGTTAATAAACTGGTGTGAATGTAAAAGAATTCCTGACGCGAAAGTAATAAGTCTCTGCTAACTCTGTGGGGGAAACATAATGATCGTGGATTCGATATCAAGAAGCCCTGTGGGGATAACATCTTTGTTGGAGAAGAGCGTGAATAATTCATTTGTCCCGAATTATCACCTTTGCCAGAAATAAATTGGACTTTAGATTTGAGGACCGTGCAGGAGGGTATCTCGACTATTGGGGGGTTATCCACTCTTATGGAGAACTGCTGGGGAGGAGAATGATTTATCTGAAATCCGTTTAGGGGAATAGGAGCTACCTTAGATCTGTTGAGGAACCAAGATCAAGGAAATCAGCCGAAGGAAAAGCTTGGTGACTTACTGGGGATAACTTCCATTCGTCTGTTGGGGATAACAAAATCGAGACACGTCCTGCTGAGGAGGAAAGATTTCAAGTTGTCTCGTGTTGGGGATTAGTTGTTGTTGTATGGATTTTACCTCAAGAGGATTTTACAAAAGACTTGGCGTCTTTAAACTCTTAGGTATCATAACGACTGCATGAACTAGTGTAACAACCTTGCTGGGGAGGTAACCATTGCCAATGCGGATAAGTTTGTATCTGTCAGAAGTGCTGAACTAGATAATTGGCTTGACAAGTGACCACGGTATTCTAAACTCCGGGTAAATGCTTTCGATCGTCTGTCTTCGGGAAAGAATGAACTCTCGTACTATTGGGGTGGCCTGCCCCAGTACGAGTATTTGAATAGCTTTGCACCTGACTGACTGATCTTCGCTTTTGGAGAGATCTGAATCTCGAGGTAATTGCCCCAGTTTGACTGAAGTTTGAAGAGATTGCTCGACTTAACTGCCCCGGATTGGCTAGCTCTTATTGTGACTAATTAGGAAAGTCCTTGCTCAATGAAGCTTTCTCAAAAAAGTGCACCTCGACGTGACAGTCTTTCAGAAGTTTTAAACTTCTCAACTTTGGCAAGCTTAAGCTTCTGGATTGAATTTCCGCATGTGAATCATTTATGATGCTAAACAATTGTATGCAAGCAAAAAATGTTTATTCTTAGAATGAAAATTCTAATGTAACACACATGTAAATCTCGAAGTTTTGAGAAGGGATCGCAAACCTTTGTGAGCGAATCACTGGTTAAGATACGACCTTATTTTGAATTAAAGTATGTACATGCAACACCAACAAATGTTTTTTAGCATAACTCATAGGAGTCAGGAACGCGGTCTCGTAGTAGTACGCTCTCAAATTAACCTTGTTTCAGTTAGGACTTTTAAGGGTTGTATCGTGGCCTGGTTCACGGTTATAGAAACAAAGGACATAGGCTCGAAGTTTATTTGTGCCCACCCACTCTTCGTGATGTTCTCCATTCCTACCTTCAGCTAGTTTTCACAAGCATTCACCTTTCATAAGGGTTTCGTGTTGATTGAGGAACCATTGCTGCTATCAGTTCAAGCACCAATCAGGTTATTGCTGAGAGTCAGTCACTCCTCTATCTCTCATGTCTGTGCCACATGACTTTGTTCTCGTTTTGAGGTTCTTTCTTGTGTGATCCTTTCCGTCCTTCGCTTTTGCGTTATTTTGCTTATCCCTAACATTTTCCTGGACTGATTCTTGTGAATCTTTGATTGTGGAGTCCAGCGGGATGCCCTAACTTTTGCCTAAGTCGCTTGTTTTCAAGTTTCGACTTAGCGGGCCTTTTCTTTTTCTTTTTTGCATTTTGAACAAGTCGCGTGACATTGTTTGTCTTAATTGCTTCGCGAGGGTTGTGACTGCCTCATTCTTTGGTCGATGAAGGATAACCATTGTGGTTTCAATCCTTGGACCTTTTGACTTGGGTAACCATTGTGGTTTCGGGTCTTTGGACCTCTTGATTAGCATAGTAGAATGCAATGGATCTTCATATACACTCCTTTATGAAAGCCTGAACGCTTGGTCCGACTAGCTAATGTCTACCCTGCCCCTGGGTTACATGTGAGGGTTTTTTCATGTGAAAAGAAACTCCTACTTCAAGGCTCAAAGGGGTTAGCAAGGGTCTACCTTCCTTATATCTCTAGTGTTTAGGGATTTGAAACAAAGTCTGTACATCGTTAACAGGGCCTTACTCGAGAGCACACAATTAGAGATTTTGCGTTTTTGTTTCGTCATTCTCCTTTATAGAATTTAAGCACGACAATTGGTATTGCGATGTACACATGCAAAATTATAAGGGAATGCAAATGAATTTACTTCAAGAAAAACATGTGAGTTTTATTATTGCTAACATTCAAAAGCAAACAAATTTCATACATGTAGACAAATGTTTAGCATATAAAAGAAACTACAAATGGAAATGCAGTAAAGAAACTAAATATTGCCATAGTTGAGGAGGCTTGGCTCCGTCTGAACCTGTCAGTCTTGGAAACCTTCAGTGATCAATAGCTCTTTCACAGACTTGTAATCTTCAAACTTGCAATTGTATACCTAACCATGGCAGTAATACTCCCTCTTCTAGCTATTCTGACCCTGACACGAGACATCTGAAGGAAAAACGTGAAGCTTGGGAGTAAAGTTGCCCCATAAGGTTGCTCGGAAAGACCTGGCGATCTTCTGCCTACGTATCTCCATTGACTGATGACCAATGAAGAATCAGAGTGACGTAGTTCCCCTCAATAGGGATGAAAATGAACAATGAAGAAAGGCAAACACATGAATGCCACCACTGAGAGTATTTGAATACTTCTGGCTATATTTGCTTCATGAATACCCTAGCGTCCTGGGTGATTAATTCGAAGACTTCAGCTTAATGTGAACCATCTGGTAGAATAACCGTGACACCGGCTCTGTTGTGATTAGGCATCGGATTCTGGAGTACATTTGGGAGAGGAGCGAAATTGATTGCTTTGGAGTCAACTAGGTCCTGTACCTTGTTCTGAAAAGCCCAACATTTCTCAATATTGTGCCCCTGGGCACCTGAATGGAATTCGCACCTAGCATCAAAATTCGGAGGTAGATTGTCAGGAGCAGGAGGTCTCATGGTACGAAGCTCGACCAGGTTCAACTTTAGCAGTTCTGGGAGCAATACAACATATGGACATGGGACGGGATCAAGTCTGCGGTTCCTCGCTCTCGTTCTTTCTTGATTTGGTCTCTGTACCTGTTGTTGCTGACCCTGTGGTCGTTGTTGTTGAATCTGTGGAGTAATAGTTACTGCAGCTGCTTGGTAGTAACCTTGAGGATAACTTCTGTCTCGTCCTCTATACACAGCATTTGTCTCGCCTTCTCTTCTTTTTGGCCGTTGCTAAAAGGCTTTCTCACACCAGAAGAACTGGCACTGCTTGCCTCCTGAATCTTTCCCAATTTCAGAAAGTTCTCTATTCTTTCTCCCGCAATGACGATATCAGAAAAACCAATGGACGGGCAGCCAGCCAGACGATCCAAGTAAACACCCTACAAAGTGCCCATAAACATGTCGGTCATTTCCCGATCCAGCAATGGAGGTTGAACCTGTGCGGCCAGCTCACGCCACCTCTGGGCATACTGCTTAAAACTTTCCTTAGGTCCTTGTGACAAGTTCTGCAACTGAGTGCGATTCAGAGCCATATCAATGTTGTATTGATACTGCTTGAGGAATGCTTCAGCTAGATCTTTCCAACTTCGAATAGAGACCCGACTCAGCTTCATGTACCAGCTCAACGAAGCTCCAGATAAACTGTCTTGGAAGAAATGCATCCAAAGTTTCTCGTCATCAGTGGGAGCTGAGATTCTTCCAAAGTACGTGTGAATGTGAGTCCTAGGGCACGTGCTGCCGTTGTACTTGTCAAACAGTGGTTCCTTGAACTTGGGAGGGATTCTGACTCCTGGTACTAACCCGAGACTGGTTACATCGATGCCCAAGGAATTCTGACATTCCATGGCCTTGATCTTCTCTGCCAGCTCTTCATACCTGTGATTGTTGATCTCATTCATGTTACCCATATCAGCATCCAGTAGAGTGAATTGGTCCTCTTGATTGTCTTCTAAACCTGCATTACGGGCTGTGGTCCTATTTGGATTAGGCTCCCCGTTACGGGCAGCGTTAGAATCCACATTCTCAGCTGGTATTCCCGTATTAACATTCCCATGAGGTTGCTCAACCATCATCCGGAGACGCTCCTGGTTCTGGGCCATGCCAGTCATCATTTCCATGAACTGATCCATCCTCTGTCGGAGCTCATTGAGATCAGTCTGCATTCGTTCAGCCATCCTTACTCAGTTTCTTTTAGTCGGATATCGGTGAACGCGTTGACCAACTATATTGCCTGCAGTTGAAAAAGTTAGAAACTCTGTGTAACCTGCAAAAACACAAGAATATGACATGCAGGAAATGAATGTTATGGCATTTCGATTCATTTTTAGGGCATCCCATCCCCTGATTCCAGTTTTGTGGGTTTGATGAAGACAAAAGCTCTTTTTGCTGTAAATAACAAGCAGTGTTGATAATATAAGGTGTGTGTGTGTAGCAGACGTGCTAAACAATTCCAAGAATATGAAGACCAACGTGTCTTGCAGGCGTGTCAGATGCGTCAGTAATCACAAAGTGAGAGAACACAAAATGATAATAAAGAGATCTTTTTATGATAAGAACTTTGTTGATATAGTCAAAATACACACAACATGGATTCGAACAGAAGTGCAATGATAAGAAGATTCCATCAACAATCCTGATGGTAATCTCACAACATACAAGCAAAATAGAAAGATGTCTTTGTCAATGCGATCCTCTATCTAGATCTGAGTCAATGATCGGTCCTGCCTTTGGAACTTCTACCAACTCCTTCGTCTGCACCTGGTTGTCTTCAAACCTCTCCAGCTTCTTCTGATAGCAAATCATCATCCGCTTGTAGTAAGCAGCTTCTTCTCGGGCTTTAGCAAGTTCTGCATCTTTTTCTCTCAACTTACCGGCCATCTCTTCGTCTTTCTCCTTTAGCTTACTCGCGATCTCTTCAGCTTGAACTTTGTCTTGTTCCTCTCTTTTGATCCTGTAAGCAGCATGTCTCTTTTTCATGTTCTCAAACATCAATGTCTTCTGATCCAGTTGCCTTCTAGTGTCAATGTGTTCCTTGGAAGAACTTCTAGTAGCAAACTCGAACCTCTCATACCGAGCTAACTCAACTTCACACTGTTTCCTTGCAATAACATGCCTCTCAGCATCTTCTTGAGCTTTCCACTCAATCTCAAGTCTGGCGTGATTAGATTTAGCAAGCTCCTGACCTAACTATGCATTCTCCTTTAACAAACCATCTCTTTCCGCCTTCATCTTGTTGAACTCTTCAATGCTAACCGTGGTAGGTTGTTCAATGACCGTGGGATATAGAAAAGGCGCAGGCCCAAATGGTAACAGTAACACTTCAACCCGTTCTCTTAACCATTCTGCAAACGGTGGATACATTCGACAATTCCCTACTCCCAAAGTCTTCTTCCCTTTTGTCTTTCGACTATGCCAAGCATTGGAAGCTTTCTGAGCAATCTCGAATCCATCTGTTGATTGGAAGTACAAGGACTCTGTGATGTCCACAACGGTTGGTGGTTCCCTTAAGGCATACCCGAACTGTCTAACCGTGAGAGAATGGTTATAATTAATTCCCCCTTTCCTCCCGATCAAAGGAACATTAGGGAATCCTCTGCAACTATGAAGAATGTCAATACACCGCAAACCCTGATTAACCCAGATAATATCCTTTTCTTGTAAGCCCATCAGTCGTTCAGACCATTCAAGAGTGTTCTTCGTCTTCTCAAAGGCTCCTGATTGCGGAAGAAAGCGTGTGAACCACTTGTAGAATACAGTCGCGCAACAATTCAACATTCCACCCCTTCGCTTCTCATTCTTATAATGCACAGAGTGGTAGAGATCACCTAAGAGAGTAGGAATATGATTCTTTGCTATGAAAATGCGAATAGAATCAACATCCACGAAGTTGGGCATGTTCGGGAACAAAGTGATTCCTTAGATACACAAAGCTAGGGTCGCATTGAAGGTACTCCAACTTTTTGCCTCAGCTGCTTTGGTAGCCTCATCTAACAAGAAACTCAAATGATATCCTCAGAAGCCTCCTTTGCTATCAATCCGGTCTTCCAATAAGGACTTGCTCAAATAAAAAGCAGTTGCTACATCTTTGAAGTCGGGATCAATCTTGGTCCCAAAGAATGGTGCACAGTCCTTCACGGAAACTCTCAGGATGCTCGAATACTCCTCTAATGTAGGTGCCAACACGAAATCAGAAAGTACGAAACATCTAAGCTGTGGATCATAAAACTGTAGCAAGGTGTGCATCCCTCTAAAATCATAGTCACTGATGGGCTCTATGAAATACAAAATCCACCCGTAATCTTGCTTGAAGACATTCAGAACTTCTGGAGGAGCTAAGGCCTTCACTTTGAGAATTTCTTTCACAACAGGCTGATGAACCATGTAGGAGATAATACACTTGGTCTTTTTCTTGGATTCCATGCTCATAGATCAATACCCATAACTGGAATCAAGGACGTGATATGCAGCCCTGCAAATGAATAAACATGCGTTAGGAATGCAAGTATGCAGATGATGTGATGCAATGCAATGGCATGTGATCACTGTTGCATATACTGGGCACTGTTGTACTGCCTTCTGATTTTGCCTGAGTCAAGAATACCAGATCATAAGTATGTGTCGGAAGAAAACCCAAGTATCAAGAACAAGGTAGGTTGAAGGTTTAGTTTTCCTGCGAACCTGTAAACCCCTCCCAATCTCACAGGTATGCTACTACGGGTCAACATCACAGACTCTCAAAGCCGAATAGCAATAATACGTTCACCATTTTCGAGAAATGGCTCATGACCAAATCAGGGAATCGGTTTGGCATTATGTACTACTCAGGGAGGCCTCAGCTGAATTCCAGAAAAACAAGCATCCCTCATAAGTTCCCGGCTTCAAGCACTGAAGTCGAGAAACAATAGTACATTCATCCCGAAGGGTACAATACTACCGTCATACGACCAGTTGCTTTAACCAGGTTCCTACGAGAGAACAAGGTCATCCTATGCGATTTCCTAGTGGGCCCTCGGGTGCGAATGGGTTTGCCACGAAATGTGGTCTGCCACTGTCACCACTGGAGAGGGTTGTTTCCACTAAGGTCCTCGATGATCGGTTCCCAGTGTTAGCAGCTCAGGTAGGAACATTCTATGGTCTGCCTAGGCAGTATAGAACATATCCCAAGAGAGCCTGATCTGGGTGTGGGACTCGTGAAAACTACACGTGCTCAAGACCACACAAGCCACACGACTGCCCACTCTAAATCCTATGTGTATACTCAAGCCGGGTATTTGGCTTATCTCACAATAATCCCATCCCGCCAAGGAAAACCAGAACAACCAGTACAGTATATGCCAGTATATGCAACAGTAAAGTAAAGTGCAGAAAGCTGTAAATAAAGCTATGAAGTAAAGCGATAAACTGTAAAAAATAGTAAAGCTAAACTAAAGCATAACAACAAACGAATAAACACCCAAAGAAAACAGAAACAAACAAGCGCTAGGATTGACTCTCAAAGGGGAAATCAGAATTTATAAAAGTCCCCAGCAGAGTCGCCAGCTGTCGCTCCCAGGATTTTCATCCTAGTACAAACACGAAAGTGGCGCGGAAAAGTTAGAGTCGCCAGCCAGACATTTTTATCCCGAAGGAATGGGAAAGGTAATGTTGCACAAACCTAAGGAAGAAGGAAAAGGACGAGGCCTTGTGAACCAAAGATCTGGATCCGGAAGTCGGTTACGAATTAGGAAGGTATTAGCACCCCAATCCGTCCGCCGTACTCGACGGGATCCATGCTTATAAGTTTGCTTTCAAAGGGTGAGAAATAATATGTTGTTTGAATGAAATAATGGCTATTTGGAATGAAATGGAAATGAGAAAAGAAATGGAATTGGAAATGGAAATAAAAGGGGAAAATGTAGGGAAAAAGAAAGATTGTGCTCGAATGGGCCCTACCCCACTACCTACGTACCTCATCGGGATAAATGAGGATCAGAGACGCCGTAGTTCGTCTAACTAAGGCTTATACTCGTTTGTGATTTTTAGGATGACGTTGCCATAGCTCTAGCTCAGGTGTTACCGGCTCTGACTCGAGGGTGTTTACCGTGTCGCTGTTTGAACTGTCGAGACAAGTCATGTTCGTCCGCAAAGAGTATGAGATGAGATGAGAAGACGTGACTTATTAGTTTGTTGTCTTTTAAAAGAAGTGTTTTGATATTGTGTTTATTGTATGTACAACACTAAAGACTATGACACAGGAGCGAATACTTTCCAAGATCGCCCCCAATGGAATGTTTGTAAAGCATCCTAGAAGAGTGAAGGAGACCTCCACTAGTCATTTCCCGTATAGCTTAAGGCTCGTGGCGCATTGTACACCTTTCCTTTATTAAGTGTTTTTGATTTTATTTTAAGATGAGAAGTGAGACTCAAGTTATAAAAGGAAAACTTCTAAGGGAAACTAGACTTACCCTAAGTTAGTTGAATTTGAAGATAACATATGGTTAGTGAGGTTTGAAATTAAATCTACCTAAGAGATATAAGACTAGAAATGCGAGTAAAAGAAGTTAATAATGAACAATATGGTCCTCCTAAGTCATGGTGGGTAAAAACGTGAATGAAACATAAACGGGATAAAACGATGGATCGGGTGGGTCGGTTGCGTGGTGCTAAGACGCACGACTTCTGGTGTGCAACATACAAGGCTTGCTTTTGGTTAAATGGAATGGAACGATGGTAATCGAGGAACCCTAAAGTCACATGCAACTTTATTTATTTATTTGAAAATTTGCTCGACGTTGGATCGAGTCTTTTATTTCCTTCTTTGAGATTTTTGTTTTCTATCGATTTGTTTTATCTTTTCTATCCTAATTATAGAAACTATAAAAACATACAAGTTCTAAGCTATTACATCATAAAGTACACAACAAAATAATTGAGGCACAAAAATATCCAAGTCCATAAGAAAAATCCTCAGAAAATACCTTGCACAAAAAAGAGAATAGTTAGTGAATGACATGAATCATGAATATGCATAATATGATGAAATGAATTAAAATGACAAAAATACCAAAAGTCATGGAAAAATGTGAAATTAATTCCCTATGGTCTCTAACCTGATTATATCATTGTGTTAAAAAATCTCTCACAAATTCTAATCCTAACTATGGCAAATGATCACCTAAACTCACCTAAGGTTCAATCCTACATTTATACAAATCCACTAACAAAACAGTAGAAAAAATGTCCTAAAAAATACACCAAAAATATTCTAGGTACTTTAATTTGTCCTCTAATCATATCAAAAAGAATGGGCAAAAAACGTGATGGTAAGTAGCAGGAATAAATTGTACAAATTTATGTGTTTATGAGGAAATTCAATATAAATCAATTAAAATGAAAAATCGAATTTAAATTGAAAAATGCAAAAATTCATAAAGTAAAAATTGGGAGTGGTTCTAAATTGGCTTAATATTCTAATATAATTTTTTTGGGATTTTTATTTTACATTTTAATATTTTTTATGGAATTAAATTAAAGAGGCATAAAATAGAAAAAATAAAAGAATAGAAATGGAGAAGGGGTGGAAATAGAAGTGTTTTTTTTAGTTAAAAAGACAACAGGGCTCAGATGGGGGTGCGGATAGAAATCCGTTGGGCCCAAAATTGCAGGCTTTGAGGATGTACCATATGGGGGCACGGTCAAATATATTGACCCAATGTGGAATGTACGATCAGAGTCCTGCCTAAGTATTTTCATCAGACGGTTGTAAAACGAAGGTGCATGATGGTTGTTATAAGGTAAGGCGCGTGTGATTGTGAAGGGATGATCCAACCGGATGGTGACAAGTGTCACCGCTGGATTGGACCCATAAACCAAATCCTATCCTCAAAAGGGCGGTGGAGACATTAAGGGGATTAATGAGTTTTATTGGTCTTGATTCTCATTATAAATCACAATAATATTCAAATTAAAACATATTAAAACATGTTAATCTCCAAATTAAAACACTCAGACCCCTTTTAATTCTTATAATTCTTTTAAACATAAGAGAACAAATGAGACACAACCCTCACGTTCCCTCTTCTTCTTCTCACACGCTATCCCCTTCTTCTTCTCACACAGTAAACCCTAACCCCTCTCATCTGCGGCGACGCCTCTCCCCTCCAAACGCGTTTCCTCCTTCTCTCTCACCTAACCCTCATTTGCTCACAAAAAAACCTAATGTCGCCGGACCCTAATCTCTTCCCGGAGAACCTCCATACCACTACTTTCAAAGACAACTCCCACTTAAAAATTGAGATCGATGGGAAGAAACTAACCGCGAGCGTGGATTGAATTCGGAGGCCGCTGATTCTTGGAGACAATGATTTCTGCTTGTTGTTGTTACTTCGAGTAGAAAAAACGCGAAGATAGGGTCACGCGCGGCAAGAGACGCGAAATCGACACAATACGTAAGTCTTTAACTCAACATTCTTCTCCTTCTCCTTACGCTTCTGCTTCTTAGATGTGATGACATTCGCTCTGGATTTTGCAGATTATTGATGATGCTTGCGTGATGAAGACGTAGGAGATGATGCGGGCTTGTTGATGATGTTGTTGATACTGTCGAATCTTGTTACAGGTATTTACCGAGTTGATGATGAAGATCAATGAGAAAGAGTTGAGAGGGGTTCTGCAGATTCTCCCTTTTTCCGTAATTCTTTGTTCACGTGCGTATTGCCTTTGCTCTATTCTTTGCGTTTTGAATTCAAGATCCTCACTGTAAGTTGTTGACTCTGCAAACTGCTTTTTGATTGCTTTTGCAGGTTGTTGATTTTGAAAGGTGAGAATGTTGATGGTGAATGAAGATTGGAGATGAAGATTAAGGGAAGATGAACGAAAGTTGAAGACGATAGTCGAAAAGTGAGGGAAAATGAATGAGGGTGAAGAGAACCAAATCTGAAAAGATGGAGAGATGAAGAAGGAAGGGAGTTTACAGAAAATGTGAAGATGGATTGAATGAGAGGCTTGAATTCAGAATGGGGATGGAAGAAGAAAATGAAAGAGCCAACATTTTGCAGCAAAGCCGACTTTTATATGTGATGAAGGTGAGGGCCTATTGGTCTTTTTGATTCAATTCGGTTAGAGTAGTTAGGAGTCTAGTTTGTGATTCTGTTTTGACTCTAACTGAAATTGGTTATGACTGGTTTTCTGAATTTTTGTTTTGTCATGAGTTTCTGAAAATTCTGTTTGGATAGCCTTGCTTAGAGGTTGAATTTTTTTCAATTATTGATTCTTGTTATTTTCTTTGCAGGCTTGTATTATCGAAACCGGGTTTTGGGGTTGAAAGCCAATTATACAGATTAATGAATATGGCCGCTCAATGGTGTTGAAGTCGATTGAAGGACTTGAAGAAAGCTGCAGTGTCATTGCAGATCGATAGAGAGCTTCTGTTGTTGCGATACAAGATCGTTGTTGCCGAAGAAACCTGATGGATATTGATGAAGGCTTCGATGCTAAGGTATGAATCATGCATTAATTTCTTTCTTCTTCCTTCTCCCTGCTTCAGATCCGTTACGATTTTTAATCCCTTTTGTTGAATGATATTGGCGAATTGCTTCCTGAATCATATTGTCGATTCCTGCTGATATGCTTTGCCATTATGAAGTGCTAATTATTGCCATTCTAAAATCAACTGCAGGATACCGATTCCGATTGGAAACAGATGACAAGTGATGATGATGCCGATTGAAGGTTGGAGCTATGAAGTTTGATTATTGATGAAACAGATTAGAGTTCTTCGGTCCTTAGTTCAGCCCCCCCCCCCCCCACCTATTTTCTATCTCTGCCATTTTTTTCTGAATTTCTTTTGTTGACTAATTCTGAAGAGATCTGTTGTATTAATTTTTGTTTGTAACTTTCATCATTTATCCAATAAGACTTTATGGTTTTCCTGCCCTTTTGTTTGAAAACCTTTCTCAATAGAACTTGGTTATCCATTATGTAACTGAACTTTTCTTCCATTATTTTGCTGTGAACATAACTGAATTTTTCTTATTCCTATTAGCTCCTTCTTGTAAAACTTCTGAAAGGTACCTTTTTGGAATGAATTTGGTCCCTTTGTTTTAAAGTGTTAGTTCAATATCACCAATATGCCAATGCACTAATTTTGCGGAGCATGAAAATCCATGATGTAAACAAAATGCAGGAATCCCAATAATATTAATCGAATTCTCATATAAAGAAATGGTTTAGATTAGAGATATATATTGACTTTAGAATTGATCTTGAACGTTGGCTTAGGACAACGCTTAAATAGATGTTGGATAATGGACTTTTATGTCACAAGAAAATGAATTGAAACATGAAACTTGGAATATCAAACTTAGGGACATGAATTTAACTTGGGAAGAAAAAAAATGAAAAGTAGGTGTACGAAAGACACACACGAATTTGAGATGGGCTTTTGAACAAAAATAAAATGTGGATAATGAAATATGCTTAGGTATGGACCTCAATCTTCCAATTCAAACCAACTTGATATCACAACAAAACAAATCACTTAGGATGACAAACATGGTTTAGTACCTTGGGAATCACCAAGACCACAATTCGCAACACACTCTGTTATACCCTTCATAAAACCCTAATACTTCAGGAAATTCAGGATGAGCATACATTCGAAATGATACGAGTTCAACCCTTGTCCCAAACTTGAGTGTAATAACCAAATAAGACTCCTATGCCAATGGAATGCACGATCATAATTTTACGACCTAACATGAGATTCATATGAATGGAGCATAAGCTAGTTAGGGGAAATAAATAAGAGGGCAAATTTTGGGGTGTTACACATATGAATCTCTCAGACATGTTGACCCAATCAGAAGTTACGAACTCTTGAATACCGCTAGCACAGTTAATCGGCGAAACCAAAATTTCAAAAACAAATAATTCCCACCATTTTCCTTGATGAATTGGCCTCCGAGCTGAACACAAAAGTTGTAGAGAATACCGAAACAGTCTAAACTATTGAGTTTCAAGCCAAAATGAGTTTCCGAGCATAAGTTACATCTTTTGCAAACTGCACCATAAAACTGATATTCTGCTTAAACTCCTCTGAATCAACCGAGAACTTTTGCCTTCTTCTGAGATTCTTGTGCACGTGTGTTGCACCCCAAAATTTGCCCTCACAATACAAGACTTTGTGTTCTAAGAAGGTTCACAAGGTTCACAAGTTTCCCAATGTCTACAAGACCTTTCATGAGGTTCATGAAGTCTACAAGCTATTTTATGAAGTTCACAAGGTTCACAATACAAGACTTTGTGTGCTAAGAAGGTTCACAAGGTTCACAAGTCCCACAATGCTTTCAAAAACCTCTCATGAGGTTCATGAAGTCTACAAGTCATTTCATGAAGGTTCACAAGGTTCACAAGGCTCACAAGTTTCTCAATGTTTATATAACCTTTCATGAGGTTCATGAAGTCTACAAGTTACTTCTTGAAGGTTCACAAGGTTCACAAGATTCACAATGTTTACATGACCTTTCCTGAGGATCATGAAGTCTACAAGTCACTTCTTGAAGGTTCACAAGGTTCACAATACCTCCCATGAGGTCCACAAGACATCTTATGATGGTTCACAAGGTTCACAAAGTTCACAATTGGTCAAAAGAGTTGACAATTCCCTCAGACAATGCACCTCCTATGCAGTGCATCCAAAACTAGGGTTTTGACTTTAATCAGGCTAAATGGACTTCCAAAACTTCAAGTGAGCTTCATAATATCTTATATGTGTTTAAGAACCCCCATGTCAAGTTTCAAGACTTTTCTCAAAGTTTTGCTCAGTCAGATGATCAGATAAGTCAAAATCAGTCAATGCAGTTAAAAAGTCAAACTGAGGTCAACTGTGGTCAAACCAAAGTCAAACTTCATGATTTTTTGCCAACATCAAGTATATGAAGTAAAAATCATCATTTGATCAAGGGTTGATCATGATTCATCAAGTAGATTCCAGATCATCAACATCAACTGAACTTTGACCAGCCATAACTTTCACATACTTCATCACCAAGTCTCCATCCAAAGCTCATTTTGAGGAAAATTTAATTCTCTACAACTTTGTGTCTCACAAGCCAAGCCCAAAAATGCTTCATTTGGAAGGTATGAGCTAAGACATTATAGGTCCTTTTGAAAGTCAACAAAAAGTCAACAACTTCAAAAGGGCATAACTTGAGATTGGTAAATGATATGGACATGAAACCAGTGGGGTTGTTTAGAGGACTATTCAAGCTTTCCAAAATGTCCAAGAACACCCTGATAGCATTAAAATTGAAGGATTTGTGCCCTTGCAAAGTTGGGAAATTTTAGGGAAGTTTATGAAGCAAATAAGGCCTAAAATCAAATTTTTGCTAAATGAGCCCACCAAATTGTCATCCCATCTTTATGAAAACACCAAGCACGACCCAACCCACTTGTTTTCTGAATTTTTATTTTTTATTTTAAATTTATTTGAGTTTTATTTATTAAAATGTCATTTAAATTAAAATAAAATATAAAAATTAAATATTTGAATCCAATCTTTACTTTGGGATCAAATATTTGACCTTTAAAGATGATTGATACTTTACAAATTCGTGCAAGACCAAACCAACAAGAAAATATTTGATTTTTGTGACATTTATGGCAATGGAATTCCTTCACACTCAAGGCATCCAAAGAAGCCCACAAATCCAAAATTTCTTGACCTAATTCAGTCTACTATAAGTATACAACATGAAGCAACACTTTGGGACGATTTTGGGCAGCCTCTCACCTGGTTTCAAAACTTCAAAAACCATACAAGAACTTGATTTCGGTTTCTAAGGTATAGGTACTTTCAGGATGATTTAAAGGTTGCAATAGCTTCCTGATAATTCAGTGATCATGTAGCAACCATCATAATCATTCATAGTGCCATGAAAAGCATGAACCGAATCACGTTTTCTCCAACTTTTGAATTTTTTCGTTTTCATATAATTGATCATTGTTGTTTAAGTTTAACGCCTGATTTGTGTTTGTGATGATCCATAGATGCTTTCTGGACCAATTAATTGAAGTTTCGTTGCCTAGAATGGATTCGGCCATAACTAGGGTTTACCAACCTCAATTAGGGCTTTGTGATTTATCATATATAAATGAATTTCAGGAACGTGGTGATGTTGTACGGACCTCCAGGAATTCATTGCTCTCATTAATTTTAAGAAATTTTGCTGTTTGTTTGGTGATTGCGAATACACAGGTTTATGCACGCAGGAAAAATGGAAGGAAATTTCTCAGGAAATTTCGCAGGAAAACCTGCGAAATCTCAAGGAAGAAGAAGACTGTTTCGCGCGCGTTTTGAATTCAAATAATTTGTATTATATTTTATCAATTAGTTGTTGTTTTAAATCACAACAACTATGTTGTCCCAGTGGTTGGAAGCGTGCGTGTACAAGGGTTTGGTCTGGGGTTCGATTCCCTGTTGGCTGCATTTTGTTCTTTTATTTTGCTTATTTTACAGGCTTGACATATAATCAACTTTGGTCATCATACTACCAGATGGGCTCTCCCAGCCGGGCGGTTAGGCGTGCGTGTGAATGATCAAAGGTCCTGGGTTCAACACCACCCCAGGCCTTTTGGCTTCATTTTTTTTTCTGATTTTCCAGATTTAAAGGACAAAACCAATGGATGTCCATTCTTGTTGCATCACTGGTGTGTAGCTCAGTTGGCAAACCCCTCAATTGTCCAGGTTAGGGACCTGGGTTCAAATCCCAGGTCCAGTTTTTTTGATGTTTATTATTTTCTTTTATTATATTACCTATTTTCCATATTAGAATAGTTTTTAAATTATAAAATGTAAATATATATGCTTTCTAAATTCTAAAATATATATGTTTTCTAAATTATAAAAATTAATTCTTATTATTATATCTTTATTATAAAATGTATATATATATATTTGATTTGTATATTATAATTTAAACCCTTAAAATTTTTTCTAAACAAACCCTAATTTTATTTTCTAAATAATTTTTATTTTCTAATTCTTAATATAATTATTATGTATATATTTATTTAATATAATTTTTGTAAATATAATACTTAATATAAAATTTTGTAAATATGATTAATTTTTGTAAATATAATATTTAAACATAAATGTAACTTATTTTCTTATATATAATATGTAAATATTTTTTTTTTAATTTGTTATTTAAATAATTTTTAATATGTGCTTAGAAATAATTTAGTAATTTGTACCTAAATTAAAATTGTTTATATTTTTAAATAAAAAATCTATATTGAAAATTTAATTTTGTGTTTATTATTTGCATCATGTTATTATAATATTTTTGCTAATTCTATTTATTATTGTTATTATTACTAACCATATTATTATTAATATTAATTTTTGCTTATTATTATTTCACTAACCTTATTTAATTTTTTTATTATTATTATTACTAACCCTCTAATTATAATTTGCTTATTTATTTATTTTTACTTATTTGCTTATATTTTGCTTCTATATTTATTTTTGCTATTTATTTTAATTGCTTATTGTTATAATTATGTAATTGCTCCTTGGTGTAAATTTTGTAAATATGTAATTTATTTAATTTTTATGCTATGATTAGTAATTTAGGGAGTGTAAACATGTATTCTATTTAAAATTAAATTTAGATCACTTTAATTATAAGATAAATAAAATTGAACACTCACACACGTAAGTCGATTTTTAATCGCCATCTCACATTTCTAAGGCTATCCCTCAATGTTGCCTAATCATAAGGTCAAGTGGGGTGTATAAAGCAAGTCCCTTAAAAGAAAAATCATCAAGTCCCTAATGGTTGCCTTTAAAGATCAAGTCCCTTTTCGAATAATGATGATAGTCCCTCCTAAATGCTTAATACACCCCACAGTTGCCTTCACAAAACAGATGTCCCTCACATGTCCCTTACATCCAAGGTAATGACTACCTATTCCTTAATAATAGGGATAGTCTTACCACTTAAAGGATAAAGAGCAGAAAAGACTTAAACTTTAGGGTAGGTACCTCCTAGTTGCTTGCTCACTTCATTCCAAATTTTCAAACACTTAACAAATTTCAAACAAATTTTCAAACACAAGTTTTTACGCATCCGTACATGGATCATTATTAACTATTATGAAAATTTTCTATTCACACACTTCACACTTTTAAAAACAATTCAAAAGTGAGCTAAGTAACTAAGAGCCCATGGATAACCATGGATGTAAAGGGTGCTAACACCTTCCCTTTACATAACCTACCCCCCGGACCCAAAAATATCTCTTAAGGTCTTTCCTGTTCTTTTATACCCTTTCCTTTTGGATAAAATAAAAGTCGGTGGCGACTCTTGCTATCCGCAACATAACTAAAAGTCAGTTCTCCCACCGTGTTACAGAACTGGCGACTCTGCTGGGGATTTAAATTTAAGAGGGGTACCCTTAGGAATTAAGATCACTTAAATTGTTTGCCTTGTTTGCTTTACTTTACTTGTTGGGCTCTTATGTGTGAAAGGTCCTAACCCGGATCTAGTGTACCTTAGGTAAATGGCAATAGACCAAGGAAACTGTACGACGTATATCGATATGGTTGATCTGGTGGCCATAGTTAGTGCGACTTCTTGGTTGGTGCTTATGTTCCTTAAGTCAAGTTGAGGATAATATGAGGCTGCCATATGTTGTCAATGCACTAACTAACTTTTAGAACCCTAGTTATCCCATCTTGGCCTTTAGAAAGTAGTGAGATAGCCGGCTTTGGTGAAGACTGAAGTTGGTTGATACTCGATACTACGCTCATTGAGATCTTAAACTTGGAGGGTTTTGGTTGGCAAGTAAGTTGCCTACTGAACAACCACCCTTGTGAAGGATCAATGATATTGAGATCCCTTATAACCTAGTTACTTTTATAGGACAGGATGAACCATCTAACTTCAGGGGAGGGTACCTACCTTGAACCTCATGCAAGCCTTTAAACCTAGGGCTATGGTGTGACTTGTTTGTGTGTGCCACATGTCTTTGATTGAGCATAACATCATAGCATCATCATGCATCATAAGCATAGCATTTTCACTAACCATTTCAAGGACCAAGGGATTTATCTTTGTTCTTTGTTGTAGGTCATGGCTTCTGCTCGTAGAAACACCATCAGGATCAACTTTGTGGGGATACCTCCCAAGCTTAAAGAGTTGGTTTCTCAAGTGTCTGATCACTCCCAGTTCATCCAGAGGCATGGTCACCTATTGGATCTAGTCACTTCAGGGTTCAATGAAGACATGATGAGTATCCTGTTTCAGTTCTTTGACCCTAAGCACCATTGCTTTACATTCCCTGATTATCAGCTGGTTCCAACCATGGAGGAGTTCTCTAAACTTCTGGGTATACCTGTTCTTGATCAAAGACCCTTCACAGGCTTGGAGAAGGAGCTTAAACCAGAGGTTATTGCTGCAGCTCTACATCTGAAGAAGTCTGATATTGTTCTAGAAACGAGAAGCGGAGTCAAGGGTATTCTTGCCAAGGTGTTGATAGAGAAAGCTCAGGTGTTCTTGAAGGCCATGAGTTATGATGCTTTTGAGGAGATCTTAGCCTTGCTAATATATGGATTAGTATTGTTCCCCAATCCAGATCAGTTCATAGATGTTCATGCCATCAACATTTTCCTGAGTCACAATCCAGTGCCTACATTGCTGGGAGACATCCTACATTCTCTTCACACCCGTACTACAAGGGCAAGAGGAACTTTGATGTGCTGCATACCTTTGCTTTCTAGGTGGTTTATTTCTCACCTTCCTCGCTCAGTAATGAAGAATGAGCAAGGGTTCAGATGGTCCAAGAGGATCATGTCACTTTCTCACTCAGATATCCATTGGTGCTCCAGATCTATGGAGAATGTCACCATCATTGACCGTTGTGGGGAGTTCCCTAATGTGCCACTTCTAGGCATAAGAGGAGGCATCACCTACAACCCCTCTCTAGCTTTACGACAGTTTGGTTACGCCCGGAGTGATGGTCCACATGACATGTTGATTCAGGGCATTGTATTTGATTACGACAACGATCTTCAGGGTTACCGTCAGAGATTCATACGAGCCTGGGGAAAAGTAAACAGGGTTGACAGAAAGACACTGGAGCCTAAGTACACTATTCCTATGGAAGCTTATCTCAGATGGGTACGGTCTCGTGCTCAGACTCTCATGATGCCATATCCTGCCGTCCTACCAGTTACCATGGAACCTGTTGCTGAAGGAGACACAGCTTATACCATCCTTCACCCAGACATGCCTACTGATATGGATGACTTGCAGAGATCATGGATCCAACTGAAGGAGCAAAGGGATACTTTCGAGGCTCATTACAAAGCAAGCCAAGAAAGAGTTCTAGAACTAACAAAGCAACTTTACGAGGAACGAAACCTCAACACATACCTCAATACAAAGAGGAAACGTCCATGGGAGACTTAAAACCCCATCTTTTGTACTTATTTCATTTCATTTTTTGTAAGCCCAAGAGGCAAAACAAATTTATTACTAATAAAAATTTACCTTCATGTTTGTTTAAGCAAATTTAAATCCTGCGGTCCTTGAAAACATTGCATATGCGTTCACATATCATTTCATTGCATCACGGGTTTATAATTGTGCACAGGTTTCTCATCTTCTCGCTGTTTATTTCAGCAATGGCTCTTGAACAAACAGTCAAAGATCTCCAGGCTCAGAATGCCCGATTCCAAGAGTTGATTCTGAACTTGTCCAAGGGACAAGATGAGTTGAAGACACTGCTGGCTAAGAAGAAGAGTCCTGAGGACAACAAGGATGGTCAGTTGGAACAATTGTAAGCTGAGATAATAGAAATGAGGATCCAGATGAATGGCCAGGTGGCTCTTATTCAAAGTTTAACTCAGGGCAAGAAGAGATAAGAACCTTTGTCCACAAACTTCAAAGTAATGGAGTCAGGAATCTAATCGTCAATCAACCTCCGTTAGAACAAGCTGATCTGATTGAAAAGAAGATGAGGATAAAAGAAGGTAAGAAACAGGTTGCCATTGATTGTTCTTCAGTTGAAGAAGAAAGACCTGATAAGGTTAATCCACCTCAATACAAGAAATATAGAAGGCAGTTCATCAAGTTCAGCACTCCAATGTCACAAGTTCTGCAATGCTTGTTGGAGATGAAGTTAATTTCCTTGGAAAATCCTCCTCAAAATCCTAAAACTTCCTCTCCTCGCTATAATTCCAAGGCAAGGTGTAAGTATCACTCCAACAGTCCTGGACATGATACTAATAACTGTTGGGCATTGAATAAGAAGATTCAAGATCTGATTGACGAAGGAATCCTAGAGGTTACTCCAGAAGGTCAAGTTGAATTTTACTATCGTCCATCAAACACCGAAGCTGCAAGACAAGTTGCCCAAAGTAGCAAGAAAGGAAGTCTACCTATTCCTGTTGAGATATGGGGCACCTTGGGACGTCCAAGTGGTAAATTTGATTTCATGGTGAAGTATACTGCTCCTCAAAGTTCACAGATTGCAATTGAGGACATTCAGCCAACTGGATGGGACAACATTTGAATTTTCATTTGTAATTTCTTTTATTTGTTTGAACACTTACTATTATGTTAAACTTTTGTTTTCATTAATGCATTGCATATGTTTGTCTTGAATTAATCCATTCGTTCCACTATATTTTGAATTATGCTTCTTGTTTCTATCTTGTGATATTTAACTCCTGATAAAGCTATAAGCCTGTAGAGGGAGGATGACGAAAACAATACCGTAATATTAGGCAGTATGCTTTTGAACAGACTATGCTGACGATGTACAGACATTGTTTCAATTCCTAAACAGTGGAGATATAAGGAAGTTAATCCCTAGTCAACCCTTTTGAGCCTATGAAGTAGGAGTTTTTATTCTCGCACAAATTAAAACCCTTATTCATAACCCGGGGCAGGGTAGTTACTCAGTTAACTCAAATATGCCAATTATCAGTGTTGTACACAACTAATGATGGTTCTCGGTAATTATTAAACCTGACAGTCAATATCCAAAAAAAAAAAAAAAAAAAACTCACTAAGTCAAAACCTATGAAGAAGACTTAGTAAAACATTAAGACATCCCGCTGACTGTAAACCTTGAAATAAACAGTTCAGACAAAAAGAAGGGATAACAAAGTCAAAAGGAAAAAAAAAGGTCACTATGAATCCTCAACAAAGAAAGGTGACTGAACGTTCAAATAAATTTTGGGTTGCTGAACCATCACAAATGTCAGTGTTACAATACCAAACTTCTTTGGAATTTCAATGCATAAGTTAACTGAGCATAGGACTGAAGAACATCATGGAGATTGGGTTGGGTACAAATAAAATTTGAGCCTTTATCCTTTGTTTCTTAAACCATGAGCCAGGCCACGTTATAACCCTTTAAAAGTCCTAACTGAAGCATGGTTAGTTCGAAAGCGTACTGCTACACAAA
Organism: Lathyrus aphaca; assembly: GCA_963966055.1. Taxonomy (NCBI): domain Eukaryota; kingdom Viridiplantae; phylum Streptophyta; class Magnoliopsida; order Fabales; family Fabaceae; genus Lathyrus; species Lathyrus aphaca. The sequence continues at coordinate 153,092,219 of OZ014521.1, forward strand.
GGTATCCTGACTCCTTTAGGGCTTATTATAAAACTTGAGTTAATATCACAGTTTTCTAAAAAAAAAAGTTTTAAAATAATTCTTTTTCAAAAACTTCAAGACAGACATAAGCATTGCATTTTTGAATATATTTGTTTGCATATACCTGAGTGTTCGACAAATGGAGAAACTTACAGGATGAATGTTCAATGAACCAAAGTCCTTCCGATAAACAAAGTTACTTCCTGGATCAAAGTCCATGTATACAAAGGGGCATAATCATTATCTCCCAATCAAGGGGGGGAGGCCATGATACTGCCTAACTCATTTGGGGTAATCAGGACAAGATTCAACTATGTTTAAGCAACCAGAGGCAGATCTCCACCGAGGGTAACATTACAGAATTCATAATGCCAGGGGCATGGTCATTGTTTCCCAATCAAGGAGTGTACCAACTTATTGTTCAGTTCATTCGGGGCAATCAGTGCCAGATTCAACAATGCTTAATAGCCGGGGGCAGTTTTCCTCATACAGTTGAATTACTAAAGGTAACATTACAGAGTTCACAATGCCAGGGGCATATGCTTATGGGGCATTCTGCTTGTTTCTCTTGAGCAGAAGCTATTGTGGAAATTAATTGTCTATGCCAGTAGCATCAGATGGTGTCAGTATCATGTCTTCAGATCCAGTTATGAGGATTTCTGGAAAGGTACTCAGGAAAGTTAAAAATTTCAGAAGCTCCAAATCCAATTGGTTATACACTCTCGAAGTTGAAATGATTCTATTTTCAAGTTCAACTTTACTTTTCCCTCTGAATCCAGATTTACTTTTACCATAAGCGAAACGTCCATTGGTTGTGTTTCAATGCATGTATGCTTAATATGATTGATGTTTACCAGAAATTCATGTATGCTTAATATGATTGATGTTTACCAGAAATGCATGTATGCTTAATATGATTGATGTTTACCAGAAATGCATAAAAATGCAGTAATAGTATTTACTAAGGACGAACGAGGGAAGGATTTCAACGAAGTTTCGCCGGTTCATCTTTACAGAAAACTACAAAACCCTCAGTAGGACGGATCCATATTCATAAAGTCTTATCTCCCCTGGAATTTATATCCATCTCTTTTATCCTCATACGGATATTCGGGAATTTACTTTCCAATAAGGGCACGACGAACGAAGACGGGAGGTTATATCTGCCCTACCATCAAACGAAGACGAAGGTTATATATACCTTGTTATCCCCAGCATCCGGGAGGTTATATATACCTTATCATCCCCAGCATCCGGGAGGTTATATATACCTTGTTATCCCCAGCATCCGGGAGGTTATATATACCTTATCATCCCCAGCATCCGGGAGGTTATATATACCTTGTTATCCCCAGCATCCGGGAGGTTATATATACCTTGTTATCCCCAGCATTCGGGAGGTTATATATATCTTGCTTTCCCCAGCATCCGGGAGGTTATATATACCTTATCATCCCCAGCATCCGGGAGGTTATATATACCTTGTTATCCCCAGCATCCGGGAGGTTATATATACCTTGTTATCCCCAGCATCCGGGAAGTTATATATACCTTATTATCCCCAACATTCGGGAGGTTATATATATCTTGCTTTCCCCAGCATACGGAAGGTTATGTATATTATCAAACAAGACGGGAACGAGTTCCTCATATTCTTCAAGCAACGAATTGGGATTTATTGTCCCTGGCCAGCAGTTGTTATACAAAGACATCCAGGCACTTCCGGCAGTATCATATCATACATACATCATTTATATCATACCATAACATACATGTCCATAAATACACAATACATTTACTTAGGTGCATCATACTATGCATGCATACATATAACATAAACTAACATTCTCTTTGCAGGATAGTTACATGCAGATAAAACAGCATCAACAATTTACAACAGGTCAGAAATGATCCATACACTACTCAAGATGTCCTCGAATAGCAGGAAAACGGTCCGTAAAAAGATCCATTCCCCGGTTCAAGACATCTTTCAGAAGAACAAATCCTGACGTTCTTTTGACCCTTAAGAGCAAATCCTGACGCTCTTTTGGCTACTTGTTCAAGACATTTTTCAGAAGAACAAATCCTGACGTTCTTTTGACCCTTAAGAGCAAATCCTGACGCTCTTTTGGCCCCTTGTTCAAGACATTTTTCAAAGGAACTAATCCTGACGTTCTTTTGACCCTTAAGAGCAAATCCTGACGCTCTTTTGGCTACTTGTTCAAGATACTTTTTCAGAAGAACAAATCCTGAAGTTCTTTTGACTCTTAAGAGCAAATCCTGATGCTCTTTTGGCCCCTTGTTCAAGACATCTTTCAGAAGAACAAATCCTGACGTTCTTTTGACCCTTAAGAGCAAATCCTGACGCTCTTTTGGCCCATTGTTCAAGATACTTTTTCAGAAGAACAAATCCTGACGTTCTTTTGATCCTTAAGAACAAATCCTGACGTTCTTTTGGCCCTTGGAGAGTAGGCAAACGGTCTGTACAAAGATCCATTCCCTAATCCAAAATATTTCCAGAAGAGATAATCATCACAAGATTTATTTCTACTGGTCCATCCAACAACTCAAATCATGTTGCATAAATGATTCAGAGACGGCTTATACAAAGACCTAGTACTGATATCCAGTATCAACATAAAGACATCATCATATTCTGATACTTTAGATGGCATCTCTAAGCCCATCACCAGTTCTTCTAAGTGGCATCTTTAAGCCCACTCAAGCATATACAACCAAACATCAATATCATGCTATTCACTGGTGAGTGCAAATTTTTGGGCTTTTGTGTTCAATCCCCTTCAACCTTCCAGGTCACGACTGGCAAACATACCAATCTAACCCCTCAGGTTTCAGAAAATTGAATAGGGGCAGCTGTTGCACCCCAAAATTTGTCCTCACAATACAAGACTTTGTGTTCTAAGAAGGTTCACAAGGTTCACAAGTTTCCCAATGTATACAAGACCTTTCATGAGGTTCATGAAGTCTACAAGCTATTTTATGAAGTTCACAAGGTTCACAATACAAGACTTTGTGTGCTAAGAAGGTTCACAAGGTTCACAAGTCCCACAATGCTTTCAAAAACCTCTCATGAGGTTCATGAAGTCTACAAGTCATTTCATGAAGGTTCACAATGTTCACAAGGCTCACAAGTTTCTCAATGTTTATATAACCTTTCATGAGGTTCATGAAGTCTACAAGTTACTTCTTGAAGGTTCACAAGATTCACAATGTTTACATGACCTTTCCTGAGGATCATGAAGTCTACAAGTCACTTCTTGAAGGTTCACAAGGTTCACAATACCTCCCATTAGGTCCACAAGACATCTTATGATGGTTCACAAGGTTCACAAAGTTCACAATTGGTCAAAAGAGTTGACAATTCCCTCAGACAATGCACCTCCTAAGCAGTGCATCCAAAACTAGGGTTTTGACTTTAATCAGGCTAAATGGACTTCCAAAACTTCAAGTGAGCTTCATAATATCTTATATGTGTTTAAGAACCCCCATGTCAAGTTTCAAGACTTTTCTCAAAGTTTTGCTCAGTCAGATGATCAGATAAGTCAAAATCAGTCAATGCAGTTAAAAAGTCAAACTGAGGTCAACTGTGGTCAAACCAAAGTCAAACTTCATGATTTTTTGCCAACATCAAGTATATGAAGTAAAAATCATCATTTGATCAAGGTTTGATCATGATTCATCAAGGAGATTCCAGATCATCAAGAATCAGGAGTTTCTAAATTAGGGTTTCCTTAGTAAAAGTCAACTGAACTTTGACCAGCCATAACTTTCACATACTTCATCACCAAGTCTCCATCCAAAGCTCATTTTGAAGAAAATTTAATTATCTACAACTTTGTGTCTCACAAGCCAAGCCCAAAAATGCTTTATTTGGAAGGTATGAGCTAAGACATTATAGGTCCTTTTGAAAGTCAACAAAAAGTCAACAACTTCAAAAGGGCATAACTTGAGATTGGTAAATGATATGGACATGAAACCGGTGGGGTTGTTTATAGGACTCTTCAAGCTTTCCAAAATGTCCAAGAACACCCTCATAGCATTAAAATTGAAGGATTTGTGCCCTTGCAAAGTTGGGAAATTTTAGGGAAGTTTATGAAGCAAATAAGGCCTAAAATCAAATTTTTGCTAAATGAGCCCACCAAATTGCCATCTGTTGCACCCCAAAATTTGCCCTCACAATACAAGACTTTGTGTTCTAAGAAGGTTCACAAGTTCCATAATGCTTTCAATACCTTTCTTGAAGTTCATGAAGTCTACAAGTCACTTCTTGAAGGTTCACAAGGTTCACAAGTTTCTCAACATCTTCAAAACCTTTCATGAGGTTCATGAAGTCTATAAGTTACTTCTTGAAAGTTCACAAGGTTCACAAGATTCACAAGATTCACAAGATTCACAAGATCCACAATGATTACAAAGCTTTCCTGAGGTTTATGAGGTCTATAAAGCCACTTCATGAGGTTCACAAGCTTCACAAGCTTCACAACACCTCCCATGAGTATCACAAGACATTTTATGAAGATTCACAAGGTTCACAAAGTTCACAATTGGTCAAAAGAGTTGACAATCCCCTCAGACAATGCACCTCCTAAGCAGTGCATCCAAAACTAGGGTGTTGACTTTAATCAGGCTAAATGGACTTCCAATACCTCAAGTGAGCTTCATAACATCTTATATGTGTATAAGAACCCCCATGTCAAGTTTCAAGACTTTTCTCAAAAGTTTGCTCAGTCAGATGATCAGATAAGTCAAAATCAGTCAATGCAGTTAAAAAGTCAAACTGAGGTCAACTGTAGTCAAACCAAAGTCAAACTTCATGATTTTTTGCCAACATCAAGTATATGAAATAAAATTAATCATTTGATCAAGGGTTGATCATGATTCATCAAGGAGATTCCAGATCATCAATAATCAGGAGTTTCTAAATTAGGGTTTCCTCAGTAAAAGTCAACTGAACTTTGACCAGCCATAACTTTCACATACTTCATCACCAAGTCTCCATCCAAAGCTCATTTTTAAGGAAATTGAATTCTCTACAACTTTGATGTTGCAAGTTAAGCCCAAAAATGCTTCATTTGGAAGATATGACCTAAGACATTATAGGTCATTTCAAAAGTCAACAAAAAGTCAACAACTTCAAAAGGGCATAACTTGAGATTGGTAAATGATATGGACCTGAAACCAATGGGGTTGTTTAGAGGACTCTTCAAGATTTCCAAAAAGTCCAAGAACACCCTCATACCTTTAAAATTGAGGGAGATGTGCCCTTGCAAAGTTGGGAAAGTTTGTGATGGTTTATGATGAAAATGGGGGCCTAAAAGCAATTTTCTCCAAATGGGCTGGCCAAATTATGACCCAACCCATACAACAACATCATGCACGAAATTTCCATCATATTTTCATAATTTTTATTTTATTTAATTAATTTATTATGATTTTTTATTCTTAAAATCATTTTAAATTTAAATAAAATATTAAATGTGAAGATTTAATTGATTTATTGATTCTAGAATATCATAAAGTCAGCATGGAACAAATTGGTGCAAGAAAGATATGGAATGGCTTGATATAGAAAGCATTGGTACAAAAATATTGAACTTTCATGGCATGATCTTTCTCAATCTTAAAATATCAAAACTTCCACATGATCAATCAAGTTTTTGACCTAGATTGATTCTCCTATAAGTACTAAACCTAATGCTATCATTCAAGGACGAATTTCCAGCAGCCAAAGGTAGGTTTCACTTCAAAAATTTCAAGCAAAAAGTCATATTCGGATTTTAAAATTCAGAGCACTAGAAGGTAATTTGAGGACACCACAATGATCATTGGACATCATTGAGTCAAAAACCATACCTACTTGCATCTAAAGCTCCTCATATGGCATATCCCGAATGCATCTTCTCACTCTTGTTTGATTTTTCGATTTCATTTATTTAACCATTGTAAATCGTTTTTGTGTGTTTAATATTGTTTATTATGATGCTTAGATGGATTCTGGACAAAAACATTGGAGAAACATGCCCTAAACCGAAAGACACCATTGTTAGGGTTTGAGTTCTCAAATTGGGAATTCACGATTTAGTGCATATAAATGACTTTTAAAAACATGATTATGATGTATGAACTCTGTATGTTTGATCTGGACTAGCAATTTGTATTGATTTTGCTGTTTGCGTGATGATCCAAAAACCTAGGGTTTCTGGTTCATGAACACCCAGGAAAATTCGCAGGAGAAATCGTTTCAAATTTCGCAGGTAATAGGAGGAAGAAGAAGGTCTTTCGCGCGCTCAGAAAATTCAAATATTGTTGAAAATATTTTATGAATTATGTTTGGTTCATTTATCACAAGCGTGCTTGTGGTTCAGTGGTAAGACTGATGCGTGTATATTGTGAGGTCCCTGGTTCGATACTTGGCTGGTGCATTGTTTTTTTGTTATTTTTCAGGTTAAAAGCAAACTTAATATATTATTATTTCTTGCCATTATACTATCAGTTAGGCTCTCCCAGCCAGGTGGTAAAGCATGCGCGTGTTTGTAATCAAGGTCCTGGGTTCAAATCCCACCCCAGGCCTTTTTGTTTCTTTATTTTTTCTGGATTTTTCAGGCAAAGGATAAAACAAATTCTTCTCCCGTCATTGTTGCCTGCGTATGGGCTAGCCTGGTGGTTGTTGTTGTTGCTGGCAAGTGAGATGTCATGGGATCAAATCCCAGCCAGGTAAGTTTCTTTCTTTTTGCAATTTTTTCTATTTTTTTTTTAACTAATTAATTTATTTGTTTTATATTCTTATTAAAAATAAATCATACATATATTAAAAATCTAAAATAACATTTTATTCTCTAAAAATTCTAAACTTTCTATTTTTTTATTTTTATTATTTAGTTCAAAAATTTATTTTATTATCTTATGTAATTATAATATATGTATATATTAGTTAAAATCAAATTTTGTATATTTTATTCCAAACCCTAATTTTCACAAACCCTAAAAATATTTTCTAAATGAACCTTAATCAAACCTAATTTTATTTTTCCAAATAATTTTTATTTTTTCTAATTTTTAATATAGTTAGTATGTATATATTTATTTAATATAATTTTTTGTAAATAAAATTAAATCTTATAAATTATAAAATTTTGTAAATATGTTTTTCGTGAATATGATACTTAAAGTTTATTTTCTTCATATAATGTCTAAATATTTTAATAAATAATTAAATTTTTGTAATGATTAAAAGTTATAATTATATTATGTTTAAAATTTTTTATAGTAATTATTTAATTATTCATGTTTCTAAATAAACGTTTATATATTAAAAATCAAATTTTTTGTTTATTATCCTAATTATGTCATTTTTTATCTAATTTATCTAATTATTGTTACTAACCATATTTATTTTTGCTTTATTAATCTTATATATTATTATTATTTATTATTTGCTAACCTCATCTTTTATTTTTGATATTATGTTATTTTTGACTAACCCTATTTTCTAATTTTTATTACTACTAACCTATTATTTACTTATTGCTAATTTACTATTTTTTGCTTATTTATTTTGCTAATTATTTTTTATTATTTTGCTTATAATTATGTAATTGCTTCCTTGGTGTAAATTTGTAATATTTAATTATTTAATTATTGCTATGGTTAGTAATTTAGGGAGTGCAAAAACATGTATTCTATTTAAAATAAATTTAGCTCATTTAAAATAAAGATAATTAATATTACACACTCACACACGTAAGTCGATTTTTAATCGCCGTCTCACTTTCTAAGGTTATCCCTCAAGTTGCCTACTAATAAGGTCAAGTGGGGTGTATAAAGCAAGTCCCTGTAAAAAGAAAAATCATCAAGTCCCTCATGGTTGCCTTTACGAATCGAGTCCCTTCGAATAATGATGATAGTCCCTCCTATATGCTTATTACACCCCTCGGTTGCCTTCATAAAACAGAATGTCCCTCACATGTCCCTTTACATCCAAGGTAATGACTACCTACTCCTTAATAGTAGGGATAGTCTTACCAATGAAAGGATAAAGAACAAGAAAAACTTTAAACTTTAGGGTAGGTTCCTCTTATGTACTTGCTCACTTCAAAAACTTTTCAAACTCTTCAAACAAATTTTCAAACAAGTTTTTACACATCCGTACATGGATTATTATTAACTATTCTGAAAATTTTTCTATTCACACACTACACTTTCAAAAACAATTTAAAGTGAGCTAAGTAACTAAGAGCCCATGGATAACCATGGATGTAAAGGGTGCTAACACCTTCCCTTTACATAACCTACCCCCCGGACCCAAAATATTCTCTCAAGGTCTTTCCTGTTCTTTTATACCCTTTCCATTTGGATAAAATAAAAGTCGGTGGCGACTCTTGCTATCCGCAACATTACTTAAAGTCAGTTCTCCCACCGTGTTACACCATCCCATCTTTATGAAAACACCAAGCACGACCCAACCCACTTGTTTTCTGAATTTTTATTTTTTATTTTATATTTATTTGAGTTTTATTTATTAAAATGTCATTTAAATTAAAATAAAACATAAAAATTAAATATTTGAATCCAATCTTTACTTTGGGATCAAATATTTGACCTTTAAAGATGATTGATACTTTACAAATTCGTGCAAGACCAAACCAACAAGAAAATATTTGATTTTTGTGACATTTATGGCAATGGAATTCCTTCACACTCAAGACATCCAAAGAAGCCCACAAATCCAAAATTTCTTGACCTAATTCAGTCTACTATAAGTATACAACATGAAGCAACACTTTGGGACGATTTTGGGCAGCCTCTCACCTGGTTTCAAAACTTCAAAAACCATACAAGAACTTGATTTCGGTTTCTAAGGTATAGGTACTTTCAGGATGATTTAAAGGTTGCAATAGCTTCCTGATAATTCAGTGATCATGTAGCAACCATCATAATCATTCATAGTGCCATGAAAAGCATGAACCGAATCACGTTTTCTCCAACTTTTGAATTTTTTCGTTTTCATATAATTGATCATTGTTGTTTAAGTTTAACGCCTGATTTGTGTTTGTGATGATCCATAGATGCTTTCTGGACCAATTAATTGAAGTTTCGTTGCCTAGAATGGATTCGGCCATAACTAGGGTTTACCAACCTCAATTAGGGCTTTGTGATTTATCATATATAAATGAATTTCAGGAACGTGGTGATGTTGTACGGACCTCCAGGAATTCATTGCTCTCATTAATTTTAAGAAATTTTGCTGTTTGTTTGGTGATTGCGAATACACAGGTTTATGCACGCAGGAAAAATGGAAGGAAATTTCTCAGGAAATTTCGCAGGAAAACCTGCGAAATCTCAAGGAAGAAGAAGACTGTTTCGCGCGCGTTTTGAATTCAAATAATTTGTATTATATTTTATCAATTAGTTGTTGTTTTAAATCACAACAGCTATGTTGTCCCAGTGGTTGGAAGCGTGCGTGTACAAGGGTTTGGTCTGGGGTTCGATTCCCTGTTGGCTGCATTTTGTTCTTTTATTTTGCTTATTTTACAGGCTTGACATATAATCAACTTTGGTCATCATACTACCAGATGGGCTCTCCCAGCCGGGCGGTTAGGCGTGCATGTGAATGATCAAAGGTCCTGGGTTCAACACCACCTCAGGCCTTTTGGCTTCATTTTTTTTCTGATTTTCCAGATTTAAAGGACAAAATCAATGGATGTCCATTCTTGTTGCATCACTGGTGTGTAGCTCAGTTGGCAAACCCCTCAATTGTCCAGGTTAGGGACCTGAGTTCAAATCCCAGGTCCAGTTTTTTTGATGTTTATTATTTTCTTTTATTATATTACCTATTTTCCATATTAGAATAGTTTTAAATTATAAAATGTAAATATATATGCTTTCTAAATTCTAAAATATATATGTTTTCTAAATTATAAAAATTAATTCTTATTATTATATCTTTATTATAAAATGTATATATATATATATATTTGATTTGTATATTATAATTTAAACCCTTAAAATTTTTTCTAAACAAACCCTAATTTTATTTTCTAAATAATTTTTATTTTCTAATTCTTAATATAATTATTATGTATATATTTATTTAATATAATTTTTGTAAATATAATACTTAATATAAAATTTTGTAAATATGATTAATTTTTGTAAATATAATATTTAAACATAAATGTAACTTATTTTCTTATATATAATATGTAAATTTTTTTTTTTAATTTGTTATTTAAATAATTTTTAATATGTGTTTAGAAATAATTTAGTAATTTGTACCTAAATTAAAATTGTTTATATTTTTAAATAAAAAATCTATATTGAAAATTTAATTTTGTGTTTATTATTTGCATCATGTTATTATAATATTTTTGCTAATTCTATTTATTATTGTTATTATTACTAACCATATTATTATTAATATTAATTTTTGCTTATTATTATTTCACTAACCTTATTTAATTTTTTTTATTATTATTACTAACCCTCTAATTATAATTTGCTTATTTATTTATTTTTACTTATTTGCTTATATTTTGCTTCTATATTTATTTTTGCTATTTATTTTAATTGCTTATTGTTATAATTATGTAATTGCTCCTTGGTGTAAATTTTGTAAATATGTAATTTATTTAATTTTTATGCTATGGTTAGTAATTTAGGGAGTGTAAACATGTATTCTATTTAAAATTAAATTTAGATCACTTTAATTATAAGATAAATAAAATTGAACACTCACACACGTAAGTCGATTTTTAATCGCCATCTCACATTTCTAAGGCTATCCCTCAATGTTGCCTAATCATAAGGTCAAGTGGGGTGTATAAAGCAAGTCCCTTAAAAGAAAAATCATCAAGTCCCTAATGGTTGCCTTTAAAGATCAAGTCCCTTTTCGAATAATGATGATAGTCCCTCCTAAATGCTTAATACACCCCACAGTTGCCTTCACAAAACAGATGTCCCTCACATGTCCCTTACATCCAAGGTAATGACTACCTATTCCTTAATAATAGGGATAGTCTTACCACTTAAAGGATAAAGAGCAGAAAAGACTTAAACTTTAGGGTAGGTACCTCCTAGTTGCTTGCTCACTTCATTCCAAATTTTCAAACACTTAACAAATTTCAAACAAATTTTCAAACACAAGTTTTTACGCATCCGTACATGGATCATTATTAACTATTATGAAAATTTTCTATTCACACACTTCACACTTTTAAAAACAATTCAAAAGTGAGCTAAGTAACTAAGAGCCCATGGATAACCATGGATGTAAAGGGTGCTAACACCTTCCCTTTACATAACCTACCCCCCGGACCCAAAAATATCTCTTAAGGTCTTTCCTGTTCTTTTATACCCTTTCCTTTTGGATAAAATAAAAGTCGGTGGCGACTCTTGCTATCCGCAACATAACTAAAAGTCAGTTCTCCCACCGTGTTACAACGTGCCACATGAAGAAATAAAGGCCAGTCGCAACCTGTGAAAGCTCAAATGGAGATGTATATTCATGTATGATTATGATGCAATTGTGATCTAAATGTAATGCAATGTATGAAAGGATATGCTAAATGGCATGAAAATGAGAGGGCAAATTTTGGGGTGTTACAGTACTTATCATACAAGTGAAATCAAACAAAAGATAATTAATTAACTAAATTAAAATGAAATTATTTAATGGAATGAATTAACAAATTAATTAATAACGTTATCTTATATAATTAGGTAATATAAATGTTTTTTTATATAATTTTATCCAAAAGAAAATAAATAATAAGTCATTAAAAGGAATTTTAAGAGGAAGAAAAATTTAAATGAGCAAAAATAACAAAAGGGCCATCCTAGAAGCAAAAACGTGGGCCCAATACTATCAGCCTCCTTCTAAATGGACCCGGGTCACAAAAGACCCGAATGTCCCAAAATGCCCTTACCCAACGTTAACATTCTGAGGGGAAAAACTGCAAACCCTAGCCGATAGTCAAAACGTCTGTGACGTGTCCAAGAGATAACGTCAAGTGGCCTTTGGGAGAAACAACAACGACACATTTTATGGCATTGGAAAGCAAAAGGTAATAAATCTTGTTGTTTTAAAGGGCTTTTAATGATCATTAAAAAAACAAAATTAAGACTGCATATTCACGATAAAAGAGTAGAGAGGTCTCAGAAACCTTCATCAACCTTTCGACTCCCTCCTTCTTTACTATCCAAACCTTTTATCAGCGTCAAAACTCAAATAAAGTGAAACAAACAAATCACATTCGATCCTCGATCACACAAGCATGGTGAAGACATAGTACTCAAACAAACAAATCGATGGAGCTACCCTTAACCCCAATCAAACCCAAACCCTAACGTTCATCAGTATCAATCAAGCAATCATTCTAACACCAACCAAACAACAAATTTTAATGTCAATAGAGACATCGAACAACAAAGGCAAAAGAAAATTTGAAACAGATGCCCAACAACAACAACAAGAGAAAGGGGAAAACAAAAGAAAACCGAGTTTTATACCTGCTCTGAATGTTCTCAGAGGGACAATTTTCTCTCCAGGTACTCCGTTCTTTAGCTCAAGCCTTTCTTTCCTTTCCGTTCAAAACTCCTCCTTCTTCAGTTTGAACTTTTCCAACGAAAAAACAAAAGGGGATTTTAGGTTTTTTCTGGGATGCTGCCGCCTCCTCTTCGGATTTTTCGGATCCCTTTTTATAGTTGCAAATTAGGGTTTCGAAATTGAAATTAATTGAAGGATTTTTCACTTTTGCTATGTTTGTTTCTTCTTTTTCGTATAAAAAACTTTTTTTTCCTATTTTGTGAAAACTTTGGTTCTGCGATCCTGCTGATGTTTCTGCTTTGCTTTTGTTCGTTTATACCTTATCACTGCACCTTTGTTGACTTAGTTGGAAATGAACTGAATAAATTAGGTTTTGATTGAATTGAAAGGTTGGTTTTCAATTGACTCAGCCTGTGTTTTTTAATGTTATGAGATCCTTATTTTCACTACTTGTTCTCCTTTTTTAATTGTAGTAAAATTTTCCCCTCTTTTTGCAGGGTTGGAAGGAGGCATATCAGATATGAAATTTCTAATAGGTAAAAACACATGTTGGACCCGAATCACCAAAATCAGGACCAGACTCACTATGATGTTCGGTCATTCCCCATTATTTGGACTAGAGCCAATGGCTGGATCAATTGGTGCAAGAGAGGTATGCGAATGTTCATGTTCCTAGGAGCACTTCCAACATCAAATGTGCCTAAAGCTGCAGGAGTTTGAAGAAAAGAGCGGACCACCAAGCAGGGAGCTCAAAACTTGATCAATGTGAGATTTGTAATCAATTTAATGTTCCTAGACAAACTTTTAATCAACTAGAGTCGCAATATGTTTCTTATGTGAGTTTGCAGACCTTCCAATCCAAAGAGTCGCAACACCATCCAAAGTTTTAATGATCTAAAGTGATGCCCAAGAGGAGTTTGCCAGTATTTGTAATCAATAATCGTGTTTGCTTTGGTGGCCTTATTTTTTTTCTTCAGAAATTCGGGATTTGTAGGCAGCGATTGAATCAATGCACTCCTCTCCTTAACCCAAAGTAGGGAACAATCAAAGTTTAGCAAGGAATCAATTATGTGCATTCATGTTAAATGAGTCAGCTTCCTCAACCCATCAATGAAGTGGCGGTATTCTGGACATATACAAGTACTTCCAGCATAAGCAGCATCCACATGAAACCAAATGTTGTTGGTCGTAGTAACTTTCGCCAATGTAGGTAGAAGATCAACTGCAAAGTTCTGGATCAATTCCTCCTATCTGGCAGGCTTTTTGCTTTGAATACTTCTTTTGGCCACATATTATATCATGTACATTTTGCCTTTGTGGTTTAATGCTTGTAGCAATTGGTAATCCCTTTGGACTTTTACTGATGGCTCTTTTAATTGTTAGCAATAAACTTTGTGCCATTTAGCCTTTCAATAAATTTTTCCTTTATTGCTTTTTACCTCAAGTTGTCTTGACAGTATATCAACCAAAATCTTAATGTCTTGTAATGCTTTCAAATCTAACTTGGAACACAACATTGCTACCATGCTTGAGAAAGATGCACCTTAAATAACATGTAGCCACCTAAGATGAATCATGACTCAAAACAAACGTGCATCCAAATCCAACATAATACCATGAAGTGCCATTTGAAATCAATGATCCAAATCCGATAAACCACCCTCCTTAAAATTAAGTTTTGAAACCAATGAATCAAGGACTCCACACTTAACTTTAAAATAATGCAATAAGTCTAGACACATGACCTAACAATTTATTGAGAATGAATTTCAAGATGCCTTAAAACCACTTTGAAACCTTAGTAATACTTAATCATCAATGAGACTCCAATTGGTTGTGCATTGACATTTGTGTACCTGCAAAACTTGTTATTTTATAATGTATGACTACCAGATTTCGTGAACTAATTCTTAAAAAAAAACATGGCCATAGGCAATGATCTTTCCAAGATAAAATTGAAGAAGTCTGGTCAAAATTTAAGGTATGACAATATGGTTAAAGGAAGTTGGAGAGGAGTTATACATATAATTATAGGGATAATTAGTATAACTTGAAAATGAATAATAGATTGGTGTGTTGTGGATTTGTTCTTGTTGTTATGCGTTGTTGTAGTTGTGATAAGTTACATATCATTGTTGTTTATACATGTATATGTAATATGTTGTCGTATATGATGTTGTTGCTTATGTGGTAGTTGAAGTTAATATATGTTGTCGTATGTGAATATGCATGATGTAGAGGATGTTAGTTGCTGTGGTGAAATGTTGTATGATAGTTGTTGATGTTGAGTGGTAGAATGCAGTCGTTGTATTTGTGCATGTATGTCATTCATGTTGCATGACATGTTGCATAGTTGGAACAATATACCAAGGTGGGGTATATTAGTTGGATCTGAGTGGGATCATAGTGATGTTGGTGCAATCATGAAATATGGATCGTACATGACCATGAAATAGGGGTCGAGGGTGTGATCATGAAATAAGGATCATACTGGACCACGAAAGAGGGGTCGAGAGTTTCGACGGGAACTTGATCTTGAAATAGAGATTGGATTATGGTATCGCATACATAGAGTCAAGTAGAGTCTCATTGCATAATTGATGTTGTTGTATATGATGTTGGTGTGTATGATGTTGTTGTGTAAATATTGTGTTTGTGTGGTTATTGTTGATGAGAAGTGGTGTCCAATTATGATACTTGCTAGTTCTTATTATATTGCTCTTTTGTGATGTAAGTATCTTACCTATTCTATTTGAATGTTACCCTTATGTTGGTAACATGCAGGTGAGTAGGATAAGTCGAGTGGTGGTCAGTGAAGTAGGTGTACTTCACGTATTTAGGATGTAGGCTCTAATATGTCACTTTGGGTGTCGGGACGACGCTTGCATTTATTTATCTTGTTTTGAGAAAAACCTTTTGTAATGGAGTTATTATCTGTTAATTTGATTTTCCACTGCATGTTGAACAATTTATTTTAAAAACGTATCATTGAGTCGTGTGCGTTTTTGAGGAATTGTGACACTCGAATATTTTGTTGAAATGAAAGACTCTGATTTTTATTAATACTTTTGTGGGGTAATTTGAGTGTTACAAGCCTCCAGCTCATTGAAATCGTCATCGTCGTCACCACCTTCATGTGTTGGGTGATCACCCTCATGAACATGAGTATGAGTATGAGTAGTAGGAACATGAGTTGGTGATGGAACAGGAGTCTCTCGACGATGCCTGCTTGCAGGGCCCCTGATGAAGTAGTAGTATGAACCCCACACCTCCGAGATGTACAAACGACGGCTGACGGGGGAGTGGCCTGTGTTGTGGAAGGTTGTATTATAGCAGAACCTTCAGTTGCAAGGGCTACTGGAACTACCTCTGCACCGGAACCCTGAGTTGTAGAATGCGTCCGTTTTTTTGGACAGATGCATGTTGAGTTGTCCGTCCATGTTTCATATGATCGTCTATGGCAGCCATGTAATTTGCAAAGCATAATAAATAAATTAGAATTTTTTAAAAATAATTAAAAAACAGTAAAAAAAGAAAAATAAAATAAAATAAGTAGCTTCTGAATTTGAATATCAGAAAAAATTTCGTCGATGCACATCCGGAAGTACTCAGAATATTTAACGTTGGGTTTTTCCGAATGTGCACATCAGCAACATTCCCAACGTTAAAAATATTCCAGAACTGGACATCTGATACGTATTTCAAGTTCTCTCTTATGCTGTCATGGCTACTGTACCATAAAAAAGGCATTTTAATGCCCTGGTCGTATGTTTTAAGCAGCAAACAATATCTACATTATCTCTAACCTATGTTATTCATACTATCTGACAATTTATACACCTAAATGTATACTCCAAATCGATTACTCAGAATTAGCTGTGAAACTCTAAAATTCGAAAACTTACTGATTAAATTGAGATACAGAGTATTTGAGGTGTGTTGATTGTTATAGAAGATGCTCTGTGCTGAACTCAAGTGACTAAAATCGCGATTTGGAGTAATGAAAATTTGAGAGTTTGAGAGAGAATTTGAAGTTTTGAGAATATGAAAAGTTAAGAATGAGGGGAGAAGGCTTTGCGCGAAGTTATACAAGTTTGTTCTGGATGTGCATATCAGAAAACATTCTGCATATGCACCTCCGGAACAAATCAACGTTTTAAAAAAAATGGTGCGTCCGGATGTGCACATCTGGAAGCAGGGGTTAAAAAAGGAATTTTGCGCGGTGTATAAGAAACTTATGAGGTGTATTAATAAATCCTCTTATTTTTATTGTATCTCATGGAACCTTATCACTCATGCAATGCAACACCTATATCGGTTATAATTAATTTATTTGTATATTGGTTCTTTACATTACAACATTTTGTCTCCAATTTGTCTCATATAATATGATGAAATGTTTTCTTAAATTTAAGTATCGTATAAAATATATGAAGTCCTCCTCAATTTCAACAATCCACCTTGAATTAGATGGTTTACATCTCTTTTTACTTCTTCATCATTTGTATTATGTGTTGAAAATGTAATTCCTTGTGTTGAAGCAGTATAGCTTGACAAAAATAAGGGTGTGTCGAATCATGTAGTATGTGTCGAGTTGTGCTAGTGTGTTGAAGTGTTGAAGTATGTTGCTTTACACAAGATTTCCACTTAGGCCTATTTTAGTTGTGTTAACTATTTTGAGCTTTTATAGTTTTTGGGCTTTGCCTTGGGAAGCAAGCTAACCTAAATCTATAAATAATGAGTAACCCTTATTTTGTAAATAGGAACTTATAACATTGTATTCACAGATTTGCAGTTGCAAAGTGAATAAAGTTTTCCACAATTTGTGGGCAGAGAGAACTCTACAGAAAATGTTTATCTTCTTCTCCAATGTTCTTCTTTTTTTCTTTATTTTCAATGTCATTGCATGATTGATAACAATATCTTTTTATCAATATTGAGTGAAATTATCCATAGATTGTTGTGGATTTCCAACATCTGGTATCTAGAGCTCCAGTTTGAGCGATTCGTGGGAAGAAAATCATGATGATAACAAATCATCCAAACAAGTATTTTTCCGGAAAATCTTTTAATTATCAAGATCAATGGTTATGAGAATTGGTGATAGTAGATGAAGGTTGTGTTTTGTTATCAAGATCTATGGTATCTTGTGAAGGAAGGAGCAACATCACTTACAGAAAACACGGCGGATCAAGAAAAAGATGCACACAAATAATTAAAGAAGAAAGATTATAAAACTCTCTTTATAATCTATCAATGTCTTGATCCATCTAATTTTTAAAAGGTTAGTGATGTAGAATCAACAAAAGAAGCATGGGAAATTCTTGAAAAATTGTTTGGAGGCGCAAAGAAGGCGAAAGAGGTGAGTGTAAACACCCCGAATTTGCCCTCACCCGTTCACACCATGGCTTGTGATCATTCTCATATGCATAAACACTATCATGTCATCTCACATCTCTCTTTTTGATTCACTGCATAGTTTCTAAGTCATCTGCATCTAGGGTTTGTGATCTGAGCAATCCAAGAGCTTCTTGAGCCACTCCAAAGGCCACCAATCACTTCAAAGGGATCCATATGTGTTCTTATATCATATTTCATCCTCTCAAAGTCAAGAATGCCAAAGAATCACAAGAACTGAGGTTTGCATGGAAGCAGAGCCAGGCTAGACTGCACAGTTGACCTAAAATTAGGGTTTTGGTTTCAGAGGCCATAACACCTAATTTTTTGGTCATTCTTGTTTCCATTGGTCTCTATATGGTATAGGGAGTATGCATATCAATTTTCATGAAGAAATTCCATGGGGAAGTCATCTGATCAAGGGTTGGCTTTTCAGACAAGTCAGTGCAAAATCAGGGCATCTGAGGCCCCCAATGACCCAACCAATGGGTGATCTTCATCATTTTGAGTGTATATGATCTTTATTTGATCATGGAAGAAGGTTGAAGTTCACAAAAATCAAGAATTTAGGGTTTTTGCAAATGTTGACTTTTTGGGCATAGTTGACTTTTCAAGAATGCTTCATTTTAGGTCATTTTTCAAGCCTTGATTCTTGATCCAAAAATGCTTCAAATGGAAAAACTTTGGTCATGAAAGTTGTAGATTACATCTTTCCCTTTTCAAAAAGTACAAGAACATGATCAAATTCTTTTTGGATCAAAAGTTATGGTGTGACAAAGTTGGCAAAAATCATTGATTTTCAAGTTATGCACCAAAAGGCAAAAATTGCAAATTCTCCTTCCAAGGCCAATTCAGTCACCATATGGGTTTCTAATGCACTTAACATGATCATGCAACTTCTAAAAGTCAGATTTGAACCAAGGTGCCTCATGTTTCATGGCTTATGTAACAAGTTTTTTCCATATGAACCAAAATTCAACCAAGTTGCAAAACCATCATGATGTTTCCTACAACTTGCTGCCTTGGCCTTTGAACCAGCCATAGTCTCTCACCACACCATGCTGCGCCAGCCCTAGCCCTTGTACCAAGCTAGCACCAAGCCCATGCCTCTCTTACAACCAAGTTGACATTTTGCAAAAGTAAACATCCCAATCACCACAGGCCATGTCACATCCCCTGACCTATGGGATTAAAATATACTATCCAAATGCTGGCCAGGACACTCAAGAAGCAAGGCTGAAACCTCATATAGCAAGCCATTCACAAAAACACCCCAACAAGCAAAAACTTTCGAATCATCTTCCACAACACACAAACACAAAAACCATTTCCATAGATCAAATCACCTTGCTTCACTGAGTAGAAACCAACAAGACTTGGGCCTGAAACAAGCAAGAGCACCCCATTGCCATTTTTCACCTCAAGTTGCAGTTTCATTCGAATCTCTCTCCCCAGCTCACAAACATCAAAACCAACTCCACAAACCTTCTCCACTCATCATCAGGACCATAAAGAACCACTCACATTGGCCTGAAGCTGCTTGCATCACCTTTGCCATTCCCAACTGAGCTTGAGCAGAAGCTGCTCAAACTCTTCACACAGCCAACATAAACTTCTCCAAAGCATTCAAACATCATCAAGAGGTCCTAAGGAGTGGATTGCACAAGGAGAAAGGGTCTGAAAGTTGCTGGAGTGAAAGCTTCGAATCTCAGGTAGCTCAAGAAATATTTTTCCAGAAATCATTTTTTATGTTCTAAACTTGTTCTCCATGCTTCACTGAGTATCCTGATGCTTTTAGTTTTTGAAATGGTGATGAAATGAACATTTAATTGATCTCTGAAACTGGTTTGCCCTAAAAATTGTTTGTTTCGATTCATGCTTCTGGGGAAAAATAAATGAATTTGGGCATGGGGTTTTGATTCAGTGGATCATGGGAATCATTTCCCCTTTTTTAGATTTTGTTTTTGTTGCGATTTGAGAGAGTTTGGAGATTTTCAGGTGGACTTCCCACCGGAGAAGACGACCGGAGGTCCTCTCCGGCCACCTGAAAATCATTTGCCCTAATTACAGTCATTAACTCCCATTTGAATTTCGTGCGTTGGATGCCTTTGACCCGTTGACTACTCGCGCGCATGTGTGGTCCAGATCTGTTTGCTTAGCCCTAATCCACGTATTTAGTTTAATTAATCTATAATTAAATTAATTTAATCTGAGCCAACCACAGCCCTTGGATAACGCGCGTGGTCAACTAATTCAAACTCAGACTCAATCCTGGCCCTCCACTCATTTGACTTTCTTTTTATTTTCATTTAATTCATTTTTCTTTTCATTTGTTTTGCATAATTAATTTAAAATAGTAAAAAATGTCTAAAAATTATGAAACTTTTTCTCATAAGTTTTATTAATTTTTATGACACAAAAAATATTTTTATTTTATTTTTTATCATTAAAAAGTATTTTTAAATATTTAAAAGATTATTTTTAATTGATTAATGGAAATTAATTTATTAAAAATACTTTTAGGTATCTAAAAATCACCAAAAAATTCATGAAATGTTCTAAGACATTTAGAAACATTGTCCAACCTTCAAACCAAATTTCTTTTTTGATCTTGATGCATTTTGAGAATTTTTCATTGAATAAAAATCATTTTTATGCATTAATTTGATCCAAAGTTCAAAAAATCATTTCTGCCTATTTATGAAGAGTTGGACATTGATTCTTCTTGCATTGCATTGTGTTTAGCATGTAGTTTTTGAGATAAAATGACTTTGATTTGATTCCTCATTTTCAATTTGTTTGATGATTTTTTTGTTTAGGAGCCCTAAAAACCCTAATAACTTGTAAAATTCATAACTTGAGATTGGTTAAGAGTTGAGACCTCCCCTTTGGACCTTGGTTTAGTACAAGATTAGGGTTTCTTTGAGTGGCATTTTCCATTTTTTATCTTAGGGTTTGCTTCTGTTTTTGGTTTTTGTTTGATGTATGATTCATAAACCCTAATTTGGGCTTTCATTTGCATCCTTCTTGCATTCTCTTGCATAACATGACTTGCCATGACATTTCAAGCATTCATTTGGTTCATTTGACATCTTAAGACATATAGAAAGCATGTTTGATCATTGCATCTTGCATTTGCCATGTTATATGCCATGTATGTTTCATAACTTTTCATGTTCATCCATGCTTCTTAACTTGCTTCATTTGCATTCATGAACTTGTGTGATCATTTCCATGTGCTGCCTCATGTTTGTAGCATCTCATTGCATCATTAGCATCATGTAAATGCTTCTGGTTTTGTTTCCCATCATGTCATCTCATCCCATTTTGCATTGCATTGCATTTTTCTTCTAACATTTCAGGTGGTAAGTGATGTTGAGAAGTGAATTTGCCTTCACTTCTCATAACTTTTCTTTTCATCTCTCTTGCATCCATTGCTGCATTTTTATATGTGTTTGAGTTTGAGCTTGCTCATTCTTGTTCTTCTTACTTTCTTTCTTCAAGTGACTTGACTTCTTGAATGAAGCAAGTCACTTTGCTTCTCTTGATCCTGTTCATCTGCATCCTGGTGGTTCTCTTTGAAGATTGCTCTTGAAAACCTCACAAACCTTAGGGACAACCAAGCATGACAATGATTAGGGTTTTGATTAGTCTCCCCTCTTAGTTTTTTTTTCCTTTGTGTCTCTCTTGAGTCTTCTCTTCTCATCTCATAATCAGGGACTAAACCTTAAAGGCTTTAAGGCTTTGTGATTAAGCTTATGCCTGCATCCTTCTCTTAGGATGGAGTGTATAACTTTAATCCTAAGTGTTAAACCCTTAATGTGTTTAAATCTCTTAATCAAGTCACTTAATAATCATCAAGACATCACACTTGTAACTTGGGCCTTGCATTAGGGTTCTAATTCTTCCTTAATTGGTTAAGAAGGACTAACCCTAGTGTTAATGGACAAGTCCCCCTCAAGTTGTCTTACAAATCATAAAAATCACTTCATCATCATACCATTAAATAAAATCCACTTAATCAAAGGCTTGTTTTGTCATGAGGTTAATCCCTAATCATGGATTAAGTTGAGGAGTCTTCCTCAGCTTAAACATTCTCATCTATTATCCTTCTATTAGGATAGTGTAATGAGTCTGTTTAATCCCTGATTATGGCTTAATCTCATTCCTTAACACTAAACAAAAACACCAAAAACATTTAAATAATCACAAGTAGGTCAATGATCTTAATCCTATATCAAGGTGATTAAGTGTGAGAAGCTGACTTCACACTTAAGGTATTCTCATTACCCCTAATCAGAGGGAGGATGTGATGAGTTTACTAAATCCATTGGTTTAGGCTTAAGCTCATTAACTTATGACAAATCCAAAAGCAATAAAAGACTGAAAACTCAAAAACAAACAATAATCGTCTCCTTTGGGATTCTTTTCTCATCTCATTCACTCACAAACGAGAACTTGCTTCTCCCGTCTAATGCAAGACAGTTTGCACCTGAGCCAGACAGGCCATACACTTGAGCATAGACAAGCAAGCAGTTCACAAGTCAATTCATCTTTCAGTCTCTTTGGGTCGAACTATGGTGTTCTGACTTCCTCATTGCACGAGAGGATACGTAGGCATAACTTAACAGTTATCGAACAAAAGTCTCTGTGCATTCCCCCTCCTTCTAGCCTCATTCTTTAGCCTCATTATCATGAGCAATTCATTCTCATTCTTACACTGACACATCATTTATACACTTCACTCCTCTCAGCACTGACACCTGTACATATTGCTTTCCAGCTCTTTATACACAAATTGCACTGACACTACCCCTTTAAAACACAAATCTTTTAAGCGTGGATCCCGTCGAGTACGACGGACAATCTGGGTGCTAATACCTTCCCAGGTTGTAACCAACCCCCTTTCTCAGTCTCTCTGGTTCGCAACCGTCTTATCCATGTCTTTCTAGGTTTACGCAGCATTACCTTTCCTCCGGGATAAAAATGCCTAGCTGGCGACTCTTTTCTTTTCCAGTGAGTTCACGGCTGTGTGTTCTCATTGTCCCTCTCGCCGACCGTTCGCGTCTGTACCTTCATCTGATCTATTTCATTTGTCGGGAGCGACAGCTTGGCGACTCTGCTGGGGAACCTTATACTGCAACCAGGGCTTCTGGTTCTTTTTGTGGGTTCCTCCTAGCGCTTGTTTGATTTGTGTTTACTGGGGTGTTATGTGCTTATTTGTGTTTGTATATGATTTATTTTTGCTTCATGTACAGTTGCCTTACTGCTTTCTTTATTGCTTTTGTATATATCATACTGTCATGTTGCTGGCTGGATCTGGTTTTTTGCCTTGGTGGGTGGGGTTCTATTGAGAGTTAAGGTCCTATACCTGGGACCTGAGTGACACCTAGGCTAGAGAGAATCATATTCTTTCCCATTCCATCTCGGTCTGGTGCGGGAATATGAAACACGATTCAGATATGGGTTTCTTCTTGAGAACTCTGTGTTGCAGATTTCCTGCAGTGCTAGGGCTATCTGGGAAGCCTGCTAAGTCTGGATGACCTTTTAGTATTGACCTTCAGAAACTGAGGTGAATTAGAGGAGGAACTTTTATGGTTATTGTAAACACTGTACCTCCGGGTTAGAAGTGTTTACACTTCTCATAACTGATCCAAGTCTGAGGATCCTTGTTTTAGAACACCACCTGTGAGGGGGTTTGGGCTGTTTACAGGTTTGCAGGTACCTTGACCTCAGAATACCTTGTTGCTTTGATTGTTTAAGAATACTCCAATTTGGGACAGTTCTTGTGATTCTAAAACCCTGGACATGTGGCTCTTTATTTGAGCCCCCCCACCTTGGTTACTGGATTTATAGACCTCCATCTGGATTTCTTACATGGACTTATATCAGAGCTCTCGATCAGATCCAGCTCAGTCACAAACCCTTTTCATTTCATTTGCATACATAATCATTGCATCATATTGACATTTGCTTATTTGTGTTTCAGGGTATCCATCTTCATTTGGTTTTGGTTTTGACCCCATCTTCAGTATTGACCTATCTGCATCAGCACCTGCTTCAGTTATCAGCTGTCTACTTCAGTTATCACCTGCACCAGCCAGTCAGTGGCCCACCCCTTCAGTATCATCATCAGCACTTGTTTCTACTCAGTCACAGCCTCATGGCTCCAAAGAAAAGCAACATCACCTACCACTTCTTCCAGCCAGAGTTATCAGACATCAGGAGGATTCAAACCCTGATCACTCCAGATCACATACCATTGTTCAGGGAAAGTTATGGAGATATACTTGATATGGTTATGGATCTGGACCCATCACAGAGAAGCCTGATCCACACCTGCATTCAGTTCTATGATCCCCCACTGAGATGTTTCACTTTCCAAGACTTTCAGTTGGGCCCCCTTTTAGAAGAATACTCATCATTGGTTGGTTTGCCTATCAAGGGTGGAATCCCTTTCAACTCAGAGATGGTCTTTCCTAGCAATGGAGAAGTAGCAAAGGCTCTGCATCTGGAACCTGTCCTGATTGAGCAGCATATGACTTCTAAAGCTGGAATCCCTGGCTTTCATCTGGATTTCTTAATCTCTCAAGCTACCCTGAAAGCTTCTCTAGGAGAGTGGAAGGCTGTTTGTGCTTTACTGGCCTTGAGCATATATGGAATTGTATTGTTTGCAGATGAGCCTCGATTCATCAGCAAGAATGCAATCCATCTATTCATCTTGAAGAACCCAGTACCAACTTTATTAGGGGATCTCTATTACTCAGTGCATCAGAGAAATGAAAAGCAGAGGGGGAGATTAGTGAGGTGTTGTGCTCCATTGTTCCACACTTGGCTTCTCAGGCATCTACCCAGGACAGATGCATTTCTGAACCCTCATCAGCAGAGCAACTGGGCTAAGAGACTCACTGCTCTGACTTCAGCAGATATCAGATGGTGCACTCAGAGCACCAAGGGCAGGGATATCATCACCAGCTGTGGGCATTTTTCCAATGTGCCTTTGATAGGAGTCAAGGGTAGTATCAATTACAACCCTCTGCTGTTCAGAAGGCAACTGGGCTATGCACTGGTCCACACTCCTAGGGCACAGGACTTGGTTGAGACTCTCTATTGTGAGAACAAGATTAATTTGACTATTGTTAGGCAGGCTGTTTGGGCCTGGGATAATGTTCAAACCAAGGGAGTGACCATCCTGGGGAAGTGCAACAATGTGGCATCAGCACAATATTATGAGTGGTCCCGTGCCAGGGCCCAATTCTCTGGGATGCCCTTTACCGTAGAAGACATGCCTGAGTCATCTTCAACACCACCCCCTGCCACTATCAGTTTGGAGGAGTTTGAGAGCTTGAAGGAAAGAAATGAGAAGCTAACCCAGGCTTTGCAGAAAACCCTCCGGGAGAGGAGTGAAGGTATGAGGGAGATTGAGAGGTTGGAGAAGTTAAGAGTAGAGCATCTGATTAAGATTGAGAAGTCTGGGGATTACATTAAAAAGTCAAAGGCTGGAGAACAAATTCTGAAGAATGCTTGCAAGGAAGCCCAGTTCCAGAGAGCAAGAACAGACTTGTATTTGAAGGAGAGTCAAGCCCGGTGGGTCAGGATCACCGAGGCTCGTACCCTGGAAGACAAGAGAGTTCAAGACAAGATGGAGCAACTGGAAGCTAGTGCAAAAGAACAGCAAGAAGCCCTGGCAGCAGCCCAGAAGGAGATATCAGAGCTGAAGATCAAAGCAGGGGTGAAGAGGTCAAAAGACCAAAGTCAGCACAAGAAGCTAACAGCAGCTGTTACGACCCGGAACCTCCTCATCAGGAATCTCACGGAGCGTCCGGCTGATCCTGTGACCGAAGCACTTCTCAAGGAAGTTCGTGAGGATGAGTTTGGTCTTGATGTTTGACCATTTGTTTGTTGTTGCTTTCTTTCCATGTACTTTTATTTTGTACTGAATTTTGACCCCTTAGAGGGCTTGTGTTGTAAAATGAACAAGTTGTATTATTTCACCTTCTGTAATATATTTGTGTTAGTTTGCTTCATCTGAGTTTTCTTCAAGCAACAACAACAGCATCATCAGGGGTCTGGAAGGGTCAAAACTGAAGGCCAAACCGGATACCTTGAGAACAAATAAGCATAACTGCATTGCATGCTAACCCTTTGTTTGTTTTGTAGGTTTTGTTTTTGCTAACCTCTGTTGTGATGCCTCAGGAACTATTGCTAGGCGCCGGGTATTTCCCCTCAACCGTCCGCACCGTTATCCAACCCGAAACAACCTTCCGGGAATCCAAATGGATCAGATGCAGCAGGACCTTACTGAGGTCAGAAATCAAATGGCGAATGAAAGGCTAGAGATGAGGAATCAAATGACGCAGTTCATGGAAGTGATGAACAACATGGCTCAGAGCCAGGAAAGATTGAGGGCCATGGTGGAAAGGCAGAATCAAGAAGATCCGCATATAGGGACTGCCGGCACCAGCAACAATGAAAGGGTCCAACCCCATGTTAACCCCCCTGTCTTCGGGCCACACCTCCATCCTGAGGTCAATATTCCTGCAAATGTTCAAGGGACTGCCACCGCAGCTAGAGTACTTCAAGAAGATCCTCAGGAGGACCAATTCACAGTAATGGGCGCTGGTGAAGAAGCTTATGATAGAAGATTGGATGAGATAGCGGAGCAATTGAGGTCCTTAGAATCTCAAAACTCTTTGGGCTTCGATGTCATGGACATGGGCTTGGTAGACGGGGTCAGGATCCCCCATAAGTTCAAGCCTCCTTGCTTTGAAAAATACAACGGGACTTCATGCCCTCAGACTCATTTACAGTCATTTCTGGGAAGGCTGAAGGCCTATACTATGGATGAGAAGCTCTGGATGTTCTATTTCGAGGATAGCTTAACTGGAGCGTCAAGAGAATGGTATTCTCACTTGACAAGGGCAACTATTAGATGCTGGAAGGACCTGGCAGAGGCCTTCATCAGACAGTATCAGTATAACTTAGATATGGCACCCAACAGGACCCTCCTAATGGGAATGTCACAGTCGTCAAGGGAAAGTTTCCGAGAATATGCCCAGAGATGGAGGCAATTGGCTGCTGCTGTTCAGCCACCTATGTCTGAAAGGGAAATGGCAGACATGTTTATGAATACCCTTCAGGGAACTTATATTGACAGGCTGGCTGCTTTCTCTTCCACTAGCTTTGCAGATGTTGTCATAGCTGGGGAAAGAATTGAGAGTCTGTTAAAAATGGGTAAAATATCTGACAATGGTGCAAGCTCGTCCAGTAGTACAAGAAAGCCTTTTGCAGGCCCAAGGAGAGCCGGCGAGACCAATGCCATCCATTCAAACAGGGGCAGGCCCCAATATGTTCACAGGTCAATAGCAGCAGTCACCATTCCTGCTCCAGCACATCCTCAACCCGTCTATCAACCTCCACAGCAAAACTATCAGCCACAACCTCAGTACCATCAGCAAAATCAGTATCCTCCAAGAAATTACAACAACAGCAACACCAACAACAACAGTCAACAAAGGCCATTTCAGCAGAGGCCATCTCAAGCTAACAGGGTGATCGATCCGATCCCTATGCCATATGCTACATTGCTGCCACAACTCCTGAAACTCAACCTAGTTGAGCTAAGGACGCTGGCGCCTCCAGATCCCAACAGTTTACCCAGGAATTATGACTCCAACGCTAGGTGTGCTTTTCATTCCAACGCACCTGGCCACAGTACAGAAAAGTGCAGAGCCTTGCACGTGAAGGTACAGGACCTGGTAGACTCAAAAGCTCTGAATTTTGCACCACCACCCAATGTCAATAAAAACCCAATGCCAAACCACGGTGGTCCTAGAATTAACGCTATTGAAGAAGACAAACCGTCTTATTTAATAACCAGTGTGGGTCAGATCCGGACACCGTTAGTAGAAATCAAGGCTCAACTCCTGGAATGTCAAATGTTCCCGGGGTGTGAGTTGGGTTGTGCTTACTGCAATATCTCAGTAAATGGGTGCGATAATCTAAGGAATGGCATAGATGGCCTTATTCAGAGTGGCCAGCTTCGGATCACCACATCATTTCCAACAAATCCAGCAATCTCATCAGCAACGGTTTCAGAACCTCCTACAACTGCAGCAACTATTGTTCCTGACAATTCTTCGGCTTCATCAACAAGTACTTCATCTGTCATTTCAACTGATCAGATATCAATGAATGTTGCTCCTACAACTCCAGCACCACTCCATTATGAAGCTCCTACAACAACAACATCCATCCTTCCACCATTATCTCCTACAACACCAGCAACAAATCATGAAGATGTCTCAACTGTCACCATATTCTACGATCCTGAAAACAACTCCGCCTACAACTCAGAAGGTGCTGCTCCCGCTAGGGCACCAGTTACAATTTATTACGATCCACAGACTATTACAGTTCCTTCAACAGTTGCAGTCAGTCCAGTCACTATCACGGTGCCTGGACCAATACCTTATGAAAGCAGTAATGCCATCCCCTGGCATTACGGCTCTGACTTGTACTGTGAAGGACAAAGAATCACTTTTGAATCATCAATCCCTGCACTACAAATTGACAATGTGGGAGGAGGCGGAGGCTTCACTCGAAGCGGACGTCTTTTCGCTCCACAAATTCAGAGACCCACAGCCGAAGCAGAAGCTGCTGCCAAGGCAAAAGGGAAGAGCCCTGTGCAGGAAGATCAAGCTGTCAAGGAAGCTTTGAAGACACCATTCGATCAAGAGGTTGATGAGTTCATGCGAATCATCAAAAAGAGTGATTATAAGATAGTGGATCAGCTTCATCAGACGCCTTCCAAGATCTCAATCCTATTATTGCTTATGTGCTCTGAAGCCCATCGGAATGCACTACTCAAAGTCTTGCACGCAGCTTACGTGCCTGAAGAGATCACTGTCAATCAACTGGAAGCAGTAGTGGGAAATGTTAATGCTAGTCACGGACTAGGGTTCACCAATACTGATTTGACAACGGAAGGCCGCAACCATAACAAAGCCTTGCACATAACCATGGAATGCAAAGGTGCTGTCCTCTCCCATGTGCTGGTAGACACGGGGTCATCCCTCAATGTCTTACCTAAGAAGGCCCTGGTGAAGCTAGAATATGATGGATTGGAGTTGAGACCCAGTAACCTGGTGGTAAGAGCCTTTGATGGTTCAAAGAGATCGGTTCTGGGAGAGATTGAGTTACCCGTAACGATTGGCCCGCAGACCTTTAAAACTATCTTCTATGTGATGGACATTCAGCCCGCCTACAGCTGTTTGTTGGGTAGGCCATGGATTCACGCTGCTGGCGCCGTGACCTCTACCCTTCACCAGAAGTTAAAATATGAGTGGGAGGGTCAGATCGTTACAATCTGTGGAGAAGAGGACATTTTTGTCAGCCACCTGGCAACCTATAAGTACATTGAGATGGATAGGGAGATCCATGAAACAATGAGCCAGGGGTTTGAAGCCTTGAATGTGAATGAAACATCTGTTGTATCTGGTACTTCAATATCATCATACCAACAAGCCCGGAAGGTTGTTGAGGAAGGAACTGCCCAAGGCTGGGGCAAGCTACTACCGGTGGAGAAGAAAGAAGACAGATTTGGGTTGGGTTACAAACCAACTCAACAAGATCAAGCAGCGGCTGCGAAAGAGCCCAATTTTGTGAGTGGGGGGATGCTTACCCCTGATGCTATCAACTGTCTGGAAGACGAGCTGGAAGAGGAACGCAACCTGGAAAGCTGGATTCGTCCAAAGGTCCCGGGGAGCAGTGTCTCGAACTGGTCTTCCCAGGAAATTATAAGAGTTACTCATGCAGAGTAATTATTATTTCCTGTATTTTTATAAGCATGCATCAAAGTCTTGCATCTTGCCCAAGATGACAAGACTCATTTTGTAATCGGGCCATCTGTACTTTTTGTGCAAACAAGATCAATTAATGAAATATCAGACATCTTTTTGCAAACGAGTCTTTTTCTTTTCGTTCACTGTTTTTCCATTTTTCTTTTTGTACAAAAAATAAATGGCGGTGTTTTCAAAATGACAACTTCATTTCACTTTTCTAAATAAAGATTAAAATCAAATCACTAAAATGAACAAACTTAACCCTTGCAGAGAGTGCCTTCCAGACAGCACCGACAACAGCATGGCCATGACTTCGTATGACTTTGACAATCCAATCAATCAAGCTGATGAAGGGGTTGAAGAAGAGTATGAGCTTCCTGAAGAGCTAGCCAGGTTGTTAAAACAAGAGGAAAAGGTTATTACTCCTTACCAGGAGGAGATTGAAGTGATTAATCTTGGTACAGACGAAGACGTGAAAGAGGTTAAAATCGGGGCCTGCCTGCAAGACTCAGTGAAGAGACAACTGATTGACCTGCTTCAAGAGTATGTGGACGTGTTTGCTTGGTCTTACCAAGATATGCCAGGGTTGGATACCGATATTGTCATGCACAAGCTACCTCTGAGAGAAGAATGCCCACCGGTCAAACAGAAACTGCGCCGTACTCGTCCAGACATGGCAATGAAGATCAAGGAGGAGGTACAAAAGCAATGGGACGCCGGGTTCCTTGTTGTAACTAGCTATCCGCCGTGGGTGGCTAATATAGTACCTGTGCCTAAAAAGGACGGCAAAGTAAGGATGTGTGTTGACTATCGGGACCTGAACAGAGCCAGCCCGAAAGATGATTTCCCTTTACCTCACATCGATGTATTGGTTGATAATACGGCTCAGTTCTCGGTATTCTCTTTCATGGATGGATTTTCAGGATACAATCAGATTAAAATGTCACCTGAAGACATGGAGAAGACAACATTCATCACACCTTGGGGCACGTTCTGCTACAAAGTAATGCCATTTGGGCTCAAGAATGCCGGTGCGACGTATCAACGGGCTATGGTAACATTATTCCACGATATGATCCATAAAGAAATAGAATGTTACGTGGATGATATGATTGCCAAGTCCCTTACTGAAGAGGACCATCTGGTAAATCTGCTCAAATTATTCAAGCGTCTGAGGAAGTATCAACTGAAGCTGAACCCCAACAAATGCACATTCGGGGTGAGATCTGGTAAGCTGCTGGGTTTTATTGTAAGCGAGAAGGGGATTGAGGTTGACCCTGATAAAGTCAAAGCCATCCAAGAGATGCCTGCACCGAAAACAGAGAAAGAAGTTCGAGGGTTTTTAGGTCGATTGAACTACATTTCAAGGTTCATATCCCACCTTACAGCAACCTGTGAGCCCTTGTTCAAGCTGTTGAGGAAAGAACAGACGGTCAGGTGGAACGAAGACTGCCAGAAGGCTTTTGACAAGATCAAGGAATATCTGCAAGAACCTCCAATCCTTATGCCTCCAGTTGAAGGAAGACCTCTGATAATGTACTTAACAGTATTAGAAGAGTCAATGGGGTGTGTGCTGGGCCAGCATGACGAGTCTGGTCGAAAAGAGTATGCAATATACTACCTAAGCAAAAAGTTTACCGACTGTGAACAGCGTTATTCACTGCTCGAGAAAACTTGCTGTGCCTTAGCGTGGGCTGCTCGCCGACTGAGACAGTATATGTTGACCCACACTACTTTGTTGATATCCAAAATGGACCCAGTTAAGTATATTTTCGAGAAGCCAGCTCTTACCGGACGGGTTGCAAGATGGCAGATGATTCTCACAGAATACGACATCCAGTACACCTCTCAAAAAGCCATCAAGGGCAGTGTATTGTCTGAATATCTTGCTGAGCAACCCATTGATGATTACCAGCCTATGAGGTTTGACTTCCCTGATGAAGACATCATGTTCATTAAAGCAAAAGATCGCGAAGAGCCTATTCACACTGAAGGGCCCGACCCGGAAGAAGAATGGACTATGATGTTTGATGGGGCTGTTAACATGAATGGTCGTGGTGTTGGTGCAGTACTCGTTACACCTAAAGGAGTTCACATGCCTTTCTCGGCAAAGATCACTTTCAACTGCACTAACAATGAAGCTGAATACGAAGCTTGCATTTTGGGTCTTGAGGAAGCCATTGACCTCAGGATCAAGACATTGACCGTATTCGGAGATTCAGCTTTGGTAGTCAATCAAACCAACGGAAAATGGTACACACACCAGGATCATCTAATACCTTACAGGGATTATACAAGGAGGTTATTGACTTTCTTTACAACAGTCAAGCTTGAGTATATCCCTCGGGACGAGAATCAGTTTGCAGATGCTCTGGCTACCATTTCGTCCATGATCAAAGTTCAAG
This sequence comes from Lathyrus aphaca, assembly GCA_963966055.1. Lineage (NCBI taxonomy): Eukaryota > Viridiplantae > Streptophyta > Magnoliopsida > Fabales > Fabaceae > Lathyrus > Lathyrus aphaca. Next base: position 153,124,450 of record OZ014521.1, read on the forward strand.
CTGCTAACTTTGTACCTCAGATTTCAGTGTCAAGACTTGATAGACCAGCATATGTATTTGTAGCGGAAGTTGTCAAAGATGATAAGCCTTGGTTCCACGACATTAAATGCTTCTTGGAGGATCAAATATACCCACCTGGGGCATCTTCCAATGATAAGAAGACTTTAAGAAGGCTTGCTGGGAGTTTCTTTCTGAACACTGATGGATCTTTGTACAAAAGTAACTTTGATATGGTACTCCTCAGATGTGTTGACAAGACGGAAGCAGGTTTGTTGATGTATGAAGTGCACGAAGGATCGTTTGGTACCCATGCCGGAGGGCATGCCATGGCTAAAAGGTTGTTAAGATCAGGTTATTACTGGATCACAATGGATGCAGACTGTTGTGCTTATGCCAGAAAATGCCATAAATGCCAGATCTATGCAGATAAGGTGCATGTGCCTCCCAATCCTCTGAACATCATGTCTTCACCATGGCCCTTTGCCATGTGGGGCATTGATATGATTGGCAAGATTGAGCCAACCGCTTCAAATGGCCACAGATTCATCCTGGTCGCCATTGATTATTTCACTAAGTGGGTCGAAGCCGCCTCGTATGCAAATGTTACAAGACAAGTGGTAGCCAGATTTCTGAAGAGAGACATCATCTGTCGATATGGAGTTCCCGAGCGAATCATTACTGATAATGGTTCCAACTTAAACAACAAAATGATGGCTGAATTATGCCGGGACTTCAAGATCCAACACCACAATTCCTCTCCTTACAGGCCGAAGATGAATGACGCTGTTGAGGCAGCAAATAAGAATATCAAGAAGATTGTGCAGAAGATGGTAATCACTTACAAAGATTGGCATGAAATGCTACCGTTTGCCTTGCATGGGTACCGCACGTCAATCAGAACATCCACTGGGGCAACACCGTATCAGCTTGTGTATGGTATGGAAGCAGTCCTGCCTGTTGAAGTTGAATTACCCTCCCTACGGGTATTAATGGATGTTAAATTGAACGAAGCAGAGTGGGTTAGGTCCCGATACGAACAACTGAGTCTGATCGAAGAGAAGAGATTGGCTGCAATTTGTCATGGGCAGTTGTATCAGAAGAGAATGAAGAAAGCCTTCGATCAGAAAGTCAGGCACCGAGAGTACCAAGTGGGAGACCTTGTGCTGAAAAGAATCCTCCCTCCTCATACATGTCGCTCCCGGGATTTTCATCCTAGTACAAACGCGAAAGTGGCGCGGAAAGGTAGAGTCGCCAGCCAGACATTTTTATCCCGAATGAATGGGAAAGGTAATGTTGCACAAACCTAAGGAAGAAGGAAAGGGACGAGGCCTTGCGAACCAAAGATCTGAGTTCGGGAGTCGGTTACGACCTGGGAAGGTATTAGCACCCCAGATCGTCCGTCGTACCCGACGGGATCCACGCTTGCTTGCTTGTTTCAAAGGGTGAGAAAAAATGTAACTGCTGCTGAATAAAACCGCTAACTGGAACTGGAATGAAATGAGAAAGGAACTGGAAAATAACAAAAAGAAAAGAATGGGGAAAATGTAGGGAAAATAAAGAATGTGCTCGAACGGGCCCTACCCCGCTGCCTACGTACCTCATCGGGATAATGAGGATCAGAGTCGACGTAGTTCGCCTAACTAAGGCGGGAACTATTTGTTTGTGTTTTTTACAGCTGGAACTGCGTATGTCTATGCTCAGGTGTTGCAGGCTCGTCTGGTACGAGTGCGTTTACCGTCTTGCATGCGAGACAAGTCGTCGCGAGTTCGCCTTGTGAGTGAATGAGATGAGAAGAGAAGTTCCCGCAGGATAGTCGCTTGTTATTTGTTTGTTTTTTGGCTTTTATGAGTTTTGTATGAATTTGGCACAAGGAAGTGAATTCAAACTCTTTTCCATGGAGTGTACACTTGATTCTACATTCCAAGATGGAATAATAGAACAAGCATACCCAGCAAGGAGAATTTATCCAAAACTGGTTTCCTAGGATTAGGGTTTAAGTTCACTGGCTTGTTGAACTTTATTAAGTATTTTTGTTGCTTTTGTGGAGAAATGTCTTTTAAGTTTTTCTTTGTGAACAATTCCTTGATGAGACTTGTGCATCATGATAAACAAGCTTACACCACTCCAAGATGGAATGAGTGCAAATGCTTCATGGAATAAGGCTATACACAAGGAATTCTTTCATTTATTTGTTAAGTGTTTTTTTGGATTTTGTTTGAAGATAAGAAGAGAATGACTCAAGTTGGAAAAGGGAAAATCTAATGGGAACTAAGACACACCCTAATTTTTTTATTTATTTACAAGTGAGGTCCTATGGTTAATGAGGTATTCTAATCCTAAGAAAGAAAAGGAAAAGAAGAAAAAGAGCTTAGAAACTAACTTACTTCCTAAGGAAGTTAAGTTGTCTCTAAAGAAAGGGAAAACCTAAAAGCAAAACACAAGGTGCTAAAGCAAAGACAATTAAAATGCATAAGAGATAGGAATGAAGTAATGCTTACCTCAATCTTCCCCCCTACAAAACAAAAGTTAGCATGACAATGCATATTGAAAGTAAAATCAAAGCATGAAAGCGATTAAGTACCATAAACGTCCTAGAATGTGACTAGGGTTCAAAATAAGACCTAAGTCTAAAGGTGAAGGTACCTAAAGGTTACATGACTTCTAAAGTCAGTAGCTACATGATATAGGTCCCTAAGGATGCTAGGATACCTCACAAGATCAAACTATGTCAAACTATGTACAAAAAGTTCACCTAAGTTCACATAAATGCAAATTAGGACTCATGGATGAAATATGAATGCATATGGCTTACAAGCATGAATGAATACATGAAATGAACATAAAAGTCAGTAGTGAATGCTTATGAATGAGGATGAATGAATATACAATCATGGATGCAATGGATTAGGCATATGGAGCAATGAGAAGAAAATATGAGAAGAAACGAACAAAAATCGCATAAGGTCGCACATGATGAAAGTTAAGGAAGAATAGCATGTGAATATGCATGAAATGATTATGGGTCAGTAGCATACAAGGTATGAGATTCAATTAGAATGCATGAATAGGCATTGATGATTTCCATATAATTCAAGTTATTATTTAGAAGAGAAAAGAATCCATTTTAGGTTAAAATTAGTTCACATAAGTATGCACTTTAAAGCACCAAAACAAACCAAATGAGTATGGTTCAAAAAGTGACCTATAACTGGAATTAAGGACATAAAAATGACCTATAATCAACTCCTATAAGCTACCAAAAATTCCCTCAAGAGAATGACATGAATGCCTTCTTAACATTTAAGTTATGCGACACATAAACACATGAATCAACCTAGGATCTAGGTGACATGGAAAAATAGCAAAAAGCCTTTAAAAATTATGAAATTAAATACCTGGAATGATATAGTGATTTTCTTACATGGTCCAAAAGGATTCTACAAAATTATGCACCAAAGTTCCAAAACAAACTCCTTTATTAGCAAGGTGACAAAGCATGATCACCAAAAACAACTCCACAAAGTGGATCAAAAAGGGCACTAAAAATTATGAAAAAAATGCCTAATGAGAATTAAAATGTCATAAATTACAGTGATTAATCACACACAAAAAATAGGTTTCACACCTATGGGGAAAAAACGATTTCGGTCCCTTATGCCAAAACACTCCCTTTTGGGACAGCTTATGATTTGGTCGAAGTGCCGATTCTTTCACATAAAAGAAATCCAAAAAAACTTCAAGCCAAGCCTTGTAATCTCCCATGAGCAAAATAAATGCTCATCTTCCATAATTGCTTTGTGAAGATCCCCCATAATCGAAACAAAAACAACGACACAAAATATCATTTGAATCCAAAGGTATCCCACAAATAAAGTGGAATACCAACCAAACGATCGTCGTTAAGATCTTTGCGAGAACCTTGCATGAACTCAAAAAATGCATTAGAAACAAAAAAGAGGTGCAACCGGAAGTTGCACCTATGCCTCACAACTCCAAATCAAGTAGAAATATGAATATACGAGTCATGGACATGCATTGAAATTTACGTTTCAAAACGGGGCAGCACTTATGCTCTAACATAAACAACATGCAAACTCAAACCGTAATCGAACAAATTTACATGCAATGAATGGCAAATGATCAAAAAACATAAGTACAAGTCAAAACAAGATCAAAGCATCAAAATCGCACCAAACCGAACTTAAAAAGCCTTAAAACGAAAAAATGCGTCAAAAATCACCGACTCGGAATTGAACGAAAATCGCATGGTAACTTGCAAACGTGCCAACGGATTCAAATATGCAATCGGATTTTGAAAATTCCGCTCGGAAGTGATACTTTTTGGCCGATTTCGTCGGCTGGCAGTAGTGAAATAGTCGGAAAAAATTGTTCGAAATCGACTAAAATGTTCACCAATGGCTCCGGAATAATCAACAAAGTCAATTTACACTATTCACATTCGCGAAAACGCGCTACGGTTAGGAAGTTATGACCAAAACATATTCTCGACACGCGACACATGAACAACATCAACAATTAAGCCTCAACCTATCCTATTTCAAATTTGCACATTGAAACAAACATGAATTTAAAAGTCAAGCACTTCAATCAATATCAAGTCATAATAATTAGCTCTCTTAGGAATTTTGTCAAACACCTAACATTCACCGATTATTCTATGTCAACTTTACCAAGCCTTTTCAATCATGCACCACAACAATTATTAGGATAAATTAATCAAGAATCAATCAATAATCAAATCATGAATCAATGCACATAATCTCCACAAGATTAATTCAACTTCAAAATTCAATTCAAGAAACAATTCAACAATTATTCATGAATTAAAGTTTAAGAAGCTTACCGAATGAAGAATCGACGAAGAAATTGCGAATCCGAAGGAAGTGAGACGCGATCATGAACGGAGGAGAGGAGGAGAGGCCGCGCGGCTGCCGGTGGCGGAAGATGGTGGTCTTACGGTGGTGAAGTTGACCGGAGGTGGTGGTTCGTGACGGCTCGGCTACCGGAAGCTTGATCGGAATTGTTGTGTTCTTGAGTTCTTGATGAAGTTGTTGTTGTGTTCTTGAGAAAGAATTGAGAGAATGAACTTTGATCCTTTAGAGAGAGTTTGTGAGAGTTTTTTGGTGTTTGTAAATTATGATTGAAGTTATGAGACAAATTGTGGATCAAAAGAATATATAGTGGAGTGTAAAATGAAAGACAAAAGGTAGAATTTCGGCTTAAGTGAAAATAACAATATCTTCGGCAAGAAATTTCGACTCTGAACCTTCCACAACATCGTCCGCCTCTGAATCACGGTTGCAATGCAAAAATAACGAACGTCATACGATCAAAATCGAGTGCGATCGATACGTTTAAGCTGCAAGACGTCACTGAATAAGTTGTTTTTTCGGCTTATTTGGTGTCCGCTACTCGAAAATGTGACGAGGTCAACCTCTTCGGAGCATAATCTCGACTCGACTTTGTCAGCAAAGTTGTATATCTATGAGTCAGTGACCTGGTGTTAAAATCTAAGCTCAACCGGACAAACGACGAGGGAGATATGAATTTTCTCGTGAAACCACTTTCAGCCTTTTTCTTCGGTTCAGCACTTTAGTTTTGTGAAATAAACCAAAACGATAATCTTTGGAGCACCGTTCAAACTCGCATTTGTCTTTGAACTTGAAGAGGATAAAATTTTTGAACCAACGCTTCAAGAACGGGTGCAATCCGATGAAAATTGACCGAGTTATGAATTTTACAAAATCTGACAGACAATGCAGTGCATCAAAGAACCTTATTGGTAATTCGCATTTTCGAGATCCTTCCGCTTTGACCGAACCAAAACTGAATTCACATAATGAAGATAACATCTAAACGGAATTTTAGGCACCAAAACGACATCAATTCGATAAACGATCCAAGAGTTATGAATTTTTTAGTGTTCAAAACTCACCGGTTCAGCACTGTTTTTCACTATGTCGACTCTAAAGACTCGCACATTCTGAGATCTTCTTCAAAGAATTAGTTCTCGGCCAAAACCCAAAAGTTGGAAAGGATATCAAGACGGAACTTTTGGCATATGAATCTCTCAGACATGTTGACCCAATAAGAAGTTACAAACTCTTGAATACCGCTAGCACAGTTAATCGGCGAAACCGAAATTTCAGAAACAAATAAATCCCGCCATTTTCCTTGATGAATTGGCCTCCGAGCCGAACACAAAAGTTGTAGAGAATACCGAAATAGTCTAAACTATTGAGTTTCAAGCCAAAATGAGTTTCCGATCATAAGTTACAACTTTTGCAAACTGCACCATAAAACTGATATTCTGCTTAAACTCCTTTGAATCAACCGAGAACTTTTGGTTTCTTCTAAGATTCTTGTGCACGTTCCGCATGAAAAAAAAAAGGCCAGTCGCAACCTGTGAAAGCTCAAATGGAGATGTATGTTCATGTATGTTTATGATGCAATTGTGATCTAAATGCAATGCAATGTATGAAAGGATATGCTAAATGGCATGAAAATGAGAGGGCAAATTTTGAGGTATTACAGCTGCCCCTATTCAATCATCTGCAGACCTGAATAAATAATTGCAACAGCTTTTAGACATTCAAGGTATGAAGTGATTGAATACTCGAACAAAACCTGAAAATTTGCACACCGAGGGTAATGGAAATGCCATCTGCCCATTTATTTATTTATGTATATATTTTTTTTTTGACCTCTGAATAGGTAGCAAAAATAAAGCCAGAAGGAAATATGCTGAGAAGAATGCCATCCTCGAATGACAACTCATACGGGATCCTCAGATCTAACACGAAAAACCATCCTTGAATAGAAACGCGATAGTATATCGGCCGCAGGCGATAACCATCGATAACAAATACTGACCTCGGACAGACTTTGCAAAAAAGACAAACTGACCTCGATCAATAAGCTCAAAAAGTGAACTACTATCCTCGAATAATAGCCACAACAACAAGACCAATCTCGGAAGGACTTGAAGAAAAGAAATGTCATCCTCGAATGACAAATCAAAAGATCCTCAGATCTAACACGAAACCATCCTCAAATGGAGACGCAAAGGTATACCAGCCTCGACTGATAACCAAACACAAAGCTGACCTCAGACAGACTTTGCAAAAGAGACAAACTGACCTCGATCAATAAGCTCAAAAAGTGAACTACTATCCTCGAATAATAGCCACAACAACAAGACCAACCTCGGAAGGACTTGAAGAAAAGAAATGTCATCCTCGAATGACAAATCAAAAGATCCTCGGATCTAACACGAAACCATCCTCGAATGGAGACGCAAAGGTATACCAGCCTCGACTGATAACCAAACACAAAGCTGACCTCAGACAGACTTTGCAAAAGAGACAAACTGACCTCGATCAATAAGCTCAAAAAGTGAACTACTATCCTCGAATAATAGCCACACAACAAGACCAACCGCAGAAGGACTTGAAGAAAAGAAATGTCATCCTCGAATGACAAATCAAAAGATCCTCGGATCTAACACGAAACCATCCTCGAATGGAGACGCAAAGGTATACCAGCCTCGACTGATAACCAAACACAAAGCTGACCTCAGACAGACTTTGCAAAAGAGACAAACTGACCTCGATCAATAAGCTCAAAAAGTGAACTACTATCCTCGAATAATAGCCACACAACAAGACCAACCGCAGAAGGACTTGAAGAAAAGAAATGTCATCCTCGAATGACAAATCAAAAGATCCTCGGATCTAACACGAAACCATCCTCGAATGGAGACGCAAAGGTATACCGGCTGCAGGCGGTAACCAGAAACACAAAGAAAATAGGACAAAATGGAACGGGATCGTTGTACATAAACGAGAGCCCAAGACGCGACCGTTGTACTGAAACGGAGACGCGAAAAAAAATGAGACTGTTGTACTGAAACAAGACTCAAAGACGAGACCATTGTACTTAAATGGAGACTCGAGAGGAACGGGATCATTGTACTTAAACGAGAGCCCAAGACGCGACCGTTGTACTGAAACGGAGACGCGAAAAGATGAGACTGTTGTACTGAAACAAGACTCAAAGACGAGGCCATTGTACTTAAATGGAGACTCGAAAGGAACGGGATCGTTGTACTTAAACGAGAGCCCAAGACGCGACCGTTGTACTGAAACGGAGACGCGAAAAAAAATGAGACTGTTGTACTGAAACAAGACTCAAAGACGAGACCATTGTACTTAAATGGAGACTCGAGAGGAACGGGATCATTGTACTTAAACGAGAGCCCAAGACGCGACCGTTGTACTGAAACGGAGACGCGAAAAGATGAGACTGTTGTACTGAAACAAGACTCAAAGACGAGGCCATTGTACTTAAATGGAGACTCGAAAGGAACGGGATCGTTGTAATTAAACGAGAGCCCAAGACGCGACCGTTGTACTGAAACGGAGACGCGAAAAAAAATGAGACTGTTGTACTGAAACAAGACTCAAAGACGAGACCATTGTACTTAAATGGAGACTCGAGAGGAACGGGATCATTGTACTTAAACGAGAGCCCAAGACGCGACCGTTGTACTGAAACGGAGACGCGAAAAGATGAGACTGTTGTACTGAAACAAGACTCAAAGACGAGACCATTGTACTTAAATGGAGACTCGAAAGGAACGAGATCGTTGTACTTAAACGAGAGCCCAAGACGCGACTGTTGTACTGAAACGGAGACGCGAAAAAATGAGACTGTTGTACTGAAACAAGACTCAAAGACGAGGTCATTGTACTTAAATGGAGACTCGGAAGGAATGGGATCGTTGTACTTAAACGAGAGCCCAAGCAAACAGGATCATTGTACTTAAATGATAACCTGAGACGCGACCGTTGTACTGAAACGGAGACGCGAACAAATGAGACTGTTATACTGAAACAAGACTCAAAGACGAGGTCATTGTACTTAAATGGAGACTCGGAAGGAATGGGATCGTTGTACTTAAACGAGAGCCCAAGCAAACAGGATCATTGTACTTAAATGATAACCTGAGACGCGACCGTTGTACTGAAACGGAGACGCGAACAAATGAGACTGTTGTACGGAAACAAGACTCAATTGGGGATAACAATAAGACTTGGTAGAAGTAACCACCCTGGGAAAACGAAGTTGCATTCTGTGGGTAACACTTCAATCTGATTGGAGATGTAACGGGTCTTATGTAATATACCTCAAAACTGGCCCCTATTGGTATGCATATGTTTGAATTTATGGCGTAATGCTCCATGACAATGGAAATGCTACGCTTTGGGAGGATGCAAATGTGATGATGATTATGTGAATGACAATGCAAGAAGATCTCCTGATAAGGAGACTGCAGGCATCCCAGATAGCATGACTGGGGAGAAACGATGATCACTGCATTGATCTGGTTAATCCTTGTGAGGAAGGAACAACTCTGCGGGGAAGGTCGTCAATGATACACCGGCTCTGTACAGCCGCCACTGCCAAAAATAAATTGGACTTTGAGATTGGAGCGCCAAGACCCTGCTGGAGATGGACCCTTCTTGAACTCTGGTGGGGAACCAAAGGCATGATACTGCTGAGGAAGCAACTGCTGGGGAGGAAAGACATTCCTTATACTGCTGAGAATTGCCCCTGTCTGAAGGGAAACTCCTGCTTGGGGATGACACCCACCTTCTGCTACCTTGCTGGGAGAAATTTCGACTTCCACATTACTGGGGATGACGGGCGATGTCAATGATAAAGCTTCCTGCTGAAGATAAAAGCTCAAGCCGTCACTTACTGGGGATAAGAAATAGATCCTCTCATGTTGGGAATGAGAGATGTAAGGCGTCTCACGCTGGGGATGAGAGACGATGATATCCTTATGCTTAAGAAGTAATCTTCCATTTGCCGCACTACTGGAGAAGGGATTGTCTAATGAGACTTGCTAAGGAATTTTGATCAATGAAGCTTGCTGATGAAATAACTCTTGAAGTACTGTGCTGACAATAGCTTTGCCCCTAGGACCGGGTTGATATGTTGTCAACTAATCATGAGTGAACAATGGTTCTTTGCAATTTTCAACTCGCCTCAGATTAAGGTCCGTCAGAAGTAAATGTCTCAAGAGGATTTTACAGAAAACATGGCATATGAAATGCCTCAGCGTCTTCAAACTCTTGGAGAGATTCGTTGGATCTCGAAATAACTGCCCCAGATTGCATGGTCTGTGCAAGAATTTGCCTCGCAAGGATTCATGAAAAGCCTCATATCACTGTGAGATAGTGTGTCCTAGTATTTTGAACCTTGGGTAGGTGCTTCTGATTAACCGTCTTCAGGAGAAAGTAACTTCCAGTGCTCTTGGGATGGCCTGCCCCAGTACAAGTATTGAAGTGATCACCTCTGAATGACTGCTTTGAAGAAAACACCCAGATCAACTATTCTTCGAGAGATTGGATCTCGAAGTGATTGCCCCAGTTTGGCTGAAATTTGAATACATGCCTCAGACTAATGGCTCTTTGAGAGATTTGAATCTCGAATTGATTGCCCCAGTTTGGCTTAATTCTGAAGAGATTGCTTGACGTGATTGCCCCAGATTAGTTGGCTCTTACCACGACTGTTGGGAAAGTCCCCACTCAATGGAATTTTCTTAAAAAGTGCACCTCGACAGATTGTCCTTCAGAAGTTTCAGACTTCTCAACTTGGCAAGATTAAGCTTCTGGACTGAAGTTTCGTATGTGAATTTTTATGATGCCCAACAAATATATGCAAGCAGAAAATGTTTATTTTAAGAATGAAAATTCTAATGCAACACACATGTTAATCTTGAAGTTTTACTGTAAAAAGATGTCGCCAACCTTTGTGAATGAATCACCAGTTAAGAAACGACATTAATTTTTTGAATAATAGAAAGCATGCACATGAAACACCAACAAATATCTTTCAACACCACTCATAGGAGTCAGGAACGCGGTCTCATGGTAGTACGCTCTCAAAAATAACCCTGTTTCAGTTAGGACTTTTGAGGGTTGTATCGTGGCCTGGTTCACGGTTATAGAAACAAAGGATATAGGCTCGAAGTTTATTTGCCCACCCATCTCCATGATGTTCTCCATTCCTATGTTCAGCTAGCTTTCACAAGCGCTCACCTCTCAAAAAGGGTTTTGTGATGGTTAAGGAACCAATTACACTAATGGTTTCAAGCACCAATCAGGTTGTCGTTTGGAGTCAGTCACCCCTTTGCCTTTTGTGTCTGTATCACACGACTTTGTTCTTGTTCGAGGATCTTTCTTGTGAAATCCTTTTCGTTTTTCTCTTTTGCATTATTTTGCTTATCCCTAACTTTTGCCTGGACTGATTCTTGTGAATCTTTGATTGTGAAGTCCAGCGGGATGCCCTAACTTTTGCCTAAGTCGCTTGTTTTCAAGTTTCGACTTAGCGGGCTTTCTCATTCATTTTTTTTCTTTTTTTTTTGAACAAATCGTGTGACACTGTTTGTCTTGAATGCTTTGCGAGGGTCGTGACTGTCTCACTCCTTTGTTGTTGAGGAATAACCATTGTGGTCTCCGGTCTTTGGACCTCTTGATTGGGATAACCATTGTGGTTTTTGGTCATTAGACCTCTTGATTGGGATAACCATTGTGGTTTCTGGTCACTAGACCTCTTGATTTGGTACCACGAAAGGTAATGGATCCTCAAATTTGCACTCCTTTTTGAAATTTGAATGCTCGGTCAAACTAACTGATGCCTACCCTGCCCCTGGGTTAAGTGCGAGGGTTTTTTCATGCAAAAAGAAACTCCTACTTCAAGGCTCAAATGGGTTGGCGAGGGTCTATCTCCCGTATATCTCCGGTGTTTAGGACTTGAAACAATGCCTGTACATCGTCAACAGGGTCTTTCTCAAAAGCACACAATTAGAGATTTTTGCGTTTTCATTTCGTCGTCCTCCCTGATAGAGTTTAATCACAACAGTTGGTATTGCAATGCACATACACAAAATCATGAGTGAATACGAATGGATTACTTCAAGAGAAACATGTGCATTTTATTATGGTTATCATTCAAAAACAAATAAGTTTCATGCATGCATACAAATGTTTAAACAAACAATATAAACTACAAATGAAAATGCAGTAAAGAAGCTGAACATTGTCGTCATTGAGGAGACTTGACTCCGTATGGACTTATTGATTCTGAAGATGCCTTTGCAAATTGGGAGACCCATTTGATGAGGAGACTTCAATATGTGAGCAGACTTTCTGGCATGATGACCTTTGAGTCGATCAACTTAGGGACCTTGTCTTCACCTTTGCCTCTGAAAGACTTGCAATCTTCAATTAAAAGGTCGGGTGCCCCAGAATGGTAATCATACTTGGCATTGAAACCCCAAAGGAAGCTTTGTCGGAGATGATCCTGATGCAATTAGCTCAACCACTCCGAATTTGCATAAATGAGGAAACTTGTTGCACGTACGTCATCAGAATATGATCAAACTTCTTCTCAAGTTGTTTTGGCCTTTACCCGTATTCTCTGGCCCTAGGACTCTCTTGGGAAGCTCCGGTCAGATGCTGACAAATGACATATGGAGGGAAAAGGTTGATAAAGTTAATAGATAAGGTTACTCGGAAAGATCTCATATGATCTCCTGCCTACGTATCTCCATTGACCAATGGAGAATCAGAGCAGCGTAGTTCCCCTCAGTAGGGATGAAAATAGCTTCATTTCCTTGACACCACATTCAGGATTTCCATAATCGGCTTATCTGAGTCTTCATCTGGTTGACTTCCTCTTTCAACAGTTTCTGATTCTGAAATAAAGCTTATACTTCTGCCCTGAATGGCCTCAGCTGGGTCTTCCTTCGATTACCTCCGCCCGGAGTTGCTTCAAATACATACCTTGATGAATGTGATTCAAGTTATCCATTCTGATGAGAAATCAAGTCAGGAAAAGAATATGTCTCTGAACACCTGTCAAGAATGCAAGGATGTATGCAAATGCCATGTTCAATTATTTCTGAGGAATCTATCTGCTTTGATTCAAATTTTGATACAGAAAGATCCAACAGCATGATTCAGATATGTGATCCTCAGAAATAACTGAACATGTGTGTAGAAATGCTATGATGTCATGTATGCAACAGACGTGTGATCAATGGTGTGATGTTGGTGTTGAGCAGTGAACCAACTGTTTGTATAGAACCCCAATAACGGCACCATCTCTGTATAGAACCCCATAATTGAGAACCCAATAACTGTAGAACTGGATCACATAATAGAATAGTCACTGATGGTGTTGAAGTTGAACAACGAGCCAAGTATCTGTGGAGAGTCACAATATCAAGGTCATAATGGTAATCACAGTAACAATTTCTCTGAATAGAAATCCCAGATCTCAGAATCAAAGAACCATAGAACACTGAACAATACTGGCAAAGTGGGTATGTTGAAGTTTAGGGTTCCTGCAAACCTTTAAACCCCTCCCAATCTCACGGGTGTGCTACTCGGGTCAACATCACGGACTCTCAAAGCCGAATAGCAATAATACGTTCACCATTTCCGAGAAATGGCTCATGACCAAATCAGGGAATCGGTTTGGCATTATGTACTAATCAGGGAGGCCTCAGCTGAGTCCAAGGAAACAAGCATCCCTCATAAGACCTCAGCTTCAAGCACTGAATCGAGAAACAATAGTACATTCATCCCGAAGGGTACAATACTATCGTCATACGAACAGTTTGCCTTGACTGGGTTCCTATGAGAGAACCAGGCCATCCTATGCGAGTTCCCAGTGGACCCTCGGATGCGAGTGGGTTTGCCAACAAATGTGGTCTGCCACTGTCATCACTGGAGAGGGTTGTTTCCACTAAGGTTCTCAATGATCGGTCCCCAGCTGCACATAACCATCAAGGTTGTATCCCGAAGTGGGGAAGAACCCCCACACAAGATAGTTCCAAGACGGTCGCAACCTGGGTGTGGAACACATCGCCACTCATCATGTAACCATGCGAGTACAACATGTCCACGCTAATCCTATAGTGCACTCAAGCCGGGTATTTGGCTTATCTCACAGTAACTCCCATCCCACAGAAAAAATGAAAACCAGCACAGCCAGACAGTCCAGTATAATATGATGCATGGAAAATAAAATACTGAAAGCGGTAAATAAATGCGATAAAGTAAAGCTGTAAAGAACTGTAAATAAAAACAATAAAGCTAAACTAAAGCACACAGTAAACACCCAAAGAAACAAAACCAAACAGGCGCTAGGATTGACTCTACAAGGGAAACCGGAAGAATCAGGTTAGTCCCCAGCAGAGTCGCCAGCTGTGTCGCCAGCTGTCGCTCCCGGGATTTTCATCCTAGTACAAACGCGAAAGTGGCGCGGAAAGGTAGAGTCGCCAGCCAGACATTTTTATCCCGAATGAATGGGAAAGGTAATGTTGCACAAACCTAAGGAAGAAGGAAAGGGACGAGGCCTTGCGAACCAAAGATCTGAGTTCGGGAGTCGGTTACGACCTGGGAAGGTATTAGCACCCCAGATCGTCCGTCGTACCCGACGGGATCCACGCTTGCTTGCTTGTTTCAAAGGGTGAGAAAAAATGTAACTGCTGCTGAATAAAACCGCTAACTGGAACTGGAATGAAATGAGAAAGGAACTGGAAAATAACAAAAAGAAAAGAATGGGGAAAATGTAGGGAAAATAAAGAATGTGCTCGAACGGGCCCTACCCCGCTGCCTACGTACCTCATCGGGATAATGAGGATCAGAGTCGACGTAGTTCGCCTAACTAAGGCGGGAACTATTTGTTTGTGTTTTTTACAGCTGGAACTGCGTATGTCTATGCTCAGGTGTTGCAGGCTCGTCTGGTACGAGTGCGTTTACCGTCTTGCATGCGAGACAAGTCGTCGCGAGTTCGCCTTGTGAGTGAATGAGATGAGAAGAGAAGTTCCCGCAGGATAGTCGCTTGTTATTTGTTTGTTTTTTGGCTTTTATGAGTTTTGTATGAATTTGGCACAAGGAAGTGAATTCAAACTCTTTTCCATGGAGTGTACACTTGATTCTACATTCCAAGATGGAATAATAGAACAAGCATACCCAGCAAGGAGAATTTATCCAAAACTGGTTTCCTAGGATTAGGGTTTAAGTTCACTGGCTTGTTGAACTTTATTAAGTATTTTTGTTGCTTTTGTGGAGAAATGTCTTTTAAGTTTTTCTTTGTGAACAATTCCTTGATGAGACTTGTGCATCATGATAAACAAGCTTACACCACTCCAAGATGGAATGAGTGCAAATGCTTCATGGAATAAGGCTATACACAAGGAATTCTTTCATTTATTTGTTAAGTGTTTTTTTGGATTTTGTTTGAAGATAAGAAGAGAATGACTCAAGTTGGAAAAGGGAAAATCTAATGGGAACTAAGACACACCCTAATTTTTTTATTTATTTACAAGTGAGGTCCTATGGTTAATGAGGTATTCTAATCCTAAGAAAGAAAAGGAAAAGAAGAAAAAGAGCTTAGAAACTAACTTACTTCCTAAGGAAGTTAAGTTGTCTCTAAAGAAAGGGAAAACCTAAAAGCAAAACACAAGGTGCTAAAGCAAAGACAATTAAAATGCATAAGAGATAGGAATGAAGTAATGCTTACCTCAATCTTCCCCCCTACAAAACAAAAGTTAGCATGACAATGCATATTGAAAGTAAAATCAAAGCATGAAAGCGATTAAGTACCATAAACGTCCTAGAATGTGACTAGGGTTCAAAATAAGACCTAAGTCTAAAGGTGAAGGTACCTAAAGGTTACATGACTTCTAAAGTCAGTAGCTACATGATATAGGTCCCTAAGGATGCTAGGATACCTCACAAGATCAAACTATGTCAAACTATGTACAAAAAGTTCACCTAAGTTCACATAAATGCAAATTAGGACTCATGGATGAAATATGAATGCATATGGCTTACAAGCATGAATGAATACATGAAATGAACATAAAAGTCAGTAGTGAATGCTTATGAATGAGGATGAATGAATATACAATCATGGATGCAATGGATTAGGCATATGGAGCAATGAGAAGAAAATATGAGAAGAAACGAACAAAAATCGCATAAGGTCGCACATGATGAAAGTTAAGGAAGAATAGCATGTGAATATGCATGAAATGATTATGGGTCAGTAGCATACAAGGTATGAGATTCAATTAGAATGCATGAATAGGCATTGATGATTTCCATATAATTCAAGTTATTATTTAGAAGAGAAAAGAATCCATTTTAGGTTAAAATTAGTTCACATAAGTATGCACTTTAAAGCACCAAAACAAACCAAATGAGTATGGTTCAAAAAGTGACCTATAACTGGAATTAAGGACATAAAAATGACCTATAATCAACTCCTATAAGCTACCAAAAATTCCCTCAAGAGAATGACATGAATGCCTTCTTAACATTTAAGTTATGCGACACATAAACACATGAATCAACCTAGGATCTAGGTGACATGGAAAAATAGCAAAAAGCCTTTAAAAATTATGAAATTAAATACCTGGAATGATATAGTGATTTTCTTACATGGTCCAAAAGGATTCTACAAAATTATGCACCAAAGTTCCAAAACAAACTCCTTTATTAGCAAGGTGACAAAGCATGATCACCAAAAACAACTCCACAAAGTGGATCAAAAAGGGCACTAAAAATTATGAAAAAAATGCCTAATGAGAATTAAAATGTCATAAATTACAGTGATTAATCACACACAAAAAATAGGTTTCACACCTATGGGGAAAAAACGATTTCGGTCCCTTATGCCAAAACACTCCCTTTTGGGACAGCTTATGATTTGGTCGAAGTGCCGATTCTTTCACATAAAAGAAATCCAAAAAAACTTCAAGCCAAGCCTTGTAATCTCCCATGAGCAAAATAAATGCTCATCTTCCATAATTGCTTTGTGAAGATCCCCCATAATCGAAACAAAAACAACGACACAAAATATCATTTGAATCCAAAGGTATCCCACAAATAAAGTGGAATACCAACCAAACGATCGTCGTTAAGATCTTTGCGAGAACCTTGCATGAACTCAAAAAATGCATTAGAAACAAAAAAGAGGTGCAACCGGAAGTTGCACCTATGCCTCACAACTCCAAATCAAGTAGAAATATGAATATACGAGTCATGGACATGCATTGAAATTTACGTTTCAAAACGGGGCAGCACTTATGCTCTAACATAAACAACATGCAAACTCAAACCGTAATCGAACAAATTTACATGCAATGAATGGCAAATGATCAAAAAACATAAGTACAAGTCAAAACAAGATCAAAGCATCAAAATCGCACCAAACCGAACTTAAAAAGCCTTAAAACGAAAAAATGCGTCAAAAATCACCGACTCGGAATTGAACGAAAATCGCATGGTAACTTGCAAACGTGCCAACGGATTCAAATATGCAATCGGATTTTGAAAATTCCGCTCGGAAGTGATACTTTTTGGCCGATTTCGTCGGCTGGCAGTAGTGAAATAGTCGGAAAAAATTGTTCGAAATCGACTAAAATGTTCACCAATGGCTCCGGAATAATCAACAAAGTCAATTTACACTATTCACATTCGCGAAAACGCGCTACGGTTAGGAAGTTATGACCAAAACATATTCTCGACACGCGACACATGAACAACATCAACAATTAAGCCTCAACCTATCCTATTTCAAATTTGCACATTGAAACAAACATGAATTTAAAAGTCAAGCACTTCAATCAATATCAAGTCATAATAATTAGCTCTCTTAGGAATTTTGTCAAACACCTAACATTCACCGATTATTCTATGTCAACTTTACCAAGCCTTTTCAATCATGCACCACAACAATTATTAGGATAAATTAATCAAGAATCAATCAATAATCAAATCATGAATCAATGCACATAATCTCCACAAGATTAATTCAACTTCAAAATTCAATTCAAGAAACAATTCAACAATTATTCATGAATTAAAGTTTAAGAAGCTTACCGAATGAAGAATCGACGAAGAAATTGCGAATCCGAAGGAAGTGAGACGCGATCATGAACGGAGGAGAGGAGGAGAGGCCGCGCGGCTGCCGGTGGCGGAAGATGGTGGTCTTACGGTGGTGAAGTTGACCGGAGGTGGTGGTTCGTGACGGCTCGGCTACCGGAAGCTTGATCGGAATTGTTGTGTTCTTGAGTTCTTGATGAAGTTGTTGTTGTGTTCTTGAGAAAGAATTGAGAGAATGAACTTTGATCCTTTAGAGAGAGTTTGTGAGAGTTTTTTGGTGTTTGTAAATTATGATTGAAGTTATGAGACAAATTGTGGATCAAAAGAATATATAGTGGAGTGTAAAATGAAAGACAAAAGGTAGAATTTCGGCTTAAGTGAAAATAACAATATCTTCGGCAAGAAATTTCGACTCTGAACCTTCCACAACATCGTCCGCCTCTGAATCACGGTTGCAATGCAAAAATAACGAACGTCATACGATCAAAATCGAGTGCGATCGATACGTTTAAGCTGCAAGACGTCACTGAATAAGTTGTTTTTTCGGCTTATTTGGTGTCCGCTACTCGAAAATGTGACGAGGTCAACCTCTTCGGAGCATAATCTCGACTCGACTTTGTCAGCAAAGTTGTATATCTATGAGTCAGTGACCTGGTGTTAAAATCTAAGCTCAACCGGACAAACGACGAGGGAGATATGAATTTTCTCGTGAAACCACTTTCAGCCTTTTTCTTCGGTTCAGCACTTTAGTTTTGTGAAATAAACCAAAACGATAATCTTTGGAGCACCGTTCAAACTCGCATTTGTCTTTGAACTTGAAGAGGATAAAATTTTTGAACCAACGCTTCAAGAACGGGTGCAATCCGATGAAAATTGACCGAGTTATGAATTTTACAAAATCTGACAGACAATGCAGTGCATCAAAGAACCTTATTGGTAATTCGCATTTTCGAGATCCTTCCGCTTTGACCGAACCAAAACTGAATTCACATAATGAAGATAACATCTAAACGGAATTTTAGGCACCAAAACGACATCAATTCGATAAACGATCCAAGAGTTATGAATTTTTTAGTGTTCAAAACTCACCGGTTCAGCACTGTTTTTCACTATGTCGACTCTAAAGACTCGCACATTCTGAGATCTTCTTCAAAGAATTAGTTCTCGGCCAAAACCCAAAAGTTGGAAAGGATATCAAGACGGAACTTTTGGCATATGAATCTCTCAGACATGTTGACCCAATAAGAAGTTACAAACTCTTGAATACCGCTAGCACAGTTAATCGGCGAAACCGAAATTTCAGAAACAAATAAATCCCGCCATTTTCCTTGATGAATTGGCCTCCGAGCCGAACACAAAAGTTGTAGAGAATACCGAAATAGTCTAAACTATTGAGTTTCAAGCCAAAATGAGTTTCCGATCATAAGTTACAACTTTTGCAAACTGCACCATAAAACTGATATTCTGCTTAAACTCCTTTGAATCAACCGAGAACTTTTGGTTTCTTCTAAGATTCTTGTGCACGTTCCGCATGAAAAAAAAAAGGCCAGTCGCAACCTGTGAAAGCTCAAATGGAGATGTATGTTCATGTATGTTTATGATGCAATTGTGATCTAAATGCAATGCAATGTATGAAAGGATATGCTAAATGGCATGAAAATGAGAGGGCAAATTTTGAGGTATTACAATACAGACCACAGGGGCAAATGGACTCCGAACTATGAAGGACCATTCGTGGTAAAGAAAGTTTTCTCTGGCGGAGCACTGATGCTCAGCACCATGGATGGTGAAGATTTCCCGTCCCCTGTGAATTCAGATGCAGTTAAAAAATACTTCGCATAAAATGACCTGCTGGACATAAAAACAGAATGAAAGTCCAGGCAAAAATAGGGCATCCCGGCGAGTCAAAAACAGAATAAAAGACTCGGGCAAAATAAGGGGGAAATAAAAAAAAATGTACACCCGCTGAGTTGAAAAGCCGCATTGGACAGCTCAGGCAAAAATGGGTATCCCGATGGATTGAAAACCCGAAAGGGCGATCCATGCAAAATGAGGGAATAAGCGAACAACTGCATTCTGAATTCGTCTGTATCACTTACGACTTGGTAAGCTTCAAAATCAAGCTTCAATCAGAATCAACATTCTTCAAAAGCAAGATGAGAAGAACGTCAAAAGTCATACGGGTCATAGTGAAGAGGAAGCTCTTTAAAGCGTCATCAACACTGCCAACATTTTGTTTCTCAATTTGTAACAATCTCCTCATTTCAGGGGATATGTTCCTTTGACTGTATCTTGCCAATTCAGGGCACCCGAATTAATGAAATCAGATTTTCAGTCATGTCTCGTTTTGTACATTTTTATTTTGCAAAAATGTCTGATATCTTAAAGGAACATTGATTGCATAAGAATACAGATGTTTATCTTCAAATAAAAGCATGCTTGCGGGAAATTTTGCTTACTCTCAGAAATATCTAAGCTCCTATGGCGGAATCCAGTAAGGGATACCTCGGGATTATCTTGTATGTTTCTCTATCTTTTTCAGGATTGCAGGTATCCAGAGCGCAACTTGGGGCATATGAGCTTCATCCCAGCAAGCTGGCAAATCAACAAATAATCTCAGCATCTGAAATGCTCTATCCCCAGCTGAGTTGCCTCTCATTACTCTCCCCAGCCGAGTTGCCGTCTTGCCCTCAACCGAGTGCAAAGTCAGGGAACCATCTCCCCACAGAGTCTCAGCCTCTATTCAGAAGAGCAACGCAGGAAGAAGTCACAACAGAGTACAGAAGACTGCTACAAACCCCAGCTGGGTCCCATATTGCGAGGATATGTCAATCAGTGGCCTATATCCCCCAAGCGGTCAAATATCATATTATCAGATCTACCAACGATCACACCCCCAGCTGGGATGTCCACTTTTAAACAGATCAACCAGGGATCTCTGCAGCAGCGGGATCCGAATCCCAGATCGGTGCCTCTTTGCATAATCATAGCATTCGCATCATATTATCCCCCAAAGCGTAGCATTCCGTCTAATACGGAGCATTACGGCAAAAATCAAACGCATAGCATAATCATGAGCCATGTTATGAATCAACACCTATGAATGACTACAGTTCATCAACATACAGAAGAAAAATCCACCAGAATCCCCAGCAAAAGCAGCTGCCTCACAATCACAAACACCAGTATATACTCCTTTTGACACCCGTCCGTGTTATATCCCAGCAGAAAGCCAAAGACATCCTCTTTGTACTCACGTGTACTTATATACACTTTCTTGGCACCCGTCCGTGTCGTATCCCCAGCGCAGTCACCTACACTTTCTATATCAAATATTTGTTCATGTTATACTCTTCTCCTTTTGACACTCGTCCGTGTCGCTCTCCCCAGCAGTTAACTACTCATACTACTCAGATACTCGTCCGTATCTTGTATACACCTTTTATATCCCCTCAGATTCGACACTAGTCCTTGTTCTTGGTTAACCAGTTGGTACTCGTCCGTACCATCATCTCAGAACATGCGTCAAGTGTTTGTTTCTACATGATACTCGTCCGTATCATAGTCTTAAGGATGCTCGTCCGCATCTTTAATCCATACACCGTGTCAAACACTTATGTCTTCTTGAATGTAGACACTCGTCTGTGTCTACTATTCCCCAGAAGAGTCCCCTCAGATACAACGCTCGTCCGTGTTCTCTGTTAACCAGATGATACCCGTCCGTATCATCATCTCTGAACATGTTTCAGTTTGTTTCTACCCGATACTCGTCCGTATCGTAGTCTTAAGGATGCTCGTCCGCATCTTTAATCTATACACAACACCTAAACACTTATACATTCTTTCCTTGGTTGTAAACACTCGTCCGTGTTTACTGTATCCCCAGTAGATCGCCAAGTAAGCTTTTTTTTCTTTTTGTCTGACACTCGTCCTGTGTTATGATAAACCCGGAGAGCAGCCGTCCCCTGCTAGGTGGTCGTCCTCCACCTCTTGATGGTCGTCCTCCATCATGCTCATCCGATGGCCGTCCCCATCGTTGATTTTAGCAGCCGTCCCCTGCTAGGTGGTCGTCCTCCACCCCGTGTTTATTTTCCTTCATCTTTTTATCCAATGGCCGTCCCCATTGTTGATTTTGATTATCTGACATTCGTCCTATGTCATGATAAACCTCGAGAGCAGCCGTACCCTGCTGAGTGGTCGTCCTCCACTTCTTGATGGTCGTCCTCCATCATGCTCGTCCGATGGCCGTCCCCGTCGTTGACCTTTTATCCGATGGCCGTCCCCATCGTTGATATTTTCGGCAGCCGTACCCTGCCAGGTGGTCGTCCTCCACCTTTGATGGCCGTCCCCATCATATTTCTTTTATTCCCAACAGAGCAGCCGTCCCCTGCTAGGTGATCGTCCTTCACTTTTGATGGCCGTACCCCATCATCTGTTTATTTCATTTATTCTTTAACCCGATGGCCGTCCCCGTCGTGGTCCCTTTTCCTTTTTAGCCCGATGGCCGTCCCCATCGTTGGTTACCTTGCTTTATGAACTTGATGGCCGTCCCCGTCATGTTTCATTAATTCCCAGAGAATCTTACTTTATCTTGATGGCCGTCCCCATCATAATTCGATTTTCCCAGCTAGTCGGCCGTCCCCGTCTTGGCTTTACCTTTTATCCCCAGCATGTCGGCCGTCCCCGTCATTGCTTTGTTTTCCGCACTTTTACAATATACTTTATTTTCCTTTTACAATCTATATCCCTTTTCTTATTCATTCTGTGAGTGCAAATTTTGGACTGTCTTTGGTATTCAACCACAAGTTATCTCGCTTGCCTGTTAAGCCGCTGCTTACAACCTGCATAGCTAACTCATGCTTGAATAGGGGCAGCTGTAAACACCCCGAATTTGCCCTCACCCGTTCACACCATGGTTTGTGATCATTCTCATATGCATAAACACTATCATGTCATCTCACATCTCTCTTTTTGATTCACTGCATAGTTTCTAAGTCATCTGCATCTAGGGTTTGTGATCTGAGCAATCCAAGAGCTTCTTGAGCCACTCCAAAGGCCACCAATCACTTCAAAGGGATCCATATGTGTTCTTATATCATATTTCATCCTCTCAAAGTCAAGAATGCCAAAGAATCACAAGAACTGAGGTTTGCATGGAAGCAGAGCCAGGCTAGACTGCACAGTTGACCTAAAATTAGGGTTTTGGTTTCAGAGGCCATAACACCTAATTTTTTGGTCATTCTTGTTTCCATTGGTCTCTATATGGTATAGGGAGTATGCATATCAATTTTCATGAAGAAATTCCATGGGGAAGTCATCTGATCAAGGGTTGGCTTTTCAGACAAGTCAGTGCAAAATCAGGGCATCTGAGGCCCCCAATGACCCAACCAATGGGTGATCTTCATCATTTTGAGTGTATATGATCTTTATTTGATCATGGAAGAAGGTTGAAGTTCACAAAAATCAAGAATTTAGGGTTTTTGCAAATGTTGACTTTTTGGGCATAGTTGACTTTTCAAGAATGCTTCATTTTAGGTCATTTTTCAAGCCTTGATTCTTGATCCAAAAATGCTTCAAATGGAAAAACTTTGGTCATGAAAGTTGTAGATTACATCTTTCCCTTTTCAAAAAGTACAAGAACATGATCAAATTCTTTTTGGATCAAAAGTTATGGTGTGACAAAGTTGGCAAAAATCATTGATTTTCAAGTTATGCACCAAAAGGCAAAAATTGCAAATTCTCCTTCCAAGGCCAATTCAGTCACCATATGGGTTTCTAATGCACTTAACATGATCATGCAACTTCTAAAAGTCAGATTTGAACCAAGGTGCCTCATGTTTCATGGCTTATGTAACAAGTTTTTTCCATATGAACCAAAATTCAACCAAGTTGCAAAACCATCATGATGTTTCCTACAACTTGCTGCCTTGGCCTTTGAACCAGCCATAGTCTCTCACCACACCATGCTGCGCCAGCCCTAGCCCTTGTACCAAGCTAGCACCAAGCCCATGCCTCTCTTACAACCAAGTTGACATTTTGCAAAAGTAAACATCCCAATCACCACAGGCCATGTCACATCCCCTGACCTATGGGATTAAAATATACTATCCAAATGCTGGCCAGGACACTCAAGAAGCAAGGCTGAAACCTCATATAGCAAGCCATTCACAAAAACACCCCAACAAGCAAAAACTTTCGAATCATCTTCCACAACACACAAACACAAAAACCATTTCCATAGATCAAATCACCTTGCTTCACTGAGTAGAAACCAACAAGACTTGGGCCTGAAACAAGCAAGAGCACCCCATTGCCATTTTTCACCTCAAGTTGCAGTTTCATTCGAATCTCTCTCCCCAGCTCACAAACATCAAAACCAACTCCACAAACCTTCTCCACTCATCATCAGGACCATAAAGAACCACTCACATTGGCCTGAAGCTGCTTGCATCACCTTTGCCATTCCCAACTGAGCTTGAGCAGAAGCTGCTCAAACTCTTCACACAGCCAACATAAACTTCTCCAAAGCATTCAAACATCATCAAGAGGTCCTAAGGAGTGGATTGCACAAGGAGAAAGGGTCTGAAAGTTGCTGGAGTGAAAGCTTCGAATCTCAGGTAGCTCAAGAAATATTTTTCCAGAAATCATTTTTTATGTTCTAAACTTGTTCTCCATGCTTCACTGAGTATCCTGATGCTTTTAGTTTTTGAAATGGTGATGAAATGAACATTTAATTGATCTCTGAAACTGGTTTGCCCTAAAAATTGTTTGTTTCGATTCATGCTTCTGGGGAAAAATAAATGAATTTGGGCATGGGGTTTTGATTCAGTGGATCATGGGAATCATTTCCCCTTTTTTAGATTTTGTTTTTGTTGCGATTTGAGAGAGTTTGGAGATTTTCAGGTGGACTTCCCACCGGAGAAGACGACCGGAGGTCCTCTCCGGCCACCTGAAAATCATTTGCCCTAATTACAGTCATTAACTCCCATTTGAATTTCGAGCGTTGGATGCCTTTGACCCGTTGACTACCCGCGCGCATGTGTGGTCCAGATCTGTTTGCTTAGCCCTAATCCACGTATTTAGTTTAATTAATCTATAATTAAATTAATTTAATCTGAGCCAACCACAGCCCTTGGATAACGCGCGTGGTCAACTAATTCAAACTCAGACTCAATCCTGGCCCTCCACTCATTTGACTTTCTTTTTATTTTCATTTAATTCATTTTTCTTTTCATTTGTTTTGCATAATTAATTTAAAATAGTAAAAAATGTCTAAAAATTATGAAACTTTTTCTCATAAGTTTTATTAATTTTTATGACACAAAAAATATTTTTATTTTATTTTTTATCATTAAAAAGTATTTTTAAATATTTAAAAGATTATTTTTAATTGATTAATGGAAATTAATTTATTAAAAATACTTTTAGGTATCTAAAAATCACCAAAAAATTCATGAAATGTTCTAAGACATTTAGAAACATTGTCCAACCTTCAAACCAAATTTCTTTTTTGATCTTGATGCATTTTGAGAATTTTTCATTGAATAAAAATCATTTTTATGCATTAATTTGATCCAAAGTTCAAAAAATCATTTCTGCCTATTTATGAAGAGTTGGACATTGATTCTTCTTGCATTGCATTGTGTTTAGCATGTAGTTTTTGAGATAAAATGGCTTTGATTTGATTCCTCATTTTCAATTTGTTTGATGATTTTTTTGTTTAGGAGCCCTAAAAACCCTAATAACTTGTAAAATTCATAACTTGAGATTGGTTAAGAGTTGAGACCTCCCCTTTGGACCTTGGTTTAGTACAAGATTAGGGTTTCTTTGAGTGGCATTTTCCATTTTTTATCTTAGGGTTTGCTTCTGTTTTTGGTTTTTGTTTTATGTATGATTCATTAACCCTAATTTAGGCTTTCATTTGCATCCTTCTTGCATTCTCTTGCATAACATGACTTGCCATGACATTTCAAGCATTCATTTGGTTCATTTTACATCTTAAGACATATATAAAGCATGTTTGATCATTGCATCTTGCATTTGCCATGTTATATGCCATGTATGTTTCATAACTTTTCATGTTCATCCATGCTTCTTAACTTGCTTCATTTGCATTCATGAACTTGTGTGATCATTTCCATGTGCTGCCTCATGTTTGTAGCATCTCATTGCATCATTAGCATCATGTAAATGCTTCTGGTTTTGTTTCCCATCATGTCATCTCATCCCATTTTGCATTGCATTGCATTTTTCTTCTAACATTTCAGGTGGTAAGTGATGTTGAGAAGTGAATTTGCCTTCACTTCTCATAACTTTTCTTTTCATCTCTCTTGCATACATTGCTGCATTTTTATATGTGTTTGAGTTTGAGCTTGCTCATTCTTGTTCTTCTTACTTTCTTTCTTCAAGTGACTTGACTTCTTGAATGAAGCAAGTCACTTTGCTTCTCTTGATCCTGTTCATCTGCATCCTGGTGGTTCTCTTTGAAGATTGCTCTTGAAAACCTCACAAACCTTAGGGACAACCAAGCATGACAATGATTAGGGTTTTGATTAGTCTCCCCTCTTAGTTTTTTTTTTCCTTTGTGTCTCTCTTGAGTCTTCTCTTCTCATCTCATAATCAGGGACTAAACCCTAAAGGCTTTAAGGCTTTGTGATTAAGCTTATGCCTGCATCCTTCTCTTAGGATGGAGTGTATAACTTTAATCCTAAGTGTTAAACCCTTAATGTGTTTAAATCTCTTAATCAAGTCACTTAATAATCATCAAGACATCACACTTGTAACTTGGGCCTTGCATTAGGGTTCTAATTCTTCCTTAATTGGTTAAGAAGGACTAACCCTAGTGTTAATGGACAAGTCCCCCTCAAGTTGTCTTACAAATCATAAAAATCACTTCATCATCATACCATTAAATAAAATCCACTTAATCAAAGGCTTGTTTTGTCATGAGGTTAATCCCTAATCATGGATTAAGTTGAGGAGTCTTCCTCAGCTTAAACATTCTCATCTATTATCCTTCTATTAGGATAGTGTAATGAGTCTGTTTAATCCCTGATTATGGCTTAATCTCATTCCTTAACACTAAACAAAAACACCAAAAACATTTAAATAATCACAAGTAGGTCAATGATCTTAATCCTATATCAAGGTGATTAAGTGTGAGAAGCTGACTTCACACTTAAGGTATTCTCATTACCCCTAATCAGAGGGAGGATGTGATGAGTTTACTAAATCCATTGGTTTAGGCTTAAGCTCATTAACTTATGACAAATCCAAAAGCAATAAAAGACTGAAAACTCAAAAACAAACAATAATCGTCTCCTTCGGGATTCTTTTCTCATCTCATTCACTCACAAACGAGAACTTGCTTCTCCCGTCTAATGCAAGACAGTTTGCACCTGAGCCAGACAGGCCATACACTTGAGCATAGACAAGCAAGCAGTTCACAAGTCAATTCATCTTTCAGTCTCTTTGGGTCGAACTACGGTGTTCTGACTTCCTCATTGCACGAGAGGATACGTAGGCATAACTTAACAGTTATCGAACAAAAGTCTCTGTGCATTCCCCCTCCTTCTAGCCTCATTCTTTAGCCTCATTATCATGAGCAATTCATTCTCATTCTTACACTGACACATCATTTATACACTTCACTCCTCTCAGCACTGACACCTGTACATATTGCTTTCCAGCTCTTTATACACAAATTGCACTGACACTACCCCTTTAAAACACAAATCTTTTAAGCGTGGATCCCGTCGAGTACGACGGACAATCTGGGTGCTAATACCTTCCCAGGTTGTAACCAACCCCCTTTCTCAGTCTCTCTGGTTCGCAACCGTCTTATCCATGTCTTTCTAGGTTTACGCAGCATTACCTTTCCTCCGGGATAAAAATGCCTAGCTGGCGACTCTTTTCTTTTCCAGTGAGTTCACGGCTGTGTGTTCTCATTGTCCCTCTCGCCGACCGTTCGCGTCTGTACCTTCATCTGATCTATTTCATTTGTCGGGAGCGACAGTGAGGTTACAAACTCACAAAGAACATATGAATTACTTCAGATGGAAAACAATGAAAGCATAATAGATTTCTTCACCATGGTTACAAAATTGGTGAATAAAATTAAGGTATGTGGATAAGTGTTGACATCAAGATCAATTGTTGCAAAGATCTTGAGATTATTGGCTCCAAAGTTCGACCACGTGGTAGCAGCCATAGAAGATTTGAAAGAGTTGTCAACATTGAACATGGAAGAGCTCCAAGAGACGCTTGAATCTCATGAACAAAAAATGGTTGAAAGAGCTACAAGCAAGTTGAAGAGTTATGTGACTCTACAGGCTTAATCAACAGGAGAATATAAAGGCAAAAGAAGTTGGAATGGAAACAAAGGTAGAGTAGGCTACGATAATTCGACTGGTCAAAATCAGTAAGAAGGAAAATCGTCGAATCAGAGAAAAACCTGGAACTACGACAACCACAAAGGTGGTGTTGCAGGTAGAGGAAGGGGCGATGGTTGAAAACCTAACAAAAGTCACATTCAGTGTTACAATTGTTCGAAGTATTGTAACTATTATAGTGATTGTCCTGAAAAGCAGAAGAATCAAGAAATTGATGTGAAGTTGGCGAAACATGAAGAAAAAGAGATGTTGCTGATGGCCATAACAAAAGATGAATTAAAATTCCATGACCAGTGGTACTTGGACTCACGATGTTCATCACACGTGTCTAGAAGGAAATATTGGTTTATCAATGTTAGTTCTGTATTTTTAGGATTGGCATCAATTTTGTAAAACAAATATAGCAGCAATATATTGTATATGATCTTGCTAAATAAGAACATGTTAAGCAAAGAAAACCTATTGTGTGCATGAACATGTTGAGTTGAAGTGTTTCAACATCTGGAGCAACATGTCGAAGAAGATGTCCTATACAGTTCATTCGACATCATGAATTGATATAGGTGGATATAAGATTCTGTTATAATTTAACAGAAGCAGAATATTCAGAGAATTTAAAGCAATCCTATGTGGCGCTGATTTAAAGATCATGAAGACTCAAATTTGTATTAGAGACAAATATTGAACAAATATTGAAGAACTTTTTGTAAGCAGATTTTTCTGCATATTTGTAGCAGTTGTTATGCTGCGTTTTAGAAGGCCTAAAATCCAGTTTGGAATAGGTTATAAAAAAGAGTCTTGTAACCTAGGTTTAGTAACCAACAAATGATGTAAAAGTTGTATCATTAGGGTTGAGTCATTGTAACAATCGTATGCTTAGAGATGTAATCATTAGGGTTGTTTCCTTGTAATCCTCGAAGCTATTAAGTAAGAGGTATTTTGTACTTGACTAAAGCTTTGAAGCAAGGTTAAGATGTTGTCATGAAAGTGTGTCTTTTGATTGTGAATTGTTAGTTTATTATCATTGTTGTGATTGAGGGGGAGTGATATAGGTTTCTCATATTTAGGAGTTCCTAGATAGAAGTTGCATTGGTAGTGATTAAGTGAGAAGATCATAAACTGGGATGTTTACTGAGGGTCTTTGAATTGATACTACATAGTGAATTTCCTCCTGGCTTGGTAGCCCCCAGAGTAGATGTGGTTGCATCGAACTAGTTAACAATTTAATTGTGTTGATTATGCTTTTATGTATTATATTATGCCGTGTCTTACTGGATGTCGAACCATATGTCTAAACATCCCGTAGGATAATCAAAATCTATTATAACAGAATTCAGTACTGTTATTATTTGTCTACCTTGCCTTGTTAACAATAACAGAATAGATGTCTTGACATCATATTCAACATCTAGTTCCGTCATACCAGAATTTCAATTGGTATCAGAGCAGGCATCCTATCTGTTTCTAGATGAGATCCAAAGGGGGATACTTTATGGTTCATGGTCAAGGTGGAAAATTTCTACTGAAAAGTCGTGTGTTGTATGAATGGTCCCTAGAAGTGGAGGATGGACTATTCTATTGTTGTATTATGGTGGTAAGATGCAGTTGACATAAGTTTGATTTATTTTCAAACCTATGGTATTTTGGTGTCACCTGGAGTATGTTGTTAGGTCTGATATGTGACACCTGAAGGTTTTAAGGAGTTTATGCTTTGATTCGCTGCATACTTATCTGAAAAACTCTTTATTTTGAGAAGGTTGTTCTTCTCTAGAGATATATACTATGGTGATGGGGATATATGCTTGTCTGCTTCAGTTGACTTTGCCAATGATACTTGAAGATTATTGTTCAAGTCCACTCATAAAGGCATTGTTAAGTGAAGTTGGTGTAAAGAGATCTAAAGATAGCAAAAGCATTTTTTTAACAGACTTATCTCTAGTATGTAGATATCTTGGTGTGTTCCTTAGAATGATTTCATATCTCAAGATAGCACATCACATCATAATTATGCATAATTCTGCTGTCTAAAGGAATTGTTTAATAGATGCTTGGGAGCTAAACTAATGTGGTTGAATCACATGTGTTTGGAACCTACTCCTGATCTGGAAGAGGAGGCATCTGGGTGGTGTGTCTGAAAAGGTTCTAGCTCTGGAACTTATATTAGATGTGTGAGTTGATTAAGGAGTGATCAACATGTTATATTCTCCTGAGGAAAAATTATTTTTGGTCCTTGCTGCAGGAGTGAAGTACCTGAGCTTCAAGGAGTATTACCTCTAAGATAGTCCTTATACATGAAGGTCAAGTTCTTATGTTTTTGTGTGGCATCTTGAAGATTCATCTGAGATGTATGTGATCCTGTGGAGCCAGAAGAGTCTTGACTATGTGTGCAGAAGGTAGACATAACACTATCACAGTATGAGCTAATATTGAAGTTGTGGAGGTATATCAACTTGTGTAGTTGATTGATGTGAATGTAGTTGCATCTAATATTGGTAGGGTTTAGTTGCTATAAAGACATCTCAAGACTGAATAACTAAGCCTTAAGGAGATCTTTGTTGATATATGTCTGATGTTACATATGTTCATGTGTTGGCTTGAAAGTTTGATCAACTACCGATGGTTGATTCCCTTGTGTTCCACTGCATGTGTATATGTATATTACTATGTGTAAACACCCCAAATTTGCCCTCAATAAGTTCACACCATGTCTTGTGATCTTACATATTTGCATAAGTTTAATCATACCATCTCATATTGCATTTTTGCTTCACTGCATTAGTTCAAGTTCATCTGCATCTAGGGTTTGTGATCTGAGCCATCCAAGATCCATTTGAGCCACCCCAAAGGTCATCAATCATCTCAAAAGGGTCCATGTATGTTCAATCATCATATTTTATCCTCCAAAGATCAAGAAAGTCAAAGAATCACAAGAACTGAGAAAGCATGGAAGCTGAGCTAAGGTTTAACTGCACAAATGCCCTAAAATTAGGGTTTTGGTTTCAGAGGCCATAACTCCAAATTTTTTGATCATTCTTGTTTCTAATGGTCTCAATATGTTATAAGGATCATGCATACCAAGTTTGATGAAGAAATTCATTGTGGAAGTTATCTGATCACTGGGTAACTTATTGAGCAAGTCAGAGCAAAATCAGGGCATCTGAGGCCCCCCAACATGGAACCAAAGTGGATTTTTCATAAAATTGAAGTTATTTGGTCTTTATTTGATCATTGAAGTGCTTAGAAGTTCACAAATTTGAAGAAAAATGAGCTAAACCAAAAGTTGCCAAAAATGGAAATGACTTGTAATGTAAACTTTCCATTTTGGGAAAGTTTTTCAACCTCCTCTTTCTCAACCAAAAATGCTTCAAATGAAAAATTGTTGGTCATAAAAGTTATAGATTGGATCATTCCCTTTTCAAAAAATACAAGAAAAAGATCTAATTCATTTTGGAACTCAAGATATGGCTTGTCAAAGTTGGCAAAAATCCCATAAATTTCAAGAATGCACCAAAGGGGATTCTTTGTAAAACCACTTGCCAAGGCTTTTTGTGACTTCAAACACACTTCAATACATCATATCATCATAATGCATTGCTTCTAGATCAGAATTTCCCAAGGAATTGCAAGATCACATGCCTTGAACACCAAGATTTCTCAAAGGGGCCAAAACTTCACATAATTGCAAAACACCCCATAACTTATTTCCCACATGCTGAATTGCCTCAAGAATGAATGTGTGGACTTCCTTGAAGTCAGTTGCGCATGGACATGCCCAAGGGCCAGCTGTATTCTTGCCCATACCTCAAGTACACAAGTTGGTGACTTTTTGCAAGAAGGCCATACCAATCACAATAGGGCACAACCATTCCACAGACCTATCACAAGTTGATATGTGGACCAAATGCTGGTCATAACACACAAGAACACAAGATGAACCCTAAGAATCACCAAGTTACCAAAAACACTCCCTCTTGCAAAAGCTTTCGAAATTCATAACTCAGCCACTCAATCTTCAAACAAACACCACCATTCATTTCTAAATCACTCACTAATCACAAACCAACCATTGAAACAGCCAAAAGCACCTCATACACCAAATACGATTTATGACCAGTTGGAGTGCAAACCCACAAACCAGCCATCCTCAAAGCTTTCCAAGCATTGCAACTTCTTCAGGAAGGTCATTAGAGGCATTTTGCACCAAGGAAGTAGCCAGAAAGCTCAAGGGTGAAAAGCTCCATCTCAGGTAGCCATTCGAATTAATTTTTCCAGAACTTCCTTTTTATGTTACAAAATGATTAAGCATGTTTTACTGATCACACTGAACTTGGAATTTTTGAAAATGGTCAAGAATTGAGTGTGTATTAATTATTTGAAATTTCTGCCATGTTTATGTTTCTCTTCGAATCTTGAGTTTGAGTGAAAAGAAATGAGGTTTGAGGGTGGATTTGGGTTCAGGGAAGTGGGAGGAGTGAATCTGGAGCTTTAGAGCTCCAGAAAGTGCCTAGGGAAGAAGATTGAGTTTTTCAGGTAAGGGTGTCACTGGAGAAGACGGCCAGAGCTCTTCTCCGGTGACCTGAATGTCATTAAGTGTTAATTAGGGTTAGGGTTTCTGTTTAAACGTGGACCCTTGGATCTCCCTTCCCGCGCGTGTTTGTGTGGTTGAGATTAGCTCATTAGTTATTAATCTGAATTAATTAATTAGTTAATTAGGTTTAATGAAATTTGAATGTGGGCCTTTAGATCTGGCGCGCAGTCAACCCCCATAAACCCAGATTCAATCTCAACCATCCCTATTGCATACTTCAGCTTTATTTAATTTTTATTTCATTTTTCTCATTTAATTTTGTATCATTTATTTAAAATAGCAAGAAATTTCTAAAAATATTTTTATTTTGCATTTTGATTTCAAATAATTTTATCAACCCAATTTTTTATTTTATTTTTATTTTTTGCATTTAAAAATCATTTTTTAGACATTTAAATGTTTATTTTAATTAACTAATGAAAATTAATTAATTAAAATATCATTTAGGTTTCTAAAATATCCCAAAAAATTCATATTGCATCTTTAAACATTTAGAGACATTGTCATACCATCCACACAAATTTCTTTTTGGTTTTGAATTTTTTTTGATAATTTTCTTGAATTTAGGGTTCATAAAATTCACATTTTAGAACCCTAACTTCAAGAATTATTTTCTGCCTAACCAAGAATGGTATGATAATGGTTCTTTTTGCATTGATCTTCATTTGAAATGTATTTTCTAGCATAATTTTGTCATGAATTTCTTCTGCATTTTTGAATTGATTGGCATTTTTCCCCTTTAGGTACCTTAAAACCCTAGATAACTTAGAAAAATCATATCTTTCATTAGGTTAAGAGTTAGGTCTTCTCCTTTGGGGTGTGATATCATATGGGGTTAGGGTTCTTTTGATTGCATTTTCAATTTTTTATCTTGTCATTTGCTTCTGTGTTTGAGTTTTGCATCTCATGTTGCATGAAAACTCTAATTTCTCATCTTCTCTTGCATACATCTTGCATATGTTTGCATTCATGAACTTGCCATGACATTTCTTGCATCCACATGACATATAAGACATCCTAGGACACATTAGAATCATGCTTGATCATTTCCTCGTCCATTTGCCATGTTATGCATTCATTACATTCCATGTGCATTCATGTACTTTCATGCTTCTTCCATGCTTCATTTGCATTCTCATCACTTGTATGATCATTCACAACTCTTGAAATACATTTGCATCATCTCTTAGCATCATTTGCATCATGTTTATGCTTCTGGTTTTGGTTTGAATCCTTGCATTCATTTCATTTTTCATTTCATTTCATTTCCTTATGCTAACTTTTCAGGTGGTAAGTATTTTGAGAAGTGAATTTGCCTTCACTTCTCACAATCTCTCCTCATCTCTCTTATGCATCCTTTCTGCATTTTGTATTTGTATTAGAGTGAGCTTGATCATTCATGTTCCCTCATTCACTTTCTTTCTTCAAGCAACTTATCTTCTTAAGTGAAGTAAGTTGACTTGCTTCTTCTGCTTCTCCTCCTTTCATCTGCTTCTTCCTTGGTGGCTCTTCTTGAAGATCTCTTGCAAGCCTCATAAACCCTAGGTACACCCAAGCATGATAACAATTAGGTTTTGATTAGTCCCCCATTAGTTCTACCTTTGTGTCATCTTTTGTGTCTCTCTCCTCATCTCATAATCAGAGACTAAACCTTTAAGGTTTTAAGGCTTTGTGATTAAGCTTATGCCTGCATCCTTCTCTTAGGATGGAGTGTATAATTTTAATCCTAAGTGTTAAACCCTTAATTTGTTTAAATCCCTTAAATCAATCCATCTAATAATCACTAAGACATCAAACTTGTAACTTGGGCCTTGCATTAGGGTTCTAATTCTTCCTTAATTGGTTAAGAAGGACTGACCCTAGTGTTAATGGACAAGTCCCCTTCAAGTTGTCTTACAAACCATAAACTTCACTTCTTAACCTTACCATTAACTAAAATCCACTTTAATAAAGGCTTTGTTTTGTCATGAGGTTAATCCCTAATCATAGATTAAGTTGGGGTATCTTCCTCAGCTTAAATGTTCTCATCTATCATCCTTCTATTAGGATGGTGTAATGGGTCCATTAAATCCTTGATTATGGCTTAAACTCATTACTTAGCACTAAACAAAAACTCCAAAAACATCTAAGTAATTGCAAGCAGGTTAATGATCTTAACCCTACATCATGGTGATTAAGTGTGAGGTGTTTACTTCATACTTAAGGTATTCTCATTACCCCTAATCAAAGGGAATATGTGATGAGTTTATTAACCCTTGGTTTAGGCTTAAGCTCATTAACTTATGACAAATCCAAAAAGCAATAAAAGATTGAAAACACCAAAAAAAAACAATAACCGTTTCCTCCGGGATTCTTTTCTCATCTCATTCACTCATAAACGAGAACTCGCTTCTTCCGTCTAATGCAAGACAGTTTGCACCTGAGCCAGACAGGTCATACACTTGAGCATAGACAAGTAAGCAGTTCACAAGTCAATTCACCTTTCAATCTCTTTGAGTCGATCTACGGTGTTCTGACTTCCTCATTGCACGAGAGGATACGTATGCATAACTTAACAGTTATCGAACAAAAGTCTCTGTATATTCCCCCTTTTCCAGCATTATTCTTTAAGCCTTATTCCTGAGCAATCCCATTCACATCTCTTTTGCACTAACACATGTACATTCTTTTCCACCTGTTGCACACAGATAGCACTGACACTACCCCTTTAAACACAAATCTTTTAAGCGTGGATCCCATCGAGTACGACGGACAATCTGGGTGCTAATACCTTCCCAGGTTGTAACCAACCCCCTTCCTCAGTTTCTCTGGTTCACGAGCGTCTTGTCCATATCTTTCTAGGTTTATGCAGCATTACCTTTCCTTCGGGATAAAAATTCCTAGCTGGAGACTCTTTTCAGATCATCTTCATGTTCTCTTTCGCCAACTGTTTGCGCTTGTACCGGGATGCAAATCTTCGGGAGCAACACTATGGAAGTTGCTTTCAGAGCCATAATAATTTGTGAAGTCTGAAAAGATGTTAGAACATCATCTCAGGTGTGTGTGATATGATCAGTTGTATATTGTTGTTCTTTGTATCTAAACTAAACATGGCGAGATTATGCTCAAAAAGTGAAATAAGTGGCAGTTCCTCATCTTGAGAATGCTGAAATATCAGTGTGCTTTCATCTGGTGTCAAGTGGTCATCCTCAGAAGGAGCTTTGGTTGTTCATGACAGGGAATTAAGATTGTTATCGATGGTTTATTAATGCAATGGTGCAAAATGATTCTATAGAGACTATTTTACTCAAGGAAATGTGTCATCCTTGGTATGGCTATGAGGTGTAGCTCTTAACTATTCCTTCTGAAGTTTCAGACAATGGCAGGTTTAAGGACTTTGGAGAAGCACTGGATGAATTTCATCAATTCGTGAGATTGGTTGGAATTACTGCAAAATCAACAGAATGGAGGTCGTCTACTCAAACTTGGTTGGTGAATCAAGTCTATGAGAGTATGAGACTATTGTTTTGTTTAGGGAGGAAGTTATTTCAAGTGGCAGAAGAAGGATCTGAATTCAATAGCTGGATGTTGACTCATAATGTTCTAACATCTAGTTCAACAATCAGAATCTCAATTAGTGAAGTGGAACATCAGTTTAAGATATGATGATCTACAGGAATGAAAAATTGAATGCTTCTAAAAGATGGCTCTCTTAATAGTTTGTTGAAGTTGCAAGAAGAAAATTATATTACATGCTTAGATATTCGAAGTATGGTTGAGAGTAAGCAAGTGGAACATGTGTTTTGAAGATCAATTTTAGTAAGTAACTCAGAGTATCTTTGTGAGATTTTTGACAAACGTGAAGAAGACAATGTGTGGAAGTTGGATTTTTCATATAAGGATTCATAAATAGGGTGATCAGACCGTGGCAACTAGTTGATCTCTATAGGGGATTTGAAGAATCAAGAAAATCATAGTGTGGCAGCTGGTTGGTCTTGAGCATTGTCTTGGAACAAGTTGCTCTTGGGCAGAAGAGTGATGAGTTGAATACTCAAGGAGTTTTTGTTCTTCTGGAAGATGGATGAGAGTTTATCTCTCTTTCTGTAGTTCTGATTCAAGCTGGTGGCACAGTGTTGTTGAAGGTCTTCCGTTCTTGGATTACTATGTTATAGTAAGTCCAGTCGGTGGATCATATCAAGAATCCTGGTGATGATGTCTTGGTGTATGGAAGATGTTCTAACTAGTGTTAGGACATTATCTGGGATGACTGTCTACATTGCATCTAATTAGAGTCTACCTTATCATATGGGAGAATAATGAAGTAGAAGGTTTGTCTTGAAAAGAGATTGTAGAGAAGACTAAAGTAGACCAGGTAGTGATTTCTTAGAAGCTTAAATGTGGATATTCATCAACTGATCCTATTGTCAGAGTTAGATGATTGAATGAGTATTGTTTGGAGTGTCATGCCAAGAAGAAAAGCCTGTGAAGGAAACATAGTCCTAGTGTCAAGTCACAAGTTAATCAGTTGTTGGAGCATGTGTTGACAACAATCCAAGAGGGGATCATGTGTTTATTGGTATAAGGGATGATTGTGTTCAACATGTGGGTTGAACAAAGAGTGAGCTCTTGAAGGCATGAAGATGCATCTTATGTTTTTCATTCATCAAAGTACGAAGAAGCACATGTCATCCTTGATAGGGGAGAGTGTTACATTTATGTGCAGTTGGTCTTGTGAAGTTAAGGGGAAGTAATAGTTTACTTGGTGATCTAGACAGTACATGTCATGGTTAAAAGGAGTGAACAAGAAATAATATCAAGTGCACTATGATTGTTCATATTCAGAATGGTTGTCCTCTGATAAGGATCTGTGATGTCACACATCAAATTGTATCTTGGTCTACTAAGTATGGTAAATTATTTCTCAGATTGATATATTTTACTTAGTTTTGTGAAGCTAGCTCACTAAGGAGAAGTTTAAAAATTGTTGTGTGCTCTAAATAAGGGTTGTCTTATGTGTCTAAAGGGAAATATGAAGCCA
Source organism: Lathyrus aphaca (assembly GCA_963966055.1). Lineage (NCBI taxonomy): Eukaryota > Viridiplantae > Streptophyta > Magnoliopsida > Fabales > Fabaceae > Lathyrus > Lathyrus aphaca. The sequence continues at coordinate 153,162,439 of OZ014521.1, forward strand.
TATGGACACAGTTATTATCTGCAGCATTAATTGAATACATAAGGGGTTATGGACTATGCATGTAGTGTTGCTAGCAGACAGGTTGTGGTATGTCAGAACATGTTTCAGAACATGTGTGTCTTGAGGAAAACTAGGAGCTTTTGTGGATGGTACTGGCAGTAGGGTGTGAAACGCATGTTAATTAAAGCCAGACTTTCAAAATTTGTTTTGGAAGGTTCACTTTAATTGGTGTAGAAGATTTTGCACCTAAAATAACAGGTCTTTACCAAGAACGCATCTGCATTCGAGGCACAACTATTACTTTCTAGGTAAGGTCTTGTTATTTATATAGATCATTTCTTCTCCTCCAGCATGTGCGTGCTTACAACATTTCTTCTTTCTCATGGGTTTTATTTGTATCTGGGTGAGTATTGTGTGGGTTTAGTGTTGTGAAGGATGTGTTTGTAAATTTTTGGCTAAAGGGGGGGGGGGAGAAAGGGTTTGTTCAGATGATGTGTTTGGAGTTGTTGTTCCAATGGTTGTGTCAGATGTATTCCAGGTGTGGTGGTTGGGATGTCAAGATGGATGTGGAATAATAGTCATTGTGACTTGTGTCCTGAGTTATGAACACAATTGTGACTTGTTTTCTGAGTTATATAAGGGAACGAGTGATCTGTTCTCTTATTCCACCATTGGCCTCCTTGAGAGTGAGTGTTTCTAAGCCTGTGAGGAATGTTTCTGGGAACCTTAATGGAAAGGGGTAGTGGTGGATTGGTTCTGTCAAGAGTTCAGGACTTTCTGCTCTGAGTTCAAGACTTTCTACTTCTTGTCCAGTGTTGTTTCCACTAATGCTGAGGAAGGCTATTGAGGAAGATGTCGAACAACATGTCCTGACATTATGAAGAAATGGTTGTTGTTGTTTTTTCAGTTTTTCTGTTGTAATATTGGTGTATTTCATTTATTTGTTTTAGCCAAAATTTGCCAAAGGGGGAGATTGTTAGTTCTTTATTTTTAGGATTGATATCAATTTTGTAAAACAAATATAGCAACAATATATTGTATAGGATCTTGCTAAATAAGAACATGTTAAGCAAAGAAGACCTATTGTGCACTTGCACATGTTGAGTTGAAGTATTTGAACATCTGGAGCAACATGTCGATGAAGATGTCATATACAATTCATTCGACATCATGAACTGATACAGGTGGATATAAGATTCTGTTATAATTTAACATAAGCAGAATATTCAGAGAATTTAAAGCAATCCTATGTGGCGCTGAATTAAAGATCATGAAGACTCAAATTTGTATTAGAGACAAATATTGAATAAATATAGAGATATTTTAGGAAGTTTAGTTTAAAATATCTTTTTCTAAGCAGATTTTTCTGCATATTTGTAGCAGTTGTTATGCTGCATTTTAGAAGGCCTAAAATCCAATTGGGAATAGGTTATAAAAAAGAGTCTTGTAACCTAGGTTTAGTAACCAACCAAATATGTAAAATTTGTATCATTAGGGTTGAGTCATTATAACAGGCGTATGCTTAAAGATGTAATCATTAGGGCCGTTTCCTTGTAATCCTCAAAGTTATTAAGTAAGAGGTATTTTGTACTTGATTGAAGCTTTGAAGCAAGGTTAAGATGCTGTCATGGAAGTATGTCTTCTGATTCTGAATTGTTAGTTTATTATCACTTTGTGATTGAGGGGGAATGAGATAGGTTTCTCATATTTAGGAGTTCCTAGATAGAAGTTGCATTGGTAGTGATTAAGTGAGAAGACCGTAAACTGAGATGTTTGTTGAGGGTCTTTGAATTGATACTACATAGTGAATTTCCTCCTATCTTAGTAACCCCCATAGTAGATGTGATTGCATCGAATTGGGTTAACAATTTGATTGTGTTGATTATGCTTTATGTTATACCCCAAAATTTTCCCTCCCACAATCAAGATAATATCTCTCAAGACTTCTAAATGATCATAAGCTTCTCAAGATTCTCAATTGATCAAGAAGTGTGGAAGTTTCCCCAGACAATGCCTCCTCCTAGACAAAGTGTCCAAAACTAGGGTTTGAGTTTCCTCGGGTTAAAATGATTTTCAAGGCCTCAAGTGAGCTTCATAACATCCCACATGTATTCAAGAATCCCCATATCAAGTTTCAAGCCTTTCCCAATAAGTTTTCCCAGTCAGATGATCAGATATGCAAAAATCAGTCAAAGCATTTAAAAAGTCAAACTGAGGTCAACTACGATCAAATCAAAGTCAAACTTCAGGATTTTTTTCCAACATCAAGTTTATGAAGTAAAATTCATCATTTGATCAAGGTTTGATCATGATTCATCAAGGAAGTTTCAGATCATCAAGAATCAGGAGTTTCTAAATTAGGGTTTTCTTAAGAAAAGTCAACTGAACTTTGACCAGCCATAACTTTCACATGCTACATCAAAAAATTCCCATCCAAAGCTCATTTTGAAGGAAATTTAATTCTCTACAACTTTGTGTCTCACAATCCAATCCTAAAAATGCTTCATTTGGAAGGTATGAGCTAAAATATTACAGGTCATTTCAAAAGTCAACATCTTCCAAAGGGCATAATTTGAAAATGGTAAAAGATATGGACATGAGACAAAATAGGTTTGTTAGAGGACTCTTTAAGATTTCTAAAATGTCCAATAAAACCTTCATAGCCTTAAAATTGAAGGATTTGTGCCTTATCAAAGTTGGGAGATTTTTGAGGGGTGTATGAAGAAAATAAGGCCTTAAAACGAAATTTTTCCAAATTGGCCTATCATTTTGCAATCCAATCTTTATGATGACATCAAGCACGACCCAAAACCAAAGAGTTCTGATTTTTATTATTTATTTATTATTTATTTGGATTTTATTCATTAAAATTCAATTTAAATATAAATTAAATATGAAAAATCAAATAATGGTCAAGATATTTGATTGGAAATCATTTAAATCATATTTAGAATGATTGGAAGTCAATTGAAGTCAGATTGATCAAAATTGGAAAGGTTTTGTAAGATTTTTTTTGAATATTTGACATAGGGATTTCTTCATGATCAAGTAATCCAATTTTGTACAAGGCCCATGGTTTTTTCTGACCTAATTCATTCACTACATAAACATGAAGCTTGGACAACATTAGGGGACGCATTTTTTGCAGCCAAGAACACATATCCAAAGTTCAAAATATCAAGAATTTTCCATATTAGGTTTCACCAATCCAACCATCTAAAAGGAGTTTTAAATGTTGATAAACCTTCTTTGAGGCCATTAGAACGTGTTTGAACAATCATATCCATCAAAAACATCATGAGACATGGATCCCGAATGCGTTTTTACTCTTAAAATTCAAATTTTCGATTTCACTAATCCATCATTTATTAACTATTTTTGATGTTTGTTAGGTGTTTGTTGTGATGTGTAGAACAATTCTGGAGATTTGAATGAGGTCCCATATGTTGCACCCCAAAATTTGCCCTCACAATACAAGACTTTGTGTGCTAAGAAGGTTCACAAGGTTCACAAGATTCACAATGCTTACAAGACCTTTCATGAGATTCATGAAGTCTACAAGGCACTTTATGAGGTTCACAAGGTTCACAAGGTTCACAAGACCTCCCATGAGGTTCACAAGACATTTTATGTTGGTTCACAAGGTTCACAACTGGTCAGAAGAGGTGACAATTCCCTCAGACAATGCACCTCCTAAGCAGTGCATCCAAAACTAGGGTTTTGACTTTAATCAGGCTAAATGAATTTCCAAGACTTCAAGTGAGCTTCATAACATCTTATATGTGTCTAATAATCCCCATGACAAGTTTCAAGACTTTTCTCAAAAGTTTGCTCAGTCAGATGATCAGATAAGTCAAAATCAGTCAAAGCAGTTAAAAAGTCAAACTGAGGTCAACTGTGGTCAAACCAAAGTCAAACTTCATGATTTTTTGCCAACATCAAGTATATGAAGTAAAATTCATCATTTGATCAAGGGTTGATCATGATTCATCAAGGAGATTCCAGATCATCAAGAATCAGGAATTTCTAAATTAGGGTTTCCTTAGTAAAAGTCAACTGAACTTTGACCAGCCATAACTTTCACATGCTTCATCACCAAGTCTCCATCCAAAGCTTATTTTTAATTAAATTGAATTCTCTACAACTTTGTGTCGTACAAGCCAAGCCCAAAAATGCTTCATTTGGAAGGTATGAGTAAGACATTATAGGTCCTTTTGAAAATCAACAAAAAGTCAACAACTTCAAAAGAGCATAACTTGAGAATGGTAAATGATATGGACATGAAACCAGTGGGGTTGGTTAAAGGACTCTTCAAGCTTTCTAAAATGTCCAAGAACACCCTCATAGCATTAAAATTGAAGGATGTGTGCCCTTGCAAAGTTGGGAAATTTTGGGTTGGTTTATGAAGAAAATGGAGGTCTAAAACCAATTCCTTCCAAATGGGCTTGCCAAATAATGACCCAATCCACATCAAAACATCTTGCACGAAATTAAATTGATTTATTCATAATTTTATTCATTTTGTTTTTATTTATTATGATTTTTATATTAAAAAATCATTTTAAATTCAAATAAAATATAAAACAATGAAAATTTAATTTGATTGGTTTCTAGAAAGTTTTAAATTATAATTATACTTGATTGATACAAGAGTAATGAGAATCATCCTAAAATAGCAATGTGAGATCAAGGATATTTAAATTTTAAAGCCAATCTTTTTCAATCTCCAAATGATCCAAATATCCATCAAATTGGTGAAGTCTTTGACCTAATTCACTCACTCATATATAATGAACACTTAACAATTCACCAGCCACGATTTTGCAGCCTCCAAGAGTAAGTTTCACACTTCAAAAATTCAAGCAAAAACTCCAATTCGGTTTGGCACTTATAGCCCTTTTTCAAGATAAACCAAAGGTTGCAATTTGTTCCTTGAAGTTTAGTGATTAATTTTGGATCATAACATCATTCATTCATGCCCTAAATCGTGAAAACCGAATGCACTTTGTTCATGTTTTAAAAATTTTCGATTTGAATGATTTACACATTGTTAATGAAAACTAACTGTTGGTTTGTGTTTATGATGATGTTTGGATGCTTTCTGGATAAATTAATTTGATTTTAGGTCCAAGATGGAGAAATCACCATTGCTAGGGTTTCGGCCAAGCTTTTAGGGTTCCATGATAAACCTAAAATAAATGAATTCTAAGAACACAGCACAATCATGTGAACTCTGGGAATCATAATACACAAATTAATTTTGAGAAATTTCACTGTTTTGATGGTATTCCCAATTTCGTAGGTTTATGTTTTGAAAAATTCACAGGAAATTGTGTAAGAAATTTTGCAGGTGATTTCGCAGGTAAAAGGTAGAAGAAGAAGAAGCTGCGCGCGAAATTCCAGATTTGAATTGTGGTTTTAAAATATTATGATTTGATTTCTGTTTTATTTCACAAGCGTACAGCTTGTCCCAGTGGTGAAGCCAACGCGTGTGTTGTTAAAGGGCAGGGGTTCGAATCCTGGTTGCAGCGTTTTTTCTTATTTGTTTCCTTTTAACTGTTAGACTTAAAATATAATGATTGGTGTTGCTTATATTGCCAGATGCGCTCACCCAGCAGGATTGGTAACGTGATTGTGTGTTTGTTGGTAAGGTCCTGGGTTCGAATCCCCCAGGCCTTTTGGTTTTTCTTCTTTTTTTTGTGATTTTTCAGGATAAGGCATAAAAGCAATTTGGCTCACTCTTCTATCACCCGCGCGCTGGTAGCCTGGTGATATGTGTTGCTGATGGCAAGCCAAAGGTGTTGGGTTCAAACCTCAGCCAGGTAAGTTCCAATTTTTTTTATTTTGTTTAATTTGTTTTGTTAATTATATTAATGTTAATTAGGAATAATCATATATATATATATATATATCTTATATTTTCTAAATTCTAAAAATTATTTTCTAAAATTCTAAAATTAGTTTTTTTTATTTATTATTATGTACTTAAATAATATTGTATATTAAGTTATAAACCTTAAAATATTTGTTCTAAAAAACACTAATATTTTACAAACCCTAATTTATTTTTTTCTAAACAATTAAAAAACCTAATTTTATTTTGTGATTTTAATTTCTAATTTTTGTAAATATAATTGTATGATCACATTTTTTAATCATGTACATATTTTATTTAATATAATTAAATTTTGTAAATACAATTATAATTAATCCTATTTTTCATAATATGTAAATATTCTATAAATTATTTATAATATAATTTTGTATGTAAATAATTTCTATTATATGTTTAAAAATTGCTAATTTAATTTTAATTATAATTTACTTTTCATAATATGTTCATAATTTATTTAATTTGTTTATAATTTTAAATTTTATAATAATTGATATGATTGTTTATAATTTTTATTAACCATTAAAATTTTGTTTATTATAATCTTTTTTGTTTATTATTATTAACCATGTTTATTGCTAACCCCATTTATTCTTAAATTATGATTACTATTATTATTTTCACTAACCCAATTATATTGCTTATTTATTTTGCTTATTATTTCTATTTTGCTTATTTATTTATTTATTTATTTTGCTATTTATTTAAATTACTTCTATTATTATTTTGTAATTGCTCCTGGATGTAATTTTTTGTAATATTTAAATTAGTTATTTTTATGCCATGGTTAGTAAATAGGGAGTGTAAATATACTTGTAATTTAAAATTGATTTAGATCACTTAATTTCAAAGAATAAATATTAAATTGAACACTCACACACGTAAGTCGATCTTTGATCGCCATCTCACTTTCTAGGGTTACCTCTCATTGTTGCCTAATCATAAGGTTAAGTAGGGTGTATAAAGCAAAAATTCCCTCAAAGTAAAGTCATCTAGTCCCTTCACAATCAAAGATCAAGTCCCTTACATGGTTGCCTTCATAATGATCTTGTCCCTTTTCGAATAATGATGACAGTCCCTCCAAAAATGCTTAATACACCCTACAGTTGCCTACACTAACAGATGACCCTCACTTGTCCCTCACATCCAAGGTAATGACTACCTATTCCTTAATAATAGGGATAATCTTACCATTTAAAGGATTCAAGAACAGAAAGACTTAAACTTTAGGGTAGGTTCCTCATAGTTACTTGCTCACTATTCAAAAATTTCTCAAATACTTCACAAATTTCAAACAATTTTCAAACACAAGTTTTTTACGCATCCGTACATGGATCATTATCAAACTCTTATGAAAATTTTTATCCACACAATTCACATTTCAAAAACATTTTAGAGTGAGCTAAGTAACTAAGAGCCCATGGATAACCATGGATGTAAAGGGTGCTAACACCTTCCCTTTACATAACCTACCCCCCGGACCCAAAAATCTTTTAAAAGGTCTTTCCTGTTCTTTTATGCCTTTCCTTTGGATAAAATAAAAGTCGGTGGCGACTCTTGCTATCCGCAACATAACTAAAAGTCAGTTCTCCCACCGTGTTACACCATAGCCTAAAACCGATTCGGTTATAACTAGGGTTTCGACCAAACTTTTAGGGTTTTTTGATTTAGACCATATAAATGACATTGGTTGATAAATTTGAATCGTATAGAACCTGGACAAGCTATTGGTGTGTTCAATTTGGATGAATTTTTCTTGTTTTGTAGGTATTCAAGATTGCTGGTTTCCTGCGAAAAAATACACAAGAAAATTCATAAGTAAATTCGCAAGAATTTTCGCAGGAAAACCTGCGAAATTCCAAGGTTGAAGATGACCGGTGGCGTGAAAATCATATTTTGAAATTGCATCTTATTTTATTATGTATTATAAGCATTTATATTTCAGAAATATTGTGTAGCTCAGTTGGTGGAGGACGTGCGCATGTGAAGTCTTAGACCTGGGTTCGATCCCCAGGTTTTGTATATTTTGTTTTTAATCCATTTATTTTGCAGGTTGAAAATATAATGATTTGTTCCTATATGCTTATCACCAGCGCGTGTTGGCCTTGTTGGTTTTGTGCTAGACTATTGAGGTAAGGGACATGGGTTCAATTCCCAGGTCCTATCTTTTTGAGCATTTTCTCACTTTTTTCATATTTTCATATTTTTCTTTTATTATAACTTTATTTTAATAATTAATTAACTTATTAAATCTAAAAGTAATAATAAAAATTTTCTGTCTTAATTAAAAAATTTATTATTTCTTAAAAAATAAAGAGAAACATTTTTATTTTTTATAATAACTTTATTTTAATGTGTTTTACATATAATAATAATTTTGTAAATAAAACTAATTTATTAAGTTTAACTAATTATTTTAAAACCCTTATTTTTTTTAACCAACTCTAATAAAATCTAATTTTCTCTAACCCTAAATAAATACTTTTTTTTATAATACTTTTTTTTATAATTTGTATAAATTTTTAACATATTATTCTTATTATTATTAAACCATTTAAACTTGTATTTTTCTAATAATCTCTAACATTTTAATTTATTTAACTTAAAACAATTTCTTTTAAAAATTCTAATCTTTTTATTATTTCTTTATTATTACTTTATTACTTTATTGCTCTATTTATTATTATTACTTATTTACGTTTACTATTCTTGCTTTATTATTATATTTGCTTTATTATTCTTATTATTTATTTTTATCCAATTATTATGTATCTGCCAAAGTCTTGTAATAATCTGTAGATTTATTTTTTCGTCTTTATTTTCTTTATAAATTTTTAATTGCGTGGTTAGTAAATAGGGTGTGAAAATCTAATTGTGATTAAATAAAATTAGATAATTAATTAAAAAAGATTAAATATTTGAAATAAAACACTCACACACGTAAGTCGATCTTTGATCGCCATCTGCACTTCCTAGGGTGTTCCTCTTGGTTGCCTTCTTTAAATGGTCAAGTCCCTCGAATATAGGGGTGTCTTAAGCAAAATCCCTCCACGTATAAATCATCAAGTCCCTTCGAGGTTGCCTACAGAATAATGATCGTATCCCTTCGAATAAATGATGATAGTCCTAACGAATTGCTAAAGACACCCCTTAAGTTGCCTTCATTGATCATACGATGACCCTACGCCCGTCCCTTAAACAAATCCAAGGTAATGGCTACTTATTCCTTAATAATAGGGATAGTCTTACCCTTGAAAGGACATATAAGAACATGAATGACTTAGTCTAGGGTAGGTACCTCATAGTTACTTGCTCACTCTTCAAAAATACTTTTCACACCTCACAATATTTTCAAAACATTTTCAAACAAGGCTTTGTATACATCCATACAAGGATCATTACAAAGTACTTAGAAAATTTCTAATCACACACTACACTTTCCTAAAACAATTAAAGTGAGCTAAGTAACTAAGAGCCCATGGATAACCATGGATATAAAGGGTGCTAACATCTTCCCTTTATATAACCTACCCCCCGAACCCAAGTCTTTTAAAAATAGGTCTTTCCTGTTCTTTTATGTCCATTCCACTTGGATAAAATAAAAGTCGGTGACGACTCTTGCTATCCGCAACATGACTAAAAGTCAGTTCTCCCACCGTGTTACACTTTCATGTATTATATCATGTTGTGTCTTACTGGATGTCAAACCAAATGTCTAAACATCCTGTAAGATAATCAGAATCTATTATAACAGAATTCCGTATTGTTATTATTTGTGTACCTTTCCTTGTTAACAGTAACAAAACATATGTCTTGACATCATATTCAACATCTAGTTCTGTCATACCAGAATTTCAGTCAACATAAAACCCTCAATGAGGAACATGGTGAAATTTGCAAATGACAATACTCTAGAAGCTGAAGGTATTGGTGATGTTCTGATTTTGAGGAAAGATGGAAAGAGTTCAAAAATTTCCAATGTATTGTACATACCAGGCATGAAGAGCAATTTTCTCAATATAGGGCAGTTGGTCGAAAATAAATATAAGGTGTTGATTGAAGACAAGATGATGAGAGTTCTCAACGTAGATGGTAAGTTGATCTTAAAGGTTCCAATGTCTCAGAATAGAATCTTCAATATTGAGCTTAATGTGATGAAGCATAAGTGCCTTGCATCTGCAGCTAGTAGCGATGAATAGATATGGAATTATAGACTTGGCCATCTCAAATTCAAAGACATCATAGACTTGAAGAGAAAAAATATGGTTTCAGGATTAACAGAAATCGACATCCCAGATGAAGTATGTGAAGAATGTGTGCAGGCAAAGCAACACAAGAATAACTCCAACAAGGATGTAGGAAGCAAGTCAAAGGAAGCTCTTGAATTCATATACTCTGATGTGTTGGGTCCCATCCAAGTGGATTTGATTGGAGGTAACAAATACTTTGTCACATTTATAGTTGATTGCTGTAAAAAATTATGGACTTAATTGATCAAGAAGAATAGTGAGGTGATCAAGGTATTTACTAAATTTAAATCTATGGTCGAAAGACAAAATGGTCGAAAGTTAAAGATTCTAAGAACTGATGGTGATGGAGTGTATGTGTCGAAAGACTTTGATGAATTATGTGAGAAAGAAGGGATTATGCATGAGGTGGTGTCAACCTATTATCTACAGCAGAATGGAACTAAAGATAGAAAGAATAAAACCATCATGAACATGGTGAAATGTATGTTAAAAGGAAAGCATCTACCCAAACAATTATGGAGAGAAGTTGTGTTAACTGCAACATATATTTTGAATAGATGTCCGACGAAGAAGCTATAAGGAATCACACCAAAAGAATGTTGGTCTATTGTCAAGCCTAGCTTGAGTCATTTGAAGGTATTTAGATCTATAACACATACGCATTTGCCTGATCAATTGAGAAGAAAACTTGATAACAAGTCAAGTTAATTGATTATGATAGGATATCATTCGACTGGAGGTTACAAGTTGTTCGACCGAGTAAACAAGAAAGTTGTGATCAGCAGGGATGTGATCATAGATGAGCTTAAAGAATGGGATTTGAATGAAAATGTCAAGAAAGATTCAGTTAGAATCTTATGTGAAGAACTATCTAGTGAAGTCGAAAGAGATGTTCGACAAGAAGAATTCAGAGGTTAAACAGGTCCAAGCAAACCTCAAAGAACAAGACAAATGCCTGCAAGGTTTCAAGAGTGTGTAATTACATCAGATGATGTGGTCAATTATAAAGGTGATCTGATAAACTATGATTTATATGCAAATGTCAAACAAGTCAATGAAGCTAAAACATTGAAGGATTCAAAGTGGGTGAAAGCAATGAATAAGGAACTGAAGTCCATTGAAGTCAACATCACTTGGTCACTTATCAAATTGCCTCAAGGAAAAAAGGAAATCGATGTGAAGTGGGATACAAGGTTTAGTTGAATCTCAAAAGATAAGTAACTCGACACAAGGCAAAACTTGTGGCGAAAGGATTTCTTTAGAAGGAAGGAATAAAATTCTACGAAGTTTTTGCACCTGTTGCTAGGCTCGAGACAATCAGGCTTGTTGTTGGTCTAACAAACTTGAACAAATGGAAAATGTGTTAGATGGATGTGAAATGTGCATTCCTGAATGATCCCTTAGATGAAGAAGTTTATGTTGCACAACCAGATGGGTTTGTGAAATAAGGAAAAGAAAGAAAGGTGCACAAGCTACATAAAGCCATGTATGGACTTAAGCATACTCCAAGAGCTTGGAATAAGAAGATAAATAACTTTCTCAGGGTGAAGGAATTTGTGAAGTTTATAAAGGAGCATGAAATATATGTAAGAATAAGCAATTGTTAATTGCTTATACTATATGTCTATGTCGATGACATGTTGATAACAAGAAGTTGCAAAAAGGATATCGAAGATTTCAAACATGACCTAAGCGAGGAGTTTGAAATTTCAGACTTGGGAAATCTCTCATATTTCCTTGGCATCAAATTCTACAAGAACGGTAGAGGTTTGATGATGCACCAAAGAAGATATTCAGGCAAAATACTCAAGAGATTTGAGATGTAAGATTGCAACCCAAATTTGACTCCCGCTGAGTCTAGATTGCAACTATTGAGATATTCAAATGAAGATGATGTTGACCTAACGTAGTATACAAGACTCATTGGTTAATTAAGATACCTTTGCTACACAAGGCCTAACTTAGCATACATTGTAGGTATAATGAGTAGATTCATGCAAAAGTCAAAGTTATCACATCTAGCAGCGACGAAGAGGATACTAAGGTATCTGAAAGGAACTCAAGACTATGGAATTTTGTTTACTAGAACTGGTGAAGGAAAAGAATGCAAGACAATGGGGTAAGCTGAATTAGGTTGGTGTAGTGATGCTGAGGATCAAAAATCCACATCTGGATATGTGTTTATGTTAGGTGGTGCATCAATTGCTTGGAGTTCAAGAAATGATCAAGTAGTGGCATTCTCATCATGCAAAGAAGAATACATATTTGTTTCACTGTGTGCATTTCAAGCAACATGGATGGTCAACCTGGTCGAAGAGATTACAACAAAAAGTCATGGAGAAATTACCATGAAGATCGACAACATGTTTGCTATCAATTTAGCGAAGAATCTGGTAGCACATGGACAAAGCAAGCACATCGAAATGAGGTTCCATTATCTTTGAGATTAGTTAGTAGATGTGAAGATGGATTTGGAACACTACAAAACTAATAATCAGATTGCAGATATCATGACAAAGGGAATGCATGTTGAAGTGTTCAAGAAGCTAAGGTCTATGATGAATATAAATAACTTATACACAATGAATTAGGTGGTGTGTTGAAAATGTAATTCCTTATGTCGAATCAGTATAGCTCAACAGAAACAAGGGTGTGTCGAATCATCAATTGTGTTTCGAGTTGTGTTAGTGTGTCGAAGTGTTGAAGCATGTTACTTCACACAAAAATTCTACTTAGGCCTATTTTAGCAATGTTAACTATTTTGGGCTTTTATAGTTTTTGGGATTTGGCTTGGGGAGTAGGCTAACCTAAATTTATAAATAGGGAGTAACCCTTATTTTTTAAATAGGAACTCATAACATTGTATTCACATATTTGCAGTTGCAAAGTGAATAAAGAAGTTTTCCACAGTTTGTAGACAGAGAGAACTCTGCAGAAAATATTCATCTTTTTCTCCAATGTTCTTCTTCTTTCTTTCTTTCTTAATATTTCTTTCTTTTCACTGTCATTGCATGATTGATAACAATCTTGTTTATTAATATTGAGTGAAATTATCCATAGGTTGTGGTGGATTTCCAACAATATGAACCTAAGATATATAAATTAAGTAACTTGTGGTATGATATAATCTTCAACATTCAACACTAAGTTATAAATTTTTCTTTGTTTGATATACCTTCATTCCATATACACAATCTTAATTCTTTTTAGGTGGAAGTCGTGTGCTTCTAAGTTTTGTCTCTAACCTCTCATTTAATTCATTCATCGATTTTCAAAGCAAGACTATATCATCTTCAAAAACATACATACATCTCGAGTACTAGATCTTGAATTTGTTTTGTAAGAACACCTAAAACTAAAATAAAAGTAAGGGTTTAAGGTTGAACCTTGGAAATTTCTTATTCTCATGGGAAAATTGTCGTTCTCTCCATCAAGTGTCCTCAAACTTGTTGAGCTCTCAAACATACCCACGGTAGCTCGAATATAGGAAATCCTAACCCGTTTATAATTTATGTCTTTCCACAAAACATTTTTAAGCACTCTATGATACACCTTATCCAAATTAACCAAAAATAAATGCAAATCTTATTGACCTATCAAATATCGCTCCATCACACATCTTAGTAAATAAATTGCTTTAATTGTCATTCTCTCAAACATAAAGCCAAAATGATAATTGTTAACTTGAGTAACTTTTCTTAGTCTCAATTCAATAGCATTTCCCATAACTTTATGTCACGAGTTATAAGTTTGATTCTCATATAATTTATACAATTTTGTATACACCTTATTTTTATTGATAGGAATTAAAGTGTTTCTTCTTCTTTCACATGAAATTTTCTTTGACCTTATCGTTTTATTAAAAAATATGGTGAGTCACTCAATGCCTATATCTCTCAGATTTTTCCACACTTTAACAAGTATGTTGTCTCGCCCAAAAACCCTAATATTACTCATTGAACTGAGACCTTCTCTACTACAATTAGTATAACAAAACCAATTCACGAGTCTGCCTTCAGAGAACCCGAATCAACACCTAAAAGTCTTTATACAATTAGTAGATACTTTTAAAACCAATGGTGCTACTCCTGAGGTGGTTCGTCTAAGACTATTTTCTTTCTCCCTCAGAGATAAAACCCTTACATGGTTAGATTTCCTTCCAACCAATTATATAACAACCTGGGAAGACCTTAGGAGAGTGTTCCTTGCCAGATATTTTCCCCCAAGTAAGACTGTTGTTCTTCAAAACCAAATAACTAGATTTACCCAAAACCAAGGTGAATCACTCTTTGAAGCTTGGGAGAGATATAAAGACCTATTAAGAACATGTCCACACCATGGCCTAGAACATAGGTTGATTATTCATACCTTCTATAATGGGCTTCATTATAACACTAATATGACCAACAACGTTGCCACTTGTGGCGCTCTGATGAATAAACCTTACCCTGAAGCTTACATTCTCATCGAAGAAATGGCCCAAAACCATTATCAATGGGGACAAAACGAGCAACAATGGAAAATAAAGAAGCCCAAGGAGTAATACATAAGTTCTATAGACATGATGCAAGCCAAAATGGACGCGTTAGCCCTGAAGGTGGAACATATGTATACAAACCCAACCACTGCAGTAACAGTCACGTCAAAATGTGAATTATGTGGAACCAAAGGACACCAATCAGCAGAATGCAATCTTTAAAATGGAACTCACTCAGACCAAGCCAATTATGCCTAAGGAAACCCATTTCTAACACTTATAACCTATGATTGAGGAATCACCCAAACTTTTCCTACAAAAACAATAACCTTATACAAAACCCTACACCTTCGAGACCACCAAGTTTTCAAGCCCAGAGACAAAACCAACCTGTGCAAGTTGTACCACCAAAACCCAACCTTGAGAAAATTGTGGAAAATTTCATCATGGCTTAGTCTCAACAAAACAAAGAATTCCTAAACCAGAACATTCATGTAAATGAAATGATACCCAATTAGGAACCACAGCTCAGTCTAAAACAAGCATCGTAGACCACACCTGAAGGACAATTCCCTGGACAACCTCAACAAAACCCTCGAGGACAAGCCAATGCCATTTGTAACACCCCATTTTTAATTATTGATCGTCAGATATTTTTGGTGTATTGTTGGCCTTGCTTAAGATATGTGTATCTAGAGATTTTGGTGTAGTGTCCTAGTGCACAAATAGACTTATGGTTTGGACAATATTGGTGAGGTGTGGTAATAATAGAATGGCACAATTAAATAGTTTTATTATTATTATTATTATTATTATTATTATTATCTTAATAATATTAGTAGAATTAGTATTATTATGAATATTTAATTCAATTTAAAATAATAAGGTTGAATAAGTAAAACATTATGGTGAGGGTAATGGTGGGAATTAAGCCTTAATCTGAGATTAGAAGAGGTTTAGTCAGAATAACTTTTGGAGACCAAGAGAGAGGGTTAGGAAGAGGAAGACCTTCTCCTAGGATAATCTTCATAGAGAAAATTCACAGGATTTTCTCCAAGGATTTGAGGTAAAGAGGAAAATGGGTTCATAATTGGTGATGATAACATGATGGGATAGTGATAGGTCCTTTCCCTCATGGGTTTTTCTGTATATGATGCAATATGATAATTTGTTGTGTGTATATCCTTTGTTGTGAAATCGTTCTGGTATAATTGAATTCGTATCTGAAAATATTGTTGTGGTTATTCTGTATGTTGCATTGTTGTATGGATTTGGTATTGTTGCAGAAGTAGATGACAAATCTAGATCTAGAATATTGATAAAAATGGATTTAGTAACATTAGGTGAAAGAATGATATGATGGATAGTGTATAACTTGTATAGAAAAATTCCTAAGATTCATAAGAATTGTGAAAACGAGAATCATTGGAAACAAAATCAGGATAAAGGAGAAAACATGAAAATTTGGTGATTTTTGTCCATATGCGTATGAAGTAGGTCATTACGCGTATGGCTTGCATGATATTGGTGTATTACGCGTATTAAGGATATGTTACATATATGGGTGTGCGTGAAAACAAGTCATTATGTGTATTGTAGTGAGATTACGCGTATGGAGAATGGATTGACACGACCATCTTGTCGCTCCCGGGATTTTCATCCTAGTACAAACGCGAAAGTGGCGCGGAAAGGTAGAGTCGCCAGCCAGACATTTTTATCCCGAATGAATGGGAAAGGCAATGTTGCACAAACCTAAGGAAGAAGGAAAGGACAAGGTCCTGCGAACCAAAGATCTGAGTTCGGGAGTCGGTTACGAACTGGGAAGGTATTAGCACCCCAGATCGTCCGTCGTACCCGACGGGATCCACGCTTGCTTGTTTGTTTCAAAGGGTGAGAAATAAAGATGCTGCTGAACAAAACCGCTAACTGGAAGAAAGGGAATGGAAAATGAGAAATGAACTGAGATAAGAAAATAGAAAGAAAGGGGAAATGCAGGGAAAATAAAGAATGTGCTCGAACGGGCCCTACCCCGCTGCCTACGTACCTCATCGGGATAATGAGGATCAGAGTCGACGTAGTTCGCCTAACCTAGGCGGGAACTATTTGTTTGTGTTTTTTACAGCTGGAACTGCGTGTGTCTATGCTCAGGTGTTGCAGGCTCGTCTGGTACGAGTGCGTTTACCGTCTTGCATGAAAGACAAGTCGTCGCAAGTTCGCGTTGTGAGTGAATGAGATGAGAAAAGAAGTTCCCGCAGGATAGTCGGTTATTGTTTGTTTTTGTCTTTTTAAAAGAAGTGTTTTTGAATTTGTTTGTGAACTGTCTTGTACTAAGACCTATCCATCGCGGTAAGTATTTACACCTCGCCCCGAAACAGGACGCGTATAAACATTCCGCAACAAAGTCTCGTGTCGTACAAGATTGTTCGGTTTTTATTAAGTGTTTTATTGCTTTTCTTTTGAGATGAGAAAGAGAATGACTCAAGTTGATAAAAGGAAAAATCTAAGGGACTAAGACTCAATCCTAATGTATTATGTATTTACAAAGTGATCCTAGTGGTTAGTGAGGTTTTCTATTCCTAATGGAAAAAGGAAAAGAAAAAAAGGAAAAAGGATGCAACTTACTTCCTAAGGAAGATAAGTTGGTCCTAACAATGGGGAATCCTACCAATCACAAATATGGAAGGAAAAATGAATTAAAAAGCCTAAAAGAAATGCATAAAAAATAAAGGATAAAGTGGAGTAAACTTACCTCAATCTTCCCCACTACAAAACAAGTGTTAATGCACATTTTTATTAAAAAGAATAAGGCAAACACACATTAATTAAATCCTAATTAAATCCTAAGGCACCTTAGACCTAAACTAGACTCTATTTTAATCCTAAAGGAACTAGAAAAATGCTAAAACCAAAATACAACACCTATTACAGCCCCTTAATACACAAACAGCTATGAAACTAAGCCCAACACCCACCAGCTTTTTACAGCCAGCATGCAACATGAAAAAGTAGGTGTAGAAAGTCAAATACATCATGCACACAACAAACAAATTTTACAGCAGCTATATACAAAAACAGCTATGAAATGCAAAATTCAGAATTGATTATTTTCATTTTTTATACACAAACTCAATAAAACATGCATTACTTTCCACATGAACATGCATTTTAACATGGATCAACACACCTAAATGGAAGAACATGAACATTTTTTTAGGATTATTCAAGAATGCATCACATATGGATTATGCAACAAGTATGCAAAATGTGGCACATGAACATGGCATATGAACATGATGATTATTGATTATGAACATACAACATGATAGCTCAACAAACATGCTAAACTCAATGCAAAATTCAGAAGTGAATTGATATGGATGATGTGATCAAGTATGCAACAAAATGAAATCAAATACACATACATACATGATTATGCAAAATGCAACATACATCAACATAATGAAATGCAAAATGATTTAATGCAATGTGAAACATGTAAAAACAGAATGCAACATGATTATTACATACCTAATGATGCATGAACATAGCAACAATATGCAAGAACTCAAGCCATACACAAAGAACACAAAAAAAACACATAATATGCGACATAAACGGAATTGTGTCGAAACGACTCGAAATGGGGGAATGAGCTACTGGAAATGGACTAAAAAATTCCCTAAAATCACTACCTAAACATACATGAACATTAGAGGCACTAGGAAGCAAGATTGAGCAAGAAAATAGGCTAAAAATCCAAAAATGGACAGCGTTAACCGGTTAACCATATAGGTTAACCCGTTAACGGGCCTAAAAATACAGCATTCTGGCCAAAAACGCATGCGTTAACCGGTTAACCATATGCGTTAACCGGTTAACACTGAACGAAAAGTGAAAAATGCTTTTGAAAAAAGTGCTTTTGGCCACAATCTTCCTTCTAAACAATCCTAACCCCCACTTAATCATGCTAACACAAATTTCTACTCAATTGGAGCTTATTTACACATGGTAGAACCTATATCTATTAACACCTTAAATCCAAATTCAACCAAAATTACAAATCACAAGCAAACATAATCGAAACGGAATTGATTTTAAACAAAGCAAAAAGCACTTAAAGAATGCCGAAAGTGGCGAGATGAAGAGAATAACTTAAAGAAGAAGTGATTAAGATCACCAACCTACGAAGCGGAGGAGTGCTTCGGTAATTGTTGCAATAATCGGAGCTTGAATCGAAGAGAAAACCGAAAACCGAGAAACCGCAAAATAAATGCGTTCTTGATGCTTGAATCTTTACACACTTCCGATAAGCCGAAATCTTCAACAAAATCACTAGCTTCTTCTTCTACGATCCACAATTAATGGAGGTTGGAGGCTTAAGCTTCAAGATCTTCAAGTTTCAATGTGAAACTTGAAGAGCTTATTCAAAGAAGCTTTGGTGAAAGGAGGGAAAATGGAGGAAAAGTGAGAGAGAAAAAGTGATTATGGAAGAAATGAAAAATTTGGAATTGTGGGAACCTCTCTCAAGGAAGTGATTAATGGTTATATAGAGATTAGGCTAGGAGCTAGGTTTGGGTTTGGGGCCCAAAAATTAGGTTTGGGATCCAAAATTAGGTTTGGAAGTTAGTTAGGGTTAGGGTTGGAAAAGGGAAGATTCCTTGGAATATTCCTTGGAATATTCCTTGGAACACTCTAGAAGATGGTGGAAGGTGGTGGAAGTTTCCAAGGGAAATGGAGTGGAATTGAAGTGGAAAAATGAGGCGGAAAGAATGAAAGGAAGTGTGGAAAGAAAGTGGAAGGAAAGGTGGAGGGAAATGCAAAACCAACTAACTTTCAAATGATTTTCTTTGATTTTTTTCATGATTCCTCCATCGTTTCTTGACCAAATTTGAACCATAGGATAATTGTAACCCTAATTTCATGATTTCGATCTTAAAAGTCCGGAGTCGATCCCTTTTTACCTAGCTCGGTTGCCTTTTCTCCAATTCTTCGATTTTCCGTCGTCCGGCCAGTCGAACCCCGTCCAAAATGAACTTGTGGACGAGATTTGAACCCTAGGCACTTGACATCATATATAAGTCAAAGAAATCCACTTCGACTCAAAAATTTATGCGGAAACCCCGTAGAAATGAAACCCTAATTCGGCTCTTTTCTCTCAAGAAGTATTGCACTGCTTGCCTCCTTCAATCAAACCAAAACTTTCCATGACTTGTGGCTTCAAGTGAAGACTTGTGGGATATTGTGAACCCTTTGCACAAGGTTGAGAAGCTTTGTGGCCCTTCGGTAGCCTCTTCATAACTTTCGGTTGCTCCGATCATTGATCACATACCCACGCCTCGGCTATGCTATATATGATGCAATGTTTTTGGTTATTTTTATGAATCCATATATGCAAAATGCTATGCAAAATGTTGAGGAAATGAGAGGGCAAATTTTGAGGTATTACAGCTGCCCCTATTCAATCAACTGCAGACCTGAACGGATGATTGCAACAGCTTTTAGACGTTCAAGGTATGGAGTGATTGAATACTCGAATAAAACCTGAAAATTTGCACCCTGAGGGTAATGTAAATGCCATCTGCCCATTTATTTATTTATGTATTTTTTGATTTTTTTTTTTTTTTTTTTTTTTTTTTTTTTTTGTTTTTTTTTTTTTGACCTCTGAATAGGTAACGGAGATAAAACCAGATGGAATAGAATCAATGCAATCACTGCGACTGCTGAACGAACCGAAACCACAAGGAGGGTGCCTGTTATCGAAACAGGACTTAACGCAATATCAACCGATTTGCGACTCAACTAAGATCAACCGATCTAACACGGAGATGGTATCAACCGATCCATCCCGGAAAGCGAGAATGTAACATCATCCGATTTACCACTCGAAGAGAAATGATATCCACCGATTCATGACTCAAATAAGATCAACCGATCTAACATGGAGATGGTATCAACCGATCCATAACCAAGAAAAACGAGAATGTAATATCATCCGATTTACAACTCGAAGAGAAATGATATCAACCGATTCATAACTCAAATAAGATCAACCGATCTAACATGGAGATGGTATCAACCGATCCATAACCAAGAAAAACGAGAATGTAATATCATCCGATTTACAACTCGAAGAGAAATGATATCAACCGATTCATAACTCAAATAAGATCAACCGATCTAACACGGAAATGGTATCAACCGATCCACCCCGGAAAAACGAGAATGTAATATCATCCGATTTACAACTCGAAGAGAAATGACATCAACCGATTCATGACTCAAATAAGATCAACCGATCTAACATGGAGATGGTATCAACCGATCCATAACCAAGAAAAACGAGAATGTAATATCATCCGATTTACAACTCGAAGAGAAATGATATCAACCGATTCATAACTCAAATAAGATCAACCGATCTAACATGGAGATGGTATCAACCGATCCATAACCAAGAAAAAACGAGAATGTAATATCATCCGATTTACAACTCGAAGAGAAATGACATCAACCGATTCATGACTCAAATAAGATCAGCCGATCTAACAGAAATGGTATCAACCGATCCATTATCTTTGCACTGAGACGAGACCATTGTACTTAAATGGAGACTCGAAAGAAACGGGATCGTTGTACTTAAACGAGAGCCCAAGACGCGACCATTGTACTGAAACGGAGACGCAAAAACAATGAGACTGTTGTACCGAAACAAGACTCAATAACGAGACCATTGTACTTAAATGGAGACTCGAAAGGAACGGGATCGTTGTACTTAAACGAGAGCCCAAGACGCGACCATTGTACTGAAACGGAGACGCAAAAACAATGAGACTGTTGTACTGAAACAAGACTCAAAGACGAGACCATTGTACTTAAATGGAGACTCGAAAGGAACGGGATCGTTGTACTTAAACGAGAGCCCAAGACGCGACCGTTGTACTGAAACGGGGACGCGAAAAAATGAGACTGTTGTACTGAAACAAGACTCAAAGACGAGACCATTGTACTTAAATGGAGACTCGAATGAAATGGGGTCGTTGTACTTAAACGAGAGCCCAAGACGCGACCGTTGTACTGAAACAGAGACGCGAAAAAATGAGACTGTTGTACTAAAACAAGACTCAACTGGGGGTAACAACGAGACTTGAAGGAAACAACCACCCTGGGAGATGAATTTGCATTCTGTGGGGAATAATTCGATCTGATGGGAGATGTAACGGGTCTTATGTAATATACCTCAAAACTGGCCCATGCTGGTATGCATATGTTTGTATTTATGGCGTAATGCTCCATGACGATGGAAATGCTACGCTTTGGAGGATGCAAATGTAATGATGATTATGCGTATGCAAATGCAAGGAGATCTCCTAATAAGGAGACTGCAGGTATCCAGATAACTTGGCTAGGAAGAAATGATGATCACTGCATTGATCTGGTTCATCCTGAGATGGAAGAAACAACACTGCGGGGAAAGTTATTAATAATTCACTGGCTCTGAATAGCCGCCAC
Organism: Lathyrus aphaca; assembly: GCA_963966055.1. Taxonomy (NCBI): domain Eukaryota; kingdom Viridiplantae; phylum Streptophyta; class Magnoliopsida; order Fabales; family Fabaceae; genus Lathyrus; species Lathyrus aphaca. The sequence continues at coordinate 153,184,568 of OZ014521.1, forward strand.
TGCCAAAAATAAATTGGACTTTGAGATTGGAGCGCCAAGACCCTGCTGGAGTCGAACCCTTCTTGAACTCTGACGGGGAAGTGAGGACCTTCTTGACTTGGCTGAGAACCCAAGGTATGATACTGCTGAGGAAGCAATTGCTGGGGAGGCAAAACACTCCTTATACTGCTGAGAATTGCCCTTGTCTGAAGGTAAACTTCTGCTTGGGGACGACACTCACTCTCTGCTACCTTGCTGGGTGAAATTTCAACTTCCACATGGCTGGGGATGACGGGTGGTGTCAATGATAAAGCTTCCTGCTGAAGATAAGAGTTTAAGTTGCCACTTGCTGGGGATAAGAAATAAATCCTCTCATGTTGGGAGTGAGAGATGTAAGGCGTTTCATGCTGGGGATGAGAGACGATGATATCTTTCTGCTCAAGAAGTAACCTTCCATTTGTCGCACTACTGGAGAAGGAATTGTCTAATGAGACTTGCTAAGGAATTCTGATCAATGAAGTTCGCCGACGAAACAAATCTCGAAGTACTGTGCCGACAATGGCTTTGCCCCTAGCCCCGGGTTGATAGGTTGTCAACTAATCATGAGTGAACAATGGTTCTTTGCAATTTTCAACTCGCCTCAGATTAAGGTCCGTCAAAAGTAAATGTCTCAAGAGGATTTTACAGAAAACATGGCATATGAAATGCCTCAGTGTCTTCAAACTCTTGGAGAGATTCGTTGGATCTCGAAATAACTGCCCCAGACTGCATGGTCTGTGCAAGAATTTTCCTCGCGAGGATTCATGAAAAACCTCATATCACTGTGAGATATTCTGCTCCATTATTTTGAACTCTGGATAGGTGCCTCTGATTAACCGCCTTCAGGAGAAAGTAACTTCCAGTGCTCTTGGGGTGGCCTGCCCCAGTACAAGCTTTGAAGTTATCACCTCTGACTGACCGTGCTTTGAAGAAAACACCCAGATTAACTGATCTTTGAGAGATTGAATCTCGAAGTGATTGCCCCAACTTGGCTGAATTTCGAAGAGATTGCTCGACATGATTGCCCCAGATTAATTGGCTCCTGCTATGAGTGTTGGGAAAAATTCCTACTCAATGGAATTTATTGGAAAAGTGCACCTCGACAGATTGTCCTTCGGAAGTTTCAGACTTCTCAACTTGGCAAGATTAAGCTTCTGGACTGAGATTCCATATGTAAACTTTTATGATGCCAAACAAATATATGCAAGCAGAAAATGTTTATTCTAAGAATGAAAATTCTAATGCAACACACGTGTTAATCTTGAAGTTTTACTGAAAAAGATGTCGCAAACCTTCGCGAGCGAGTCACTGGTTAAGATACGACATTAAAATTTTTTTTTTTTTTAATAGAAAGCATGCACATGCAACACCAACAAAGATCTTTCAACATTACTCATAGGAGTCAGGAACGCAGTCTCGTGGTAGTACGCTCTCAAAAATAACCCTGTTTCAGTTAGGACTTTTGAGGGTTGTATCGTGGCCTGGTTCACGGTTATAGAAACAAAAGATATAGGCTCGAAATTTATTTGTGCCCACCCATCTTCGTGATGTTCTCCATTCCTATATTCAGCTAGCTTTCACAAGCGCTCCCTTTTCAAAAAAGGGTTTTGTGATGGTTGAGGAACCAATTACACTTACGGTTTAAGCACCACTCAGGTTGTTGTTTGGAGTCAGTCACCCCTCTTATCATTGGTGTCTGTGCCACACAACTTTGTTCTTGTTCAAGGATCTTTCTTGTATAATCCTTTTCCGTCTTTCGCTTTTGCATTATTTTTCTTATCCCTAACTTTTGCCCGGACTGATTCTTGTGAATCTTTGATTGCGAAGTCCAGCGGGATGCCCTAATTTTTGCCTAAGTCGCTTGTTTTCAAGTTTCGACTTAGCGGGCTTTTTCATTTCTTTTTTTTTTCATTCTCTTTTTTTTGAACAAATCGTGTGACACTGTTTGTCTTGAATGCTTTGCGAGGGTCGTGACTGCCTCACTTCCTGGTTGTTGAGGAATAACCATTGTGGTCTCCGGTCTTTGGACCTCTTGATTGGGATAACCATTGTGGTTTCTGGTCATTGGACCTCTTGATTGGGATAACCATTGTGGTTTCTGGTCATTAGACCTCTTGATTTGGTACAACGAAAGGTAATGGATCCTCAGATTTGCACTCCTTTTTGAAATTTGAATGCTCGGTCAAACTAACTGACGCCTACCCTGCCCCTGGGTTGAATGCAAGGGTTTTTTCATGCAAAAAGAAACTCCTACTTCAAGGCTCAAATGGGTTAGCGAGGGTCTATCTCCCTTATATCTCCGGTGTTTAGGATTTGAAACAATGCCTGTACATCGTCAACAGGGTCTTTCTCAAAAGCACACAATTAGAGATTTTTGCGTTTTCATTTCGTCATCCTCCTTGATAGAGTTTAAGCACGACAGTTGGTATTGCAATGCACATACACAAAATCATGAGTGAATACGAATGGATTACTTCAAGAAAAACATGTGCATTTTATTATGGTTAACATTCAAAAACAAATAAATTTCATACAAGTAAACACATGTTTAGCATATAAAAGAAACTACAAATGGAAATGCAGTAAAGAAACTGAATATAGCCGTAGTTGAGGAGGCTTGACTCCGTCTGGACCCGTCAGTCTTGGATACTTTCAGCGATCAACAACTCTTTCACGGACTTGTAGTCTTCAATTCGCAGCGATATAATTACCCACGACAATCATACCTCTTCTTCTAGTTGTTCTGACTCCGACACGAGACATCTGAAGAGAGAAGTGAAGCTGAGGAGCAAAGTTTCCCCATAAGGTTGCTCGGAAAGACCTGACGATCTTCTGCCTACGTATCTCCATTGACCCAAGACCAATGAAGAATCAGAGCGACGTAGTTCCCCTCAACAGGGATGAAACTGCACCGCAAAGACGCACCATTACCAAAACAAGAGTATCCGGATTACTTCTGGCTCCAAAGCTTCGAATCAAAGAAAGTGTCATCTCTCTTATATGTTTGGTGCAAAGTTGATAGCTTTCGAATCGATTAAGTCCTGCACTGTGTGGTGAAAAGCTTTACATCCATCAATATGATGCCCTGGTGCCCCAGAATGAAAATCACAGTTGACATTGGCATCCCATCCTTCCGGTAGTGGAAAAGGAGGTGGAGACAGCTTACGAAGCCCAACCAACTTTAGTTGAAGCAAATGCTGGAGAAGATCAGTGTAAGACATTGGCAAAGGGTCAAAAAATCTTTCTCTCCTTTGTTGCCGACCCTGTTGAGGATTATGCTGACGACGATTTTGCTGTTGTGAACGTGTGGCACTTTGGATGATCATGGATGCTGTTTGATAACGCGAACCTTGATTTCTCTTCTTTCGCTGGACACAAACTGCCCCTGCTTCTTCGTACTGCTTCTTTTGCTCATTGGACAACAACTTTTTAGTCCCAGAAGTGGAGGCACCGTTGACTTGAATCTTTCCTCGCTTCATCCAATTTTCAATTCTTTCACCAGTCAAGACGATATCAGAAAAACCATTAGCTGAACAGCTTGCCAAACGTTCAATGAAGTGCCCCGGGAGGGTATCCATGAATAGGTCTACCATTTCTCTCTCCTGCAATGATGGTTGTACCCTGGCTGCTACCTCGCGCCACCTCTGCGCGTACTCCATAAAGCTCTCAGATTTCTTTTGTGACATGCTCTGAAGCTGGGTTCGGTTGGGAGCCATGTCGATATTATACTGGTACTGCTTGAGAAAGGCTTCCCCAAGTTCCTTCCAATTGCGGACATAGTTCTTTTCCAGCTTTATGTACCATTCTAACGAACCTCCGGAAAGGCTGTCTTGGAAGTGATACATCCAAAGTTTCTCATCTTTCGTATGTGCAGCGATTTTGCGATGGAAGGCCTGCAAGTGCATTTTCGGGCAAGATCTACCACTGTACTTGTCGAAAACGGGAGGTCTGAACTTTGGAGGGATCACCAACCCTGAAACCAGCCCCATATCAGCAACATCAATGCCAAGAGTGTCTTTGCATTCTAAAGCCTTTACCTTCTCGGTTAGCGTCTGAAAGTCCTGGTTATTGACCCCAGAACCAAATCTCATATCTTCATTGAGAAAAGTAAATTGATCCTCCTGTCGGTTTGCTACACGAACAGGGATTGGACCAATGCCTTCAGGGATAGGAGGCCCATTATCCGTAGATGGGATGACTGTGTTGATCGGATTGCCTTCGGCGTCCAAGGTAACCAATGGGGGATCAACCTGTGGACGATTAAACCTCAACATGGCGGTTCTCATCTCTTGTTGCCCCTGCACTATACTCTGCATTGCTACCATGAACTCCCCCATCTGAGTGCGAAAATTGTTCAACTCGGCTTGTATTGTATCCATGATTTGACTCAGGTAGCGTACTGGTACAGCTGATACTTCTCCTGAAATGGTCAAATAAATTAGGAAATCCAGATAACTCGTTAGTATGCAAGAATGATATGCGTGAAAATGCCATGTCACTGATCCCACTTCATTCAGATCAGGGGACAGATACTCACGGAATGCCACATCATAAGTTAAACTCTGTGAGCGTGCAGGGGGAAAGCGTTGTGTATCGGGAATTCAAAATAAAATTGCCAGGATAGAAAAGTTGCAACAATGGTACCGACACACTTCCATAAAGCAAAGAATACACCCACATGCGAAACCTTATACAATTATTTGCCAACAGTACTGAAATACAGGAAAATGTCGCAATCCACAACAGAAAAACAAAAGATTCCTTCAACAGCTCTGAAGGTAATCTAGAAACACAATAAAGCAAAATACATGCATCAAAGAAATCTACATCTCCTGATTTGAGCTTTGTGCAGTCTGCATGGCCAGCTGGATCAAAGGCTTCAGCTCCTGAGGTATCCTTCTGGTGTAATGATCCCTGAATCAATTAGATATTGGACATTTTGCTTGAAGGCTTTGCACTCGTCAATGGTATGTCCAAATGTTCCAGAGTGGAATTCACACCTGACATCCATATTGTAATCTGGGGGAATGGGGTAGGGTATTGGCAAGGCATTCCCTGGCTGAATCAAAGAGTTCTCGAGCAAACGGGCAAACACTTGACCAGGAGTAAACACTTCTTCAACCTGCTTGAACTTGAGTTTCCCCTGTTGTTGATAATTCTGATGATGAAATGAATTCGAACACCTAGAGTTCTTCTGCACTTTCTTCTTTATGTCGGATCGGTGAATGGGTAAAGGTGCCTGGCACGATGTCTTCAAAACCCAGATCGGAGGCACACACCCCTGATTGGGGATAACTCTTGTGGTAAGGAAAGGAGAAGTCCCTTCTAGTGATATGAAATCTTTTGACACATCCCCGCTGATCGGTGCGAACTCGATTATTTTGGCATCAATGAGCTCTTGAACTTGATGCTTAAGCCTTTTGCAATTTTCCACATGGTGACCAGGTGCTCCAGAATGGAAAACACACCTGGCATTGGCATCAAAATCTGGGGGAAGCTTTTTGGGTGTGGTTGTTACGGTGACAAGTTCAACCAAATTAAGCTCGAGCAAACAAACAAGCAACTGTGCATATGATACCGGGATCAAATCAAACTTGGCTTCAGACGTCTTTGGCATTTGTCCGCAGCTTTTGCCTTTACCTTCCCTTTGATGAACTGGAAGAGTCTGCAAATTGTGAGGATTAAGATCCCAAAGTTGAGGAGAATTCTCGCGAAACGCTTCCTGATCTTGGAACAAAATCACTGAACTAGGATGACCAACAACTTCTGCAGTAATAAAGGGGAGATGGTGCCCTTCTTGGAGCTTTGGGGCTTCCCTGGTCTGGTTCTCTTGTTTCTTCAGTTGGTAAACCTTCTCCATCAATAGCGTGTGGTCATGGCACAAAGTCTGCATGTCTTCCGAGAGTTGATCCATTCGGACTTTCATTTCAGCTATTTCTGCTCGGCATTGTTCCATGCCCACCTCTTGATGATTGTGATTCAAGTTGGCCATTCTGAAGAGTAAACGAATCAGGATGAGAATCTGTCCCCCCAACACCTGTAATGAGAGTAAGGATGCATGCAAATGCCATGTTCGATTATTTCCAAGGGATCCATCTGCTTTTGTTCTAATAACGACATGGTTCAAACATAGGATCTTTGGAAATAGCCGAACATGTATGATAGAATGCTATGATGTTATGTATGCAACAGGCATGTGATCAGTGAGGTGTCTGCGATATTCCAATCATATAATCAGGTGTCGGTGCAAGGTCTCAGAATCCATATATCACAATAATCATCCCTCTGATCCGGGGTCCATAACTTAAGAACAGAAATCCAGATCACAAAAACTGAACCAATGGCAAAGTAGGTATGCTGAAGGTACCAAGGTTCCTGCAAACCTGTAAACCCTTCCCAATCTCACGGGTGTGCTACTCGGGTCAACATCACGGACTCTCAAAGCCGAATAGCAATAATACGTTCACCATTTCCGAGAAATGGCTCATGACCAAGTCAGGGAATCGGTTTGGCATTATGTACTACTCAGGGAGGTCTCAGTTGAGTCCGGAAAAAACAAGCATCCCTCACAAGTCTCCAGCTTCAAGCACTGAATCGAGAAACAATAGTACATTCATCCCGAAGGGTACAATACTATCGTCATACGAACAGTTTGCTTTAACTGAATTCCTATGAGAGAACCAGGCCATCCTATGCGAGTTCCCAATGGACCCTCGGATGCGAGTGGGTTTGCCAACAAATGTGGTCTGCCACTGTCATCACTGGAGAGGGGTGTTTCCATTAAGGTCCTCGAAGATCGGTCACCAGATGCACATAACTATCAAGGTCGTACCCTGAAGTGAGGTAATCCCCACACAGAATAGTTCCAAGACGGTCGCAATCTGGGTGTGGAACACATCGCCACCCATCATGGTGAGATACCATAAGAGTACAATGTCTGTCCACGCTAATCCTATGGTGCACTCAAGCCGGGTATTTGGCTTATCTCACAGTAACTCCCAACCCACAGAAAAAATGAAAACCAGCACAGCCAGACAATCCAGTATAATATGATGCATGGAAAATAAATACTGAAAGCGGTAAATAAATGCGGTAAAGTAAAGCTGTAAAGTAAAACTGTAAATGAAAACAATAAAGCTGAACTAAAGCACACATCAACAAACAGATAAACACCCAAAGAAACAAAACCAAACAGGCGCTAGGATTGACTCTACAAGGGAAACCAGAGATTCTGGGTTCTTATCCCCAGCAGAGTCGCCAGCTGTCGCTCCCGGGATTTTCATCCTAGTACAAACGCGAAAGTGGCGCGGAAAGGTAGAGTCGCCAGCCAGACATTTTTATCCCGAATGAATGGGAAAGGCAATGTTGCACAAACCTAAGGAAGAAGGAAAGGACAAGGTCCTGCGAACCAAAGATCTGAGTTCGGGAGTCGGTTACGAACTGGGAAGGTATTAGCACCCCAGATCGTCCGTCGTACCCGACGGGATCCACGCTTGCTTGTTTGTTTCAAAGGGTGAGAAATAAAGATGCTGCTGAACAAAACCGCTAACTGGAAGAAAGGGAATGGAAAATGAGAAATGAACTGAGATAAGAAAATAGAAAGAAAGGGGAAATGCAGGGAAAATAAAGAATGTGCTCGAACGGGCCCTACCCCGCTGCCTACGTACCTCATCGGGATAATGAGGATCAGAGTCGACGTAGTTCGCCTAACCTAGGCGGGAACTATTTGTTTGTGTTTTTTACAGCTGGAACTGCGTGTGTCTATGCTCAGGTGTTGCAGGCTCGTCTGGTACGAGTGCGTTTACCGTCTTGCATGAAAGACAAGTCGTCGCAAGTTCGCGTTGTGAGTGAATGAGATGAGAAAAGAAGTTCCCGCAGGATAGTCGGTTATTGTTTGTTTTTGTCTTTTTAAAAGAAGTGTTTTTGAATTTGTTTGTGAACTGTCTTGTACTAAGACCTATCCATCGCGGTAAGTATTTACACCTCGCCCCGAAACAGGACGCGTATAAACATTCCGCAACAAAGTCTCGTGTCGTACAAGATTGTTCGGTTTTTATTAAGTGTTTTATTGCTTTTCTTTTGAGATGAGAAAGAGAATGACTCAAGTTGATAAAAGGAAAAATCTAAGGGACTAAGACTCAATCCTAATGTATTATGTATTTACAAAGTGATCCTAGTGGTTAGTGAGGTTTTCTATTCCTAATGGAAAAAGGAAAAGAAAAAAAGGAAAAAGGATGCAACTTACTTCCTAAGGAAGATAAGTTGGTCCTAACAATGGGGAATCCTACCAATCACAAATATGGAAGGAAAAATGAATTAAAAAGCCTAAAAGAAATGCATAAAAAATAAAGGATAAAGTGGAGTAAACTTACCTCAATCTTCCCCACTACAAAACAAGTGTTAATGCACATTTTTATTAAAAAGAATAAGGCAAACACACATTAATTAAATCCTAATTAAATCCTAAGGCACCTTAGACCTAAACTAGACTCTATTTTAATCCTAAAGGAACTAGAAAAATGCTAAAACCAAAATACAACACCTATTACAGCCCCTTAATACACAAACAGCTATGAAACTAAGCCCAACACCCACCAGCTTTTTACAGCCAGCATGCAACATGAAAAAGTAGGTGTAGAAAGTCAAATACATCATGCACACAACAAACAAATTTTACAGCAGCTATATACAAAAACAGCTATGAAATGCAAAATTCAGAATTGATTATTTTCATTTTTTATACACAAACTCAATAAAACATGCATTACTTTCCACATGAACATGCATTTTAACATGGATCAACACACCTAAATGGAAGAACATGAACATTTTTTTAGGATTATTCAAGAATGCATCACATATGGATTATGCAACAAGTATGCAAAATGTGGCACATGAACATGGCATATGAACATGATGATTATTGATTATGAACATACAACATGATAGCTCAACAAACATGCTAAACTCAATGCAAAATTCAGAAGTGAATTGATATGGATGATGTGATCAAGTATGCAACAAAATGAAATCAAATACACATACATACATGATTATGCAAAATGCAACATACATCAACATAATGAAATGCAAAATGATTTAATGCAATGTGAAACATGTAAAAACAGAATGCAACATGATTATTACATACCTAATGATGCATGAACATAGCAACAATATGCAAGAACTCAAGCCATACACAAAGAACACAAAAAAAACACATAATATGCGACATAAACGGAATTGTGTCGAAACGACTCGAAATGGGGGAATGAGCTACTGGAAATGGACTAAAAAATTCCCTAAAATCACTACCTAAACATACATGAACATTAGAGGCACTAGGAAGCAAGATTGAGCAAGAAAATAGGCTAAAAATCCAAAAATGGACAGCGTTAACCGGTTAACCATATAGGTTAACCCGTTAACGGGCCTAAAAATACAGCATTCTGGCCAAAAACGCATGCGTTAACCGGTTAACCATATGCGTTAACCGGTTAACACTGAACGAAAAGTGAAAAATGCTTTTGAAAAAAGTGCTTTTGGCCACAATCTTCCTTCTAAACAATCCTAACCCCCACTTAATCATGCTAACACAAATTTCTACTCAATTGGAGCTTATTTACACATGGTAGAACCTATATCTATTAACACCTTAAATCCAAATTCAACCAAAATTACAAATCACAAGCAAACATAATCGAAACGGAATTGATTTTAAACAAAGCAAAAAGCACTTAAAGAATGCCGAAAGTGGCGAGATGAAGAGAATAACTTAAAGAAGAAGTGATTAAGATCACCAACCTACGAAGCGGAGGAGTGCTTCGGTAATTGTTGCAATAATCGGAGCTTGAATCGAAGAGAAAACCGAAAACCGAGAAACCGCAAAATAAATGCGTTCTTGATGCTTGAATCTTTACACACTTCCGATAAGCCGAAATCTTCAACAAAATCACTAGCTTCTTCTTCTACGATCCACAATTAATGGAGGTTGGAGGCTTAAGCTTCAAGATCTTCAAGTTTCAATGTGAAACTTGAAGAGCTTATTCAAAGAAGCTTTGGTGAAAGGAGGGAAAATGGAGGAAAAGTGAGAGAGAAAAAGTGATTATGGAAGAAATGAAAAATTTGGAATTGTGGGAACCTCTCTCAAGGAAGTGATTAATGGTTATATAGAGATTAGGCTAGGAGCTAGGTTTGGGTTTGGGGCCCAAAAATTAGGTTTGGGATCCAAAATTAGGTTTGGAAGTTAGTTAGGGTTAGGGTTGGAAAAGGGAAGATTCCTTGGAATATTCCTTGGAATATTCCTTGGAACACTCTAGAAGATGGTGGAAGGTGGTGGAAGTTTCCAAGGGAAATGGAGTGGAATTGAAGTGGAAAAATGAGGCGGAAAGAATGAAAGGAAGTGTGGAAAGAAAGTGGAAGGAAAGGTGGAGGGAAATGCAAAACCAACTAACTTTCAAATGATTTTCTTTGATTTTTTTCATGATTCCTCCATCGTTTCTTGACCAAATTTGAACCATAGGATAATTGTAACCCTAATTTCATGATTTCGATCTTAAAAGTCCGGAGTCGATCCCTTTTTACCTAGCTCGGTTGCCTTTTCTCCAATTTTTCGATTTTCCGTCGTCCGGCCAGTCGAACCCCGTCCAAAATGAACTTGTGGACGAGATTTGAACCCTAGGCACTTGACATCATATATAAGTCAAAGAAATCCACTTCGACTCAAAAATTTATGCGGAAACCCCGTAGAAATGAAACCCTAATTCGGCTCTTTTCTCTCAAGAAGTATTGCACTGCTTGCCTCCTTCAATCAAACCAAAACTTTCCATGACTTGTGGCTTCAAGTGAAGACTTGTGGGATATTGTGAACCCTTTGCACAAGGTTGAGAAGCTTTGTGGCCCTTCGGTAGCCTCTTCATAACTTTCGGTTGCTCCGATCATTGATCACATACCCACGCCTCGGCTATGCTATATATGATGCAATGTTTTTGGTTATTTTTATGAATCCATATATGCAAAATGCTATGCAAAATGTTGAGGAAATGAGAGGGCAAATTTTGAGGTATTACACATCTGCCCATTTATGTTGACTACGCATAGAGGAGTTTGGCAATACACGTATGAGGGGTCATTACGCGTATTGGCCTGAGGGTGAGATATTGCTACGTGTATTGAGGTGCGTATGGGCTACATGGAGGCTGGTCATTATGCGTATGGCCCGATGCAATACGCGCATGACCAGACTTGTAAGGCAAATTATGCTGTTTTGCGATTTCTGTCCCGATTTTGCATCTGATGTCGATTTTCTTGACCTGAGGCATTAATGTAGACCTTAGGACTTAATTAAATGAGGATTGGTGATGAAATTAACTTAATAACAAAATTTAGGTGGACTAATCAGACGACTAATTAAGTAAGTCGTGTGAAGTACTTTGGTGATTGTGAGACTTACGACTAAAGGTGAAGTGGATTAATAATTGAAACCTAGTGGATGAATTGGGTGAATAACTAATTAAGGTTAGGTGAAGTATTTCCTTGGTGATGTATAGACTGAATTAATGGAATAGGTGTGGAGAACTATGGTGTGGTATGACGAGTACGTATTCCTTAGGTTTTTGGGGGGATTCGTGTATATGTATGATTATTGGTGTAGTTGTGTCGTAGGTGGTTTTGTGTGATCAGAAGGACTTTTGCTAGGATTGGCTGTGTTGTATGTATTTTTGGTGTGATCCGTAGGATCGTGTTAGTGTATAACATTTATTATACACATGTTGTATGCATATATTGTCATGTTGTATATCTTATGTGATCAGATGGACCGTGAAGAGGTGTAATGATTATTATACCTGTGTTGTGGGCATATTCATTATCATACATTCATGGAATTATTGTTGGAGATGATTCATTGTCGGATGGGTGTATGCGATTCATCCGAACTCCATTGTGGAGAGTGTTGGAGATAAATCATTGTCGAATGGGTGTATGTGATTTATCCAGATTCCTTTAGGAACCGGGTTCGATTGAATGAACCATGGTGAGTTGGTACCACATGCATTGTATCTTTGTTGGGTCGCATTGCATATTGATGTTGTTGAATTATGTTGTCATGTTGATGATTATTGTTGTGGATATGTATTGTTTATGTTGATTTTGTGAGATATTACCCTTTAACATGTATTATACATCGTTAATTATTGAATGTAGTTCTCACCCCCTTTGCATTTTTTTGTTGTGTTTGTGCTTCATCGGAAGTATAAATGATTCAGGTACTTAAGTATGCTTGGAGTACAAGTTGCTTAATCGAGTCATATGAGTTGCTCTGATAGGTAACACATGACTCATAGATTTTTTATGTTTACTTATTCTCATTATTTTTTACGTATCATATTTTTGTTGAAACTTTATACATCAAGGGATGTTGTTGAATATTGTTGATGTTTGGCAAATTGTCGTGAGATGAAATAAAATAATATTTTTCCGTTGTTTTAATAAAGGAGTTTTGTTGGTTATTATATTGATGTGGCATTTCACTTTGTTTAAACTCTGATTTTTACTTATTAAATTGTTATTTTCGAAAATGGGAAAAGTGGGTGTTACAATTGGTATCAGAGCAGGTCGGTCCATCCGGCCAGGTTATCGTGTGTCGTTTGTTCCTGGGTACGCGATATGTGTGTGACAAAATCTTGTTTTCTAACTGTTTGTCTGCAAGTGTTGGTTGGAAACAAGTGGGGGAGAAGCTATTGCTTCTCTAGAGTGGTTGGTTGTAGGATGTTGGCTTGTTTTGTATTAGAATTGCAGAGGTGCAAAGGTTGATGAGGCTTGTGTTAACTAATGATTTTTTCGTGAAGCAACTTAGTTCACAAGATGCAAGGAACACTGTCAGAGTTGGGAGATATGGATTATTCCCGTCATGATTGTCAGTTATCTATTGACAAATTGAGGAACTGATCACCCTTAATCCTTTGATAATAGTAGACAAAATCAGATCGGATGAAATAAACATATTTTTCAATAGAAATAGTATGTTCAGTAGGTTGTTCGGAGTTATGCCAAGTATCTATTAAATTGCATTGGGGGAATTGATGCAGATTCTTGTATCCGTAAATGAGATGGATTTGAGGCTTTGGTATGTTGATTGGATATTACTAATGGTTACTCCTCAGTGGGTAGAGAGTGAACTTAAATTCGACGAATGTGAAAAGTTGAGATTTGTGTATGCTGAGTAAGTAGAAGGACTCTTTGAGAAGAGACTCTGATGTTTGCCTTAGTTGCAAAAATGATGTTGATTGGAAGTAAAGCCACAACAATGAACTGTTAGTGGTGCATGAGTTACAAATGTGTTTTTGGGGAATGTATCAGATGTGTTGTTATAAAGAAAGATGAAACTCTTTATTGATCGGTCTGTGGTACTAAAAGGAACAGTCAGGAGATTTATCGATAAAAAGGAATTATGGAAGCAAGGGTGCCTCCTGGGAAAACTTCAGTATTATTGATATAGAAAGATGGGGGTATGAAGTTGCATGTTTGTTGGTGAATAGTATGGGAATTCACAATTGTGGTTGGAATAGATTAGGTTTTGATTTGGGAAGAACCACAAGTGATCTGAAATTCACTGGTGGTATTACTTTTGTTATGAGTTGGAATGTCGTGTCAACAGAAGCCTTGAGTTATGTTTGGGAGTAGTATGATACAAGGTGGATGAGTTTTTAGAAGTATAAAAATGTGATTCTTTGTAGAAAATTAATGAGAACCATGTGTCTTCACAATGTAGTGATGTTAAATCATTGCCACAAGAGTGTTGTATGTGTTGAAGCAAAATATGGATAGACTCGTAGATGTTTCTGGATAATTGAATGAAAAGTGGAATTGATTGCAAACTACCTGTTGTTGTTGTTGTAGAATTGAGGGAGTAAAAGATATGTGAAACCATGAATTAATCAAGGACGTTGTGTAGAGGATAATGGTCACTGGGATGCATTAAGGTGTGTATATGGAGTATGAATTGTGCCTTTCATATTTACTTGAATAAGTTTGAAGTAATGTTCTTTGAGGATGTCTTAATCTATGATAAAAATCAAAAAAAGAATGCGTGGAATGTTTAGGAATTGAAATATAAGTATTGGAAAAGATATAATTATATACTAAGTTATCGAGTGTGATTTTGATGGGCAAATGTGGATGTGCTTGGTTGTGTTGTTCAGAGGAAGGTGTTGTTATAAGTCTGTCTGAAGTAGATGTGGATATACAATAAAGAAACCCGGATAAGGTTAAAGAGATTAAAATGTATTTGGACTTAGTTGGTTATTATTGCGGTTTATATAAAGTTTTTCCAAGTTAGCATTTTGTTTCCCCAGTTAACTTGCTAAAGATAAGTTGTTTGTTGGGAAGATTTATGGTGAGAGAGAGTTTTGGAGAGCCGAAGTAGAAGTTAATTACGGTTACAATTTGATTTTGCCCGATTCTAACAAACTGTGGGTAGAGTGTTGTGACATGATTATGATGAGTTGACAAGGTGTTAGTACCTGATGGCGAAGTCGTAGTTTATGCTTTACGATAATCAAGGAATGATGAAAGTATTTATCTTATCCATGGATTAGAAGTAGATGTGAGTGGAATTATGTTGATTATTCGGTAATATTATTTTTATGATTCGAGATAGAAGTGTTTGGTAATCGTGGGAGTATACAATTCTGGTTTGGTCGGAAAGATTGAAGTGTGAGACAACAAAGATAGTCAGAATTCCTGATGAGGTGAGTCGGGAACCTTTTCTTATGTTTGCTTTGATAGTTGATGAGTTGGAATTGAGTTAGCAGTCAAGAGACTTGTGTCTGGTGTGAAGGGGTATATAAAGTTAACAATGATCTTTTTGATGACTATTAGAAAGAGTTAAAGTTGGATGTACATTTAATGGAGTACATAACTACGAGTAATCAGAAGGTGCATCAGAAGAGTGAGGTGGTATAATTTGTTTATACGTAAATGTTTAGTAAGGGCTCAAGATGTTGAGTGATAAAACCTGTTGGGATAATAATACTATTAGACGTTCCATAATGGAAGTGTTATGGTGAGAAGCTTACTTGTTAATCATGTACTACTGAGTATACAATCGTATTAATATATGTGTTAATTCTGTGCTTTATTGGTGAGTTATGAGTATGTTGTTTCGATGGTAAGAACAACGAGGTTAGTTTATTAACTGTGTTGTTGTAGCTGGAATGATGTGTATCGTCAAACTTTGGTTCCTGCAACTGGTATTCTTGCCACTGATAAGGCACTGCAACAAAATTCACAACCAACAACTTCACAACTTACCACAAGGAACACAACACAAAGAACAAACCAATTATACCACAACCAAATTGCATAACTATTCTTCTACTAGGATTACTAATATTCCTACTTTGCATTAATTTATTTGGACTACTCTAGTACTATCTTTGTGTAAGTTATGTTATTAGTTCTTTATTGTCCCCCTAGATCATTTTCTCATAAAATTTGTCTCAGTTAGTTCGCATAGCAAAGAGGAAGCAAAGTCAGTTCGCGTCGCGACCAAAAGCAAAGACATAGTGAACTGAAACAAAGGCAAAAGTTCCAGACTCCACTTGAAGCGACTGGAGGTGAAGGTACTTTGCATCGCGACCAAAGACGAAGTGGAAGCGAACTAAAACAGAAGCAAAATGCCTAGACTTTGCTTGAAGCGATTGGAAGCGAAGTGAGTTCGCTAAGCTTCGCATAGCAAAGTGTCGCGTATAAACCTCCCAATTTTGTTCATCTTAGTTCCTCTTCCACCATATTTTTCCTTACTTTTCCATCTCATACCCATTATTCCAATCATCTAATTACAGTCCAACAATAATATAACAAAAACCATACACAAACAACTTAGATTAATTATTCTACGACTAATTCGACAACATTTATCAATTTCGTTATTCAACCCTAACAATTCAACATGCTGACATAAGTAATTTTGTAAAACCCAATCTCACATGTTTTCATCATCAACCCAATTATAGAGTTAGAACCCCACCATTACCTTGGGTTGAAGGTTGCTCTAACTCTCTGATTGAAGCCTTTTCCTCTTCTCTCCAATTTTACGTATCTTATCCCAAAACTTGTTTTTCTTTTACTTATAACCTAACTTCTCTTATTATCCCAATTAATCTTATAATTTTATTAACTTAATAATTTCCATTGGGCCTAATCCATACACCCCCGCTCTTACTACTTTTATTCACAAACAAACCCATTAATAATAATAATATCATTCCAACATTATTTCTTCAACTTCATCAATTAATTAACTCAACTAACAACAACACAACTTAAATCAACTTTTCTACAACTTCGACAATTAAATCAAACAACATAATACAATGATATTTAATTAATATTAATTAAATAAATAGGGCATTTCAACTAACATGTCATCAACGCACACTTCAAGATTTCTTCCTATTTGTGACGAAAATACCATGTCCATCAATCACTAATACGCAACCCCAACATCTTTGAGTCCAAATGGCATGGCTTCATAGTAATAATTATTTATGTCGATCATGAATGATGTCTTGGGTGCATCATCTGGGCTCATCTATATTTGATTATAACCTAAGTAGGTGTCCATGAAGCTGAGCAAACTAAAGACTGAAGCAATGTCGATTAGTCTATCAATATATGGAAATGAATAAGGATCTTTCGAACATGGTTTGTTTAGATCTGTGAAGTCCACACACATGTGCCACTTTCCTGAATTCTTCTTCACCATGACTATATTGGATATCCAGGTAGGATATTTTATCTCATATATGAATCTTGCCTTTCATAATTTTCCAACCTCTTATGTGACCACTTTCCTCTTTTCTTCTCCGTTCTTTTGTTTTCTCTGCTTTACAACTTTTGAAATTGGATCTAGTGAAAATTGATGGCATGCAACACTCAGATCAATACTAGGCATGTCTGACTGTTTCCATGGAAAAAGGTCAACATTGTCCCTTAATACCCTGATGATATACGCCTCTTCTTCTTAGGACAACACCGAGCCTATCTACGTAACCTGAAACTCTTCAATTCTGATTTGTACCTTTTTTAATTATCTAATTGGGGTTAAGGTGTTGCTTGTGAGATCTCCTTGAGGATAAAGGTCAACCAGGTTCACCTTCAAGGAATCCTCTGTCATAGGCCACTCCTGCTTAATCTTCTTTTTTAACTTTAAATTGTCTTCATAACACTTCCTAGCTAATCCTTGATTACATCTGATTATTCTAATTTGTTCACCTTCTTGGGGATATTTCATGGTTAAGTAAAAAGTGGATAATATATCTTTCAGTATATTAAAAACTGACCCTTAAATGATAATGTACAGGGTGATAGTGGGCTCACTATCAGGTGCCTTACCCTGATGCCTTTGCGTTGCTTCCACTTCCAAACATGGTCATGATAGGTAAGTGTCACAATACCTAAACTTGTTCCTCGGAAAAAAAAATATATTAGGCTACCCTTGAAAGGTAACAACTCAGACGTATCCATTTCATACCTTTGAAACCATCCCAATATAATATGTCAGTTGAATTACCCTAATCGATTAACACCCTCTTGAATCTCCAATCATGGATTTGCACCTTTATGACCATCAAATCATTCTCATGTGTCAATACTCCTTTTGAATCTTGTCTCGAAAAACCAATGACAACATGTTTCCCTTTTTTCTTCCAAATAATGGGTTATGTGATACTTGCATTAATTATCAGGCATATCTTTTCCTGTCTGAGCTTCTCCTCCACCAGCGAACCCTCCAGAGATGGTATTGAGTGTGTGTTGAGCCA
The DNA here is from genome assembly GCA_963966055.1 of Lathyrus aphaca. Lineage (NCBI taxonomy): Eukaryota > Viridiplantae > Streptophyta > Magnoliopsida > Fabales > Fabaceae > Lathyrus > Lathyrus aphaca. Next base: position 153,202,411 of record OZ014521.1, read on the forward strand.
TACAAGTCTCACGTACTTACTTAATGTTTGTTCCCTTTTTAGTAGAAGTATTTTATGAGTCTGGCTCCCTCCTGGATGGGCTTCTCTTTCCTATCGACCCTTCAACCTCCTTCACATATGATAATAGTTGACCTCTCTAGATTAGGGTCTCGATTTATCTTTTTAAGTGATGACAATCCTCAATACGATGGCCTCTCATACGATGATAAACACATCATTCTCCTTCATCCTTTCCTAACACGACATTGACCCTTTTGGGAGGAATTGGTTCGGGCATTAACTTGTGATAATACAGTTCCCTCAAAATGTCAGCACGCTTTGCATTGAGAGGGGTGAAATTCTCAAAAAGTTACCATATGGCCTATAATAAGGTTTCATTGTTGAACTCTCTCTCCATATCTCTCTCTTGGCCAATTCTTTTGACGTTATCTTCTAGAACTTGATCCTTCATGTTTGGATAATATTTTTTCTTTACCAACCCATGACCTTTTCTCCATGTTACTCTCCTCCCATTGGACGTAACACTTCACTCTACTCATGACCTCCTCCATGCTAGTGGTCGACTTCTACGCCAATGACTCACTGAAGTGGTCGACTTCCAGTATTTTTTTAAAAGCTCATACAAACATTTCTTGATTCAGATGGGATACTTTTATGGTCTATTTGTTGAATCTCACCATATATTCTAGGAGGTCCCTTGGTGGACATTGAACAAGTTGGTGGTTGTGAACTTTCTATGTTTGCTAGCGGAGAAATTTTGTACCATTTTTTAGTAAGTTTCTGGTAGCTGGTAATTGATAGTCTATGCAGACTCATGTACCAACGTAGCGCCACATCTTTGAATGTTCCCACCATGAGTTTAAATTTCAAGGAGTCGGGAGCCCCAACTATTGACATCCGATCGTTGGATGATATTATGTGTTCCTAAGGATCATTTCCGCAATCGAAGGAGGGAAAATGTGGTGGTTTGAAAATTTCGAGAACTTGATCATCCCAAATCATTTATGATAGAGGTTGATGATCAATGAGTTCTTCCTCCTCTTCCCCATCCTTAATACTTTGTGACTGTTGCAATGTATGGACACTTTCTTGTAGAGACTCATTCTGGTGGCACAAGTTCTCCACAATTGCTAGGAGTTGTGCCATGTCCATTAAAGTTCATTGTTCACTTATACTAGGAGATGATCCTAACATCGCTTTGCTGTGATGAAATGTATGATTTTTTTGTGAGGCTTGAGAAAGTTTTCCTGAGGCCCCACGGTGAGCGTTAAATGTTCTTGCTAAACACTATTTGGAGAAATTTCTCTGAAGCTAGTCAGGTGAGATCACAACCTTTCTACTTGTTAGGAGGTATTAATTGTCATCCCATGTTGCTCCCTAACACCTTTCAAGAGATCGAACCGACATACTCCTCTGCCATAATTACCATACTTTAAAACTATATCATTTAAATTAATAAATACCGATATTTCAACAAAGTAGGGAATATATGTAATATTGGTGGTCTATTTTTTTTTGACAGAAAAATACTTAATATTTTTCATTAATAATTAAATTGTGAATACATGTAGGTATATCATGAAAATTGTGGACACTAGTAAGAGATGAAGCCACTCGTGCCAAGGCGTGAGCAACCTCATTCGCTTGTCTCCTGACGAACTCAACATGAGAGTTCCTAAAAAGTGATACTAATAAGCGTTTATAATCTCTAATAATAGCACCAAAGTCAGAATCGTTTGGTAACTGTTGATTAACATTATCAACCACACTTTTAGAATCCAATTCGAACACTACTTTATCTAAACCGAGCTCTTTCACCCATTTGAGTGCTGCCAATAAACTCAAAGCTTCCCCCACCTCAACAATAGTACTAGGAGTAATCCCTCTGACCTAGCTGCAATAAAGGCACCTTCTTCATCTCTGATACATATTCCAATACCCACCTGATGATTGATAAAGGAGGCGTCAACATTGCATTTAAGAAAACCTGCTGGAGGTTTAGTCCACTTCACAATACTAGGTGTGGTAGTATTATATGAAGTGTTTGTCCTGATAACCTGAGCAATTTTCCAACTTGCTAACAACTGAGAGGCGCGATAACAAATATTATCCGGGGATTCATCAATGTTATTCCAAACCATATTATTTCTACTCTTCCAAATACTCCATAACACTGTAGCGAACATGGGTTGATGATCTTTGTTGAAAATTTGCAGGAAATTAAGAATTAAAGAGGTAAATGACTCTTCATTAATTAGGCTTCGATGAATGATCGCTCACATATCTAGTTTCTCCCAACGTTCCTTGCTTTTCAGACAAATAAAAAATAGATGAATGTAACTTTCGACCTCATCCCTAAACATAACACATGAAATAGTACAATCCACACCTTTAGCCCTTAACCGTTGTCTGGTTGGAACACATTGCCTACATAACCTCCACATGAAGTTTTTGATTCTAGGAGGACTCTTCATTTTCCAAATTAAATTCCAGTTTCCTTCCATTCTAAGATGCGAGGTGTCTATGGCTTCTCTAACACAATACCTGTAAGCACTTCGAACCGAGAAAATACCATTACTTTCCAACCTTCATATTCGCTTATCAGTATGTACTGCCTCAAATAATGAGGTGTTAAGAACTTTGGTCGCTTCTTCTCCTCCAACTAAGTGCCTTATCAAATTTGCATCCCAACTTTTACTACTGTTGCTCATAATGTCTGAAACTTTTAAATTCTCCACTTCCATAACATTAAGCCAAGGATTAATCAAAACAAAATTATCCTGCATCCATCTTTGTCCCCACAATGGAATATTTCCCCCCGTGCCTAAACTCCACCTATATCCACTTCTTACCACAAACTTTGAGCTCCATATACTCCTCCACACAGAGCTAGGATTGTGACCTATACTCGAGTCAAGAAAATCACACTTGGGAAAGTATCTAGCTTTGTAAAGTCTCGAAACTAAATTGCAAGGATTAGTCATCAATTTCCAGGTCTGTTTACTAAGCAGTGCATAGTTGAAAGCACTCAAATTTTTAAACCCATACCTCCATCAGTTTTAGACATAGATAAACGATCTCAGGAGAGCCAATGTAAACTTCAGGATTAATTAGATTTATGGCCCCACCAGTAGGCATTCATCATTTTCTCAATCTCATCACTCAAAGAAGAATGTAGAAGAAAAATACTCATGATATAAATCGAGATGGATTGGAGCACAGATTTAATGAGTACCTCTCTTCCATCTTGAGATAAAGCCTTACTACTCCATATATTAATTATTTTCCATACTCTATCTTTTATAAATTCTAATTTTAAATAAAATTAATTATTAAAATAAACTGAATTTTACTTTAGAAAAATCAAACACCTTTCAACGTTAAAATTTTTCAAAAATTAAACTAGAAACACATTTAATTTGAGAATCACAAATGGGTTTTTTGTGTAAATATTTTTTAAAGTAAAAAATTTATTTTAATCTCAATATTATCACAAAAAAACTACCACTGGCCTGAGTTTTGTTTTCGGAGTAGTCGAGTCGGCCAATCGACCTCAGCCATACCTGCACGGCTGCTCACTCTTCGCCGTCAACCTCCGTCACCGTCGCAGATTGAGTTCACAGAGATTGTTCTTCTTCTCTTACAACTTTCCGTCACTCTCACCGGTATTTACCTCTCGCTCCTTTCCTCTGTAGCTAGGGTTTCATCTCTCTGATATTTGATCTGATCTTATTAGCATTTCTTTTGGGAATTTGTTTATTCTCACTTTGTTGAGATCTTATAATAATTAGTTATAGCTTTCATTGATTTCCAATTTTAAGGTTGAAACAATCCCTTCAAAGAAAATTATCAGAGTTCTTATTATGTGGTATGGCATGAGATTCATTTGAAAACTTGATGATTCTTAGGTTTGTGTGTTCTTAGATCCTCAAACTCCAACATGTTTGGTTTTGGCAGAATTGTTTCTAATGCTGCTGTTCGTCTTAGTGAAAACTTAACGGTGAGTTTTCTCCTTTCATCATTTTGGGTTTGAAACTGCTGTTCTTTTTAATTTTAGAACATTATCATGCTTCTACTGTGCTTTTATGATTCTGCTTAATGTAGAGTTTTGTTTCTTTCTTAGCTTCAATCTAGGGCATTCAGTCTCCGGACATTTATTGCAGTTAAGAATCAACAAACTAGTTACACCGTTTTGGTTTTGTGCAGTTTCGTAGTGTGCAAGTACGAAATATAAACATTGGAGGTGGTCTTGGAGGTGAGATTCCCGATAGCAAACGTCTTCAGTATGCTCTTCAGCATATCCACGGGATTGGCCGTGCAAAAGCTCATCACATTGTGTGTGAGCTTGGAGTTGAGAACAAATATGTGAAGGACCTAAGCAAAAGAGAACTATACTCTCTTCGTGAATTGCTGGCCAAGTACTTGATTGGAAATGATTTGGTACTATAATCTTCTTTACTTTTTGATTTGCACATTGTGTATTTTGTTCTATAATATAATGTATAATTTCTGATTGTTTTTGTTGCTTTTTATTTTCAGAAAAAGCTAGTTGAGAGAGATGTGGGAAGGTTGGTTGGTATTCAATGCTACAGAGGGATCAGGCATGCTGATGGTTTACCCTGTCGTGGGCAGCGAACTCATACAAATTCCCGCACTAGGAGGACTATGCGAACTTACGGGGGTTCAAGATAAATGCTCTGCTCAAGTAACAGATGAGCTGTGTTACAGTTCTGCTTCGAGCTTATTTAATAAGTTTTGTTAGACACTTGATTACATTAGTCAAATCCTCACACATTGAAATTTGCATTATATCGATTACCCTTGACATGCTTATCGGCTTATCATTTGCGCTTTGCAAGAATATAAGTTCTAGTTTTTGCATTGATGTTGTCTTGCTGGATTTTGTTTTTCTTAAGAATTGCTTTATTCGATTGAACATTCAATGACAGACAGCTACATATATCATATTAATGCGGAAAAGAATAACATGTTTGAGGCAAGAAATGAATGTCAACATCAATTTTGTTGACACAGATGGTTATATTCCCTTTTTGTTTACTTTTTTTTTTCTTCATATGACCGTATCACATTTTACAAATGGTTGAACATAATAACTTAATGCACAATTTTTGTTATTTTAGATATACAAAAGAAAAAGAATGACTTAACATACAGCACCAGTTGCTCAACTAAGATTTGATGGTTGGATTCCTTTTTGAATTCTGTAAAACCTAATCCAAATTTTATGAGGAACTCCAACCTCAAACAAAGGGTGCCATGCAGGAAGAACACATTTCTTGATCATCAAAAAAGTAAACGTTATATGCTATACTCGCGGTTAGGGTTTCTTGGCCTGCAACAAATTCAAACTTCCAGTGTTATATGAGGTAATTCATTATAACAGAACACTTTACTGAAGTAAAAACAAGAAATGGTTATTGAACCTTTTTCAGATATTTCTTGTGAAGTTTCAGTGCTGCCATGCAGGCCTTTTTGGCATCTAGATTTCCGTTTGTGTCATTCAATATCTGAGAGGAATTAAATCAAATGGTCGAAGTTAATAAATATGAACTCAGAAAAATATGAACATGAAGGATTCAGTATAACAAACCTTGACAACATCGTCTAGACCTCGCGCTTGCTGAAGTAGTGTTGCACTTTTTTCTTTCAACACACTAGCAACAAGGAAAATCGATATGGGAAGAGGAGGTTCTTCTGTATTCTTTGCTCCGTTTCTCATATTTTCTCTCTCGAACTTTCCATAATGACGAATTGACTTTAATCTTGCTTTCGATTCATCAGATTTATCAGAAGCGTCTTCCGAATCTTCATACAACCAGAACAAGTTGGGATCATATTCTAGAGCCCACATCATCTGTTAAGCATTTCAAGTAATTAGTTGTTATTACAATCTCTATAAGCTGTTTCTAAGGAGGAAAATCACTTCACAGAACACAGCATAAATGTATATGTCACTGACACAATGACACACCTTAAAACTAATCTAAAGCAATGAAAATGATGCAAAGTGGTTGGAGAAAAAGCTAATCAAACCTCCCAAAGATACAATGAATCGCAAAAAGAGAATTCTCGACGAAATAGAACCATAAGCATCCGAAAAGCGAACAGATAGTCACCTCCTCCAATATGTTCTGTGACACAACATTAAAAGACAGTTTCTAGTTACTTTCCATTTCGACATCAAGTTGTGAAAAATGCGGAAACACTATACAAAAAATCAATGTATTTATAATATATGGAGGAAAATACCTATATGCTGATGAAGTTTTGGATCAATTACTTGAGTAATCAAAGCCAAATTATTTAGTTGAGCTTCGACTCCGACAGTGTTATTGGTGCATCTGAAATTTCCTCGCTTTAAAAATAAAAAAACACAGATCATAAGAAACAAAATCAAAGTCAAAATTAATAAAAACTATAGATACAGATACACTAGAAAATTTCTTCAAGTTGGTGCAAACAATAACAAATAACCAACCAAGAAAATTTCTTTTGTTTTACTTGCTTTTCAAGAAATCATTTCATACTAACCATGTTCAAAAACAGATTAATGATGAAATAAATCATATATAGAGATTAGAGCTTACTAATCTACGCATCAGACGCTCGAAACACCAGAAGGCATCAGCTTCATCATCGAGAAGTATTATCATAGGAGAGCATAGGTCACTCATTCCTGTCGATTGTAATAAGATAACCAAAAGTTCACATCAGTTCAAAATTTTGGCTACATTATAGATTCAAATGGATCACATATCTAATGACCAACCTTGACCATAGCCAACATCTGTATCTATCCGAGCATAAACAGCGAGAATGTCCCATAATTTCGACAAATTCTCTTTCTTCTCATAGAAAACAAGTGTCCTATCGGTTCGAATCACGTCAAGACCTGAAATGTGAATCATTTTATGATGATAAGATTTTACTTTTCTACATGTGAAAAACATTCAATAGGAGATATATATTCATTATTCACTAACCTATTTGATGTAGAGTTAACATCCATTGAATTACTTTTTTGTCTGTCACCTTCTTTGCTGCATTAATAGTATTTGTACTACCGATCTCCGGAACAGGTACAATCACTCCATTTTCTGGATTATTTTCCAACAGAACGATTGGATCTTGAATCGGTAGACCATCGTCAGTAACTACAGGTGCTGTGATAAATTTACCACTTCCCACGAGCGGAAATAATTGGCGACATTCTTCCTTCCATTCAGCATATTTCTCCCTGAAAATACGAATTAAGTTATACAACTAATCAACTATCAATTAGATTGATAAAAGGGGAAACGATTACCTTCGACGCTGCCTTATCTCCTGTCTTTCCTCGTATGTACTCTTGGCATCATAGCAACTGAGTAGAAATTCCCAAACTTCTCCTCTAATTGATGGATGGATTCCCTGGTTTGAAAATTTCAATAATGTCAGACAAATTATTCCGAGGATTCATTAGGCTAACCTATCTTGGTCGGAACATATTAAAGTATGATTTTATGATTGAAAACGCAATTACCCCGCGGTGGATTCGGCTTAGAGTCTTGCCTATATCCAAATATCCTTCTGGAGAAAATGCAGCTTGCCACTTTTTTGCACTTAGAGTTTTACCAGCCTGCGCAACAAGTAACAAAAACAAAGCTTGATTCAGCTCGACTTATTTCCGGTCCTTGTCGTGATAAATCATTACAAGTCAATATATATACACATGCATGCTGTATGCATACATACAAACATATATGTATATATATATGGATTAAAAAACCAACCTTGATTCTAAATCGAGACTTGGGAACATCAGTGCATTCGGGTCGGGTTTCATAGAAAGAATCAGCAGGTGTTCCAGGATCTCTCCACATCCCAAAAAATCAAAAGAATTCTGAGAGAAAAAAAAATCTATATGCAAATCTAGAAACAATGAATGATTGTTGTATGAATAATATATTGTCTGATTAACGGCTAGAACCCATAGCTGGACCCCTTTGAAATGATCAATCAAACTCAGGAAAAAAAAGAATTCCTTGAAATCTTTGATGAAGAATTCAAAGGGGATCCAACCAAGGGTTGGCTAAGCTCCAAAGGCAACAAAACAAAAGACACAAAAAATAGTTTATGGTTTTGTGGATTAACAATGGTAATTGTGTGTTAAGGGAATGGAAGTGCTGTCAAAAATAATTGTGAACCTCAAATAGTTGCCGTTTAATGCGTAAACTTGCACAATCTAGTTTGTTTCTCTCTCACTTTTTCTATTATTTGTTTGTTTGTGTATTTTTGTATGATGACTTAGGACAAGACTGAGTTTTTTTCGTTTACTTATTATAGGAAGTTGTCTTTGTTGTAAATGGGGAGAATGGGAGTGGATAACAATGCATGTATAGGTGAATGTATATATATATATATATATATATATATATATATATATATATATATATAATAATAATAATAATTGGTTTGATTTGAATGATTAAAAATGGAAATGATCAACAAAGACAGAGATGGTACAAAACCGAGAGATTTGACAAGCATTAAGTGGAAAGAATCCTAGTATATGCTAAATCTTTGGTAAAAATATACGAGTGAATGTGTCTCATATGGTATACAGAAAGATAAATCTTAAAAATAGTTTTAAATTATTATAATTATAACAATTAGTGTCGCCTAGTTGTTATGAACATTACTTCAAGATTTTTGCTAAATTATATTTTGTTCCCTTAATTTTTTCTGATTCACAAAATTAGTACATCTATTTTAATTAAATTCAAATAATTTTGATCTCTCTTTCTCTTAAGTTTTTTTTAATGGAAAATCGATGAGATGTTTATTTTTTAATTTATATTTTTATATATAAAAATTTACAATAGATTTATATATGATGATTTGTCTTGTTTCACAAAAAAATTATCATTTAAAAAATTGAAACATCGTTAATTTTAAGTACAAAAGTATAAGAGGGAGACTGAATCTGTTTAAATTTAAAATAAAGGGATCAATAATATTCACTTGAGAGTGTTTTTCGTTTTTCTTCTCCAAGAGTATTTCTCATAACACTTGTTATTCTTTCAACAAAGCTTTGACTCTCCCATTTGAAAGTCGTCATTCCCGTCTGATTCTGCTTCTCCCAAGTACCTTTTTTATCTTAAACTTTTCCATATCCTTAACATTTTCTTTACCATGACCAATATGAATGATAGCCCTATAAATTTGTCTAGCGATTCTGCAAGTAGTGATTTCTCTCCTTTAGTTTGGACAAATGAACCTTATGGTACAAATCCTTCCCTCCTAGTCACTAACCAGTCAATCCTAGAGGTCAACCTATATGCGATGATTCTGATTTGGAGATAATTTCGGAGGGTTCTTCGAATGAGGGGGCTTATTCAAGCGATTCTTCTTTCAAAGGTCTTTTCTCTGATGAAGATAGAGAACATGACTGTGTATCCATTTCTACGCTCTCCTCCTCCAAAGTTGAAGGAACTTTGACTTCATATGCTTTGCTAACTCCGGAGATGGAGGTTGCCTTTGTGAAAATGAAGGATGCTAAATTTTACGTTAAGAATTATCAAAAAGTCTACGACCAAGACTAAAAGGATGCCGACATCAAGGATCATCTGACATGTGGAGCCCGACCAAATTGTGTCAGTTGGCTTAATCCCTTTGGGATCTAAAAGGCTGACAAGGTATTTGTCGCTCCCGGGATTTTTATCATAGTACAAATGCGAAAGTGGCGCGGAAAAGGTAGAGTCGTCAGCCAAACATTTTTATCCCGAATGAATGGGAAAGGTAATGTTGCACAAACCTGAGGAAGAAGGAAAGGACAAGGTCCTGCGAACCAAAGATCTGGGTTCGAGAGTCGGTTACGACCTGGGAAGGTATTAGCACCCCAGACCGTCCGCCGTACCCGACGGGATCCACACTTGCTTGTTTGTTTCAAAGGGTGAGAAATAAAGTACTGCTGAACAAAGAAATGCTACTGGAACTAGAACTGAAATGAGAAAGTGAATTGGAAAAGAAGATGGAATGGAAAAAAGAGAATGGGGAAAATGTATGGAAAATAAAGAATGTGCTCGAATGGGCCATACCCCACTACCTACGTACCTCATCGGGAAAATGAGGATCAGAGTCGACGTAGTTCGCCTAACTAAGGCGAGAACTATTTATTTGTGTTTTTTATGGCTTGAACTGTGTATGTCTATGCTCAGGTGTTGCAGGCTCGTCTGGTACGAGTGCGTTTACCGTCTTGCATGCGAGACAAGTCGTCGCGAGTTCGCGTTGAGAGTGAATGAGATGAGAAAGAGAAGTTCCCGCAGGAAAGTCGCTTATTGTTTGTTTTTGCCTTTTAAGAATTTTGCATGAATTTGGCACAAGGAAGTGAATTCAAACTCTTTTCCATGGAATGTGTACTTGCTACTACATTCAAAGATGGAATAATAGAACAAGCACACCAAGGAAGGAGAATTTATCCAATACTTGTTTCCTAGGATTAGGGTTTAAGTTCACTAGCTTGTTGAACTTTATTAAGTGTTTTTGTTGCTTTTGTGAAGAAGTGTCGTTTAGATTTTTCTTTGTGAAACAACCCCTTGATGAGACTTGTACATCATGCTAGACAAGCTTACACTATTCCAAGATGGAATGAATATAAGTGCCCCGTGGAATAAGGCTATACACAAGGGATTCTTTCATGCATTTATTAAGTCTTTTTGGATTTTGTTTGAAGATGAGAAAGAAGACTCAAATGGAGAAAGGGAAAAATTAAGGGGAACTAAGATATAACCCCAAGTTATTTTATTATGATGGTGGTCCTAATGTTGAGTGAGGTTTTTCTAATCCTAAATAGCAAAAGGAAAATAGAGAATAAAAAGGATGCAACTTACTTCCTAAGGAAGATAAGTTGGTTCTAACAAAGGGGAACCCTACCAACAACAAAATAAAATGCATAAAGGAAATGCATAAAAATAAAATAAAAGGATAAGGTGTAAGGAAACATACCTTTCTCTCCCTACAAAACAAAGATTAGTGTGCATTTTATTAAAAATAATAAAGCAAACATACACTAATTAAATCCTAATAAATCTAGGACTCTATCTAAACTCTATTTTAATTCTAGAGAACTAAAAAAAATGCTAAGACAAAAATACAACACCTACTACAGCCCCTAATACACAAACAACTACCAAAACAATGCATAACACAAAGCAACTTTTTACAGCCAGCATGCAGCATGAAAAGGTAGGTGCAAAAAGTCAAATATAGCATGCAAACATGAAAAACAACATGTATTCTACAACACCTATATGCAAAGTCAGCTATGAAATGCAAAATACAGATTTGGTTATTTTCATTTTTTAATGCACAAACTCAATGAAACATGCACCAATTCCTCATGAATATGCATTTGAACCTAAATTAACATACACAATTGAGTGACATAACTATTTTTGGAGGATTATGCAAGAATGCAACACATGATTGATTATGCAACAAGTATGCAAAATATGGCACATGAACATGGCATATGAACATAATGAGCATTGATCATGAATATGCAACATGATAGATCAACAAGAATGCCAAACTCAATGCAAAATTCAGAATTGAATTGATGTGAATAATATGATCAAGCATGCAACCAAATGCAACCAAATGCACATACATACATGATTATGCGAAATGCAATATACCTTGATACAATGAAATGCAAAATGATTTAACGCAATGCGAAAGATGTAAAGACAGAATGCAACATGATTATTCACATGCCAAATGATGCATAAACATAGCAACAAAATGCAAGAAATCAAACTATACACAAAGGAACACATAAACACATAATATTCAATATGAACGGAAACGCGTCGAAACGACTCGAAATGGGGGAATGAGATGTCGAAACCAACCTAGAAAATTCCCTAAAGTCAATACCTAAACATACATGAACATTAGAGGCACTAGAAAGCAAGACTAAGCTATCAAATAAGCAAAATTCCAAAAATTAACAGCGTTAACCGGTTAACCAAATGGTTAACCGGTTAACGGACCTAAAACAACACTAGTTTGTGGCTAAAACGCACGCGTTAACCGGTTAACCAAATGGTTAACTGGTTAACACTGATCAGAATGTGAAAAAAAGTTTAGAAATAAGTGCTTTTGGCCACAAACTCACTTCTAATGATCTCTTACATACCTAGGAACATGTTAACACTAATTTCTACTTAGTTGGAGCTTATTTACACATGCTAGATCCTATAACTATCTACACCTTAACTTCTAATCCATTACAAATCACAAATCGCAAGCAACACATAACGAAAATGTAATTGATCACAAGCAATACGAAAAGTAATTAAAGAACTCCGAAATGGCAAGATGAAGAGAATAACTTAATGAAGAAGTGATTTAGATCACCAACCTAAGAATCAGAGAAGTGCTTCGGTGGATGTTGCAAGAATCGGAGCTTGATCGAAGAGAAAACCATGAAAACCGCGAACCCGCAAAATAAATGCGTTCTTGATGCTTGAACCTTCGTGCGCTTCCGATAAGTTGAAATCCTCACAAAATCAATAGCTCCTTCTTCTATAATCCACAATTCAATGGAGGTTGGAGGCTAAGCTTCAAGATCTTCAAGTTTCAATGTGAAACTTGAAGAACTTCTTCAAAAAGCTTTGGTGAAAAGGGAAAATGGAGGAAAAGTGAGAGAGAAAAAGTCATTGTGAGAGAGTGAAAAATTTGAAAACTTGGGAACCCTTGGAATTGAAGTAATTAGTGATTATATAGGGGCTAGGCTTGGAGCTAGGTTTGGGAGTGGAGTTAGGTTTAGGAATGGAGCTAGGTTAGTAGTTAGTTAGGGTTAGGGTTGGAGAAGGAATATTCCTTGGAATATTCCTTGGAACACTCTAGAAGGTGGTAGAACATGGTAGAAGCATCCAAGGGAAATAGAGTGGAATTGAAGTGGAAAAACAAGAGGGAAAGAATGAAAGGAAATGTGGAAAGAAAGTGGAGGGAAATGTGGAATTAACCACTTTTCAAATGATTTTTTTTCCTTTTGATTTTTTTTATGATTACTCCATCATTTCTTGACCAAATTTGAACGATAGGATCATTGTAACCCTAATTTCATGATTTTGATCTTAAAAGTCAGGAGTCGACCTTTTTTACCTAGCTCAATTGCCTTTTCCCCGATTCCTCGATTTTTAGTCATCTGGCCAGTCGAACCTCTTCCAAAATGATTTTGTGGATGAAATTTGAACCCTAGGCACTTGACATCATATACAAGACAATGGAATCCTCTTTGAATCATAACTTCATGCAGAAGTCCCGTAGAAGTGAAACCCTAATTTGGCCCTTTTCATCAAGAAATGTTGCACCGCTCGCCTCCTTTGATTAAATCAAATTTTTCCATGGCTTGTGGCTTCAAGTGAAGACTCGTGGGATGTTGTGAACCCTTTACACAAGGTTGAGAAGCTTTGTGGCCCTTCGGTTGCCTTTGTAATCCCTTCAGTTGCTCCAATCATTTATCACATACCCATGCCTCAGCTATGCTACACATAATGCAATGTTTTTGGTTATTTTATGAATCTATGTATGAAAAATGCTATGCAAACTGTTGGGGATATGAGAGGGCAAATTTTGAGGTATTACAATATCTTTAAAAATAACTACATTAATGGAGCCGGTCGAGGAAAACAAATACAGTTAGGTAGATTTAGAGATAGTGGGATCCCCCTGCTTTAAGTTACTAGGAGGATATTGTAACACGGTGGGAGAACTGACTTTAAGTAATGTTGCGGATAGCAAGAGTCGCCACCGACTTTTATTTTATCCATAAGGAAAGGGTATAAAAGAACAGGAAAGACCTTAGAGATATTTTTGGGTCCGGGGGGTAGGTTATGTAAAGGGAAGGTGTTAGCACCCTTTACATCCATGGTTATCCATGGGCTCTTAGTTACTTAGCTCACTTTAAATTATTTTTGAAAGTGTAGTGTGTGAATAGAAAAATTTTCAGAATAGTTAATAATAATCCATGTACGGATGTGTAAAAACTTGTTTTTGAAAATTTGTTTGAAATTTGTTAAGTGTTTGAAAAAATGGAGTGAGCAAGCAACTAAGAGGTACCTACCCTAAAGTTTTAAGTCTTTCTTGTTCTTTATCCTTTAATTGGTAAGACTATCCCTACTATTAAGGAGTGGGTAGTCATTACCTTGGATGTAAGGGACATGAGAGGGACAATCTGATTATGAAGGCAACTGTGGGGTGTAATAAGCATACTGGAGGGACTATCATCATTTATTCGAAGGGACTTGATTCGTAAAGGCAACCATGAGGGACTTGATGATTTTTCTTTTGAAAGGGACTTGCTTTATACACCCCACTTGACCATTATTCATAGGCAACTCGAGGGATAACCTTAGAAAGCGAGACGGCGATTAAAATCGACTTACGTGTGTGAGTGTTTAATTTAATTATCTTATGATTAAAATTATCTAAGTTAATTTTTATATAACATACATGTTTTTCACTCCCTAATTACTAACCATAGCAATAATTAAATAATTAAAATATTTACAACCAAGAAACAATTACAACATAATTATAAGAAGCAAAATAAATAGCAAATTAAATAATAAACAAATAAGCAATAAATAATAAAAATAAATAATAAGGGGTTAGTAATAATAAAATAATAATAATAATAATTTAGAAATAATAAACAAGGTTAGAAACATAATAATAAAAATATAATGATAAATAATAATATGGTAAGTAAATAATAAAGATTAGTGAAATATATAAAATTAATAAAGCAAAATAAATAATATGGTTAGTAATAACAATAATAAATAAAATTATTCAACATTATAATAATAATAGATCAACAATTTTTAATATAAACAATTACATTTAGAAAAAAAATATGAGCAAACAATTATTTTAATTTTACAAATTATTAAGTTATTTTTAAATATATCCTAATTACAGAACTTAATTATTATAAACTCAATTATTTCTAAATAAACAAAAATTATAAAAAGTGTTCACATATTATATAAAGAGAAAAACAAATTATAAGCATATTTACAAGATTAAAATTTTTTTATTAATTCAATTATTATTTTTTTTTAAAGACAATGATTTAAATTATAAACATAGTGTAAAATATATTTACATATTATATGAAGAAAAGAGTTTATAATTATATTTAAAAATTATATACATGATAATTATAATAAGAATTAGAAAATAAAAATCATTTTGGAAAATAGAATTAAATTTTATTTAGAAAATATTTTTAGGGTTTTGAAAATTAGGGTTTAGTTATATACAAAATTTATTTTTAACTAATTATATAAAATTATCTTAACTAATATAAATTGTAAAATTTAAATTGAAAAAAAAATCAAGAGTTTTATATTTTTTTTTTAGAAAATAATATTAGTAATTGGAAAACATAATATATACATACTTTATAATATAGAAAATAATAATAAAATTTTAATTATTTAAATTAATTAAAAAGAAGGAAAAGAAAATAAAAAGAAAGAAAGAAAAAAAGGAACCTGGTGGGATTTGATCCCAAGACCTCATACTTGCAAGCAACAACAACAACCACCAAGCCAGCCAGACGCAGGTGACAATAAAGGAGACCCACTTTGTTTTGTGCCTTGCCTTGAAAATCCAGGAAAATAATGAACAAAAAAGGCCTGGGGTTGGATTTGATCCCAGGACCTTTATACATTCACACATGCGCATCACCACCCGGCTGGAAGAGCCCACCTATTAATCAAACTATAACAACTAATAATATATTAAGAACACAACATAAAAATGAGAAAAATATCAAAACATTGCTGGGGACAGGATTCGACCCCACGCCCTCTCACCAAACGCGTATGCGTCTTTCCACTAAACCAACCAACCTGTTGTGATATACAAATAAGAAAATAACATAATATTTTAAGTCAGAAATTCAAATATGGGATTCGCGCCAACTAGCTTCTTCTACAACCTTGTGACATACGAATTTTGCTGCGAAATCTGCTAGGGTTTTTCCTGCGAAAACAGAATTGTAACAAAACCTGCGAAATTCAAACATGGACAAAACAGCGAGATTTTGTAAAATTGATTATGCCATTAAGTTCTTAACAAGATTTCCAATGATTCTACGTTCTTAGAATCCATTTATATGGGCTGGATTGAAGAACCCCAATTGGAGCCATAAACCCTAAAAATGGTATATCACGCATTAGGCTATGAAACTTCATCAATCGCTCCAGATTTCATCTATAGTCATCAACAAACACAATTATGTAATCAAATTTCAATTATATGCAAGGAATCATTGGAATCGAAAAAAAATTATTCAAAAGCAAAGTGGATTCGGGTTGGCCAATGTAGTACACATGGGATGCAAATGAGTGATGCCTTAGCTTCAGTGATGTCTAAAGAACACGTCTATGTTCTTAGTTTACCTTGAAACCTCTTAGATTGAAGAATCCGAATCTCACTTTTTTTTTGATGAATTTTGAGTTTTTGAATCTTACCCTTGGCTGCTGGAATTCGTGGTTTTAGGCTAGGGTTATCTTTAGTATATATATGAGAATGAATTAGGTCAGAAATATGGATTGGTTGTGTGAAAATTTGATCCAAAAAATATTGAAAAAGATCATGTTGTAAAAGTCAAATATTTGCTCATGAAGACTTGCTATCTTTGGATTAGTCACATGATTTCCTTCTCTTTAAGCTTCAATCACTAATTAAGAATTTCTAGAACCTCAATCTTCACCCAAAAATAGATTTTCACATTTTATATTTATTTAAAATGATTTTTATGAATTAAATCAATAATAAATAAAAATAAAATAATAAAAATGCTGAATTTTGGTCAATTGGGTCGTGCATAATGATATGAGATGGATTGGATCACAACTTAGCAAGCCCATTTGGAAAGAATTACTTTTAGGCCTCCATTTTCAACATAAACCATCACAAAATTTCCCAACTTTGCAAGGGCACATCTCCCTCAATTTTAAAGGTATGATGGTGTTCTTGGACTTTTTGGAAAGCTTGAAGAGTCCTCTTAACAACCCCATTGGTTTCAGGTCCATATCATTTACCAATCTCAAGTTATGCCCTTTTGAAGTTGTTGACTTTTTGTTGACTTTTGAAATGACCTATAATGTCTTAGATCATATCTTTCAAATGAAGCATTTTTGGGCTTAACTTTCAACATCAAAGTTGTAGAGAATTCAATTTCCTTCAAAATGAGCTTTGGATGGAGATTTGGTGATGAAGTATGTGAAAGTTATGATTGGTCAAAGTTTAGTTGACTTTTACTAAGGAAACCCTAATTTAGAAACTCCTGATTATTGATGATCTGGAATCTCCTTGATGAATCATGATCAACCCTTGATCAAATGATGAATTTTACTTCATATACTTGATGTTGGCAAAAAATCATGAAGTTTGACTTTGGTTTGACCACAGTTGACCTCAGTTTGACTTTTTAACTGCACTGACTGATTTTGACTTATCTGATCATCTGACTGAGCAAACTTTTGAGAAAAGTCTTGAAACTTGTCATGGGGGTTCTTATACACATATAAGATATTATGAAGCTCACTTGAGGTATTGGAAGTCCATTTAGCCTGATTAAAATCAAAACCCTAGTCTTGGATGCCCTGCTTAGGAGGTGCATTGTCTGAGGGAATTGTCAACTCTTTTGACCAATTATGAACTTTGTGAACCTTGTGAACCTTCAAGAAGTGACTTGTAGACTTCATGAATCTCATGAAAGGTATTGAAATCATTGTGGGACTTGTGAACCTTGTGAACCTTCAAGAAGTAACTTGTAGACTTCATGAACCTCATGAAAGGTTATGCAAGTGTTGGAGAACTTGTGGACCTTGTGAACCTTCTTAGAACACAAAGTCTTGTATTGTGAGGGCAAATTTTGGGGTGCAACAGCTGCCCCTGTTCAATTTTCTGAAACCTGAGGGGTTAGATTGGTATATTTGCCAGTCGTGACCTGGAAGGTTGAAGGGGATTGAACACAAAAGCCCAAAAATTTGCACTCACCAGTGCATAGAGTGATATTGATGGTTGGTTGAATATGATTGAGTGGGCTTAAAGATGCCACTAGTAGAAATTTCTTGGAAGATAAAGCAGTCCAAAATATGGAGATATAATGAAAGCTGTCAGGAATTTGGAGAGTCCTGAGGTATTGATGATATGTTTTCAGGATACTGGAATAATCCTGATGTAACAGCATGTCTTCATGAGGATAGAGAAATCAATAATGATAACCCTAAAGCAGTCTTGAAGTAATGATAGGATTTCAGGAGGATAGAGCCATCAATAATGATAACTCTAAAGCAGTCTTGAAGTAATGATTTCAGGAGGATAGAGCCATCAATAATGATAACTCTAAAGCAGTCTTGAAGTAATAATTTCAGGAGGATAGAGCCATCAACTCTAAAGCAGTCTTGAAATAATAATGTGATTTCAGGAGGATAGAGCAATCAATAATGAGAACTCTAAAGCAGTCTTGAAGTCATGAGAAGTTATCAGGAGGATAAAGTAACCCTGAGGTTACAATAAAGCAGTCCCAAAATAATAAGAAGCTTATCAGGAGGATAAAGTAACCCTGAGGTTACAATAAAGCAGTCCCAAAATAAGAAGCTCATCAGGAGGATAAAGTAACCCTGAGGTTACAATAAAGTAGTCCCGGAGATCATAAGTTTGTTTGTTGGATAGTTAACCTGAAAACAAGGTAGCATTCTGTATAATAACATTAGTTTATGCTTTATGTATGCATGTATGATATGATGTACTCAAGTAATGTACTATGTGCCTATGGGTATATATGCTATGGTATGATGTAAATGATGTATGTATGATATGATACTGCCGGAAGAGTCTGGATATCTTCGTATAACAACTGCTGGCCAGGGAAAATAAATCCCGACTCATTGTTGAATAATATATTATACATAACTCTCCGTCTGCTGGGGATAACAGGGTATAGATAACTTCCCGTATGCTGGGGATGGTAAGGTATATATAACCTTCGTCTTCGTTTGATAGTAGGATAAGTATAACATCCCGTCTTCGTTCGTCGTACCCTTATTGGAAATTAATTTCCCGTATATCCGTATGAGGATAAAAGAGATGGATATAAATTCCAGGGGAGATGTGACCTTATGAAGATGGATTTGTCCTACTGAGGGTTTGTAGTTGTTTTGTAAAGATGAACCAGTGAAGCTTCGTTGAAATCCTTCCCTCGTTCGTCCTTAGTAAATACTATTACTGTATTTTCATGCATTTCTGGTAAACATCAATCATATTAAACATACATGCATTTCTGGTAAACATCAATCATATTCAAAAACATACATACATTCAAACACAACCAATGGACGTTTCGCTTATGTAAATAGGGTAAAAGTAAATCTGGACTCAAAAGATGGAATTTATTTATATCAAAAAGTGACCCATACACGGGTAAGTTTGTACACGGAGACATAAACCCTAGTAAGAAGATTTTGTCATAAATTTTTACAAAAAGGAATCAGCTATGTGGGAAATAATCCTATTGAGTTTCAATTCTACTATTGCCCTTCAAGTATCCCATCTTCTTGCTGTTGAGACGGAAACGATTGAATTGAGCTTTATCTGTTCGAGCTTGAATAAGTAGTACAACTGGTTGTAGTTTCATGAGTGATCCAAACGAGACATAGTCATACGCTTTAATCCCTAACTTTTGCCTGGATTGCCCTTTCAGGTTTTCAATCCACCGGGATACCCTTTTTTGCCCAAGCCGCCTTTTCAGATTTTCGACTTGCCGGGTGTACATCTTTTTATATATCCCTAATTTTTGCCCAAACCCTTTTGGTTTGCCGGGATGCCCTTATTTTTGCCTAGGCCTGTCAACCTAGCGGGTCTCTTTTTATGCGTAGTATTTTTTAACTATGTCTGCGTTCACGGGCTGTGGGAAGTCTTCACCATCCATTGTAGTCAGTATCATGGCACCTCCTGAGAACACTGTCTTGACTACGAATGGTCCTTCATATGTTGGAGTCCACTTGCCCCTAGGATCACCTTGTGGTAATATGATACGCTTGATTACCAAGTCACCAACTTGATATACCTTTGGCTTAACCTTCTTGTTAAAAGCTTTGATCATTCGTTTCTGGTACATCTGGCCATGACAAACTGCTGCTAACCTCTTCTCATCAATCAAATTTATCTGGTCTAGTCGAGTCTGAATCCATTCATCTTCATCCAAGCCTGCATCCTTCATAATTCTCAAGGAGGGAATCTGAACTTCAATGGGCAAAACTGCTTCCATACCATAGACTAAGGAGAATGGGGTTGCCCCTGTTGAAGTACGTATTGTAGTACGATAACCATGAAGAGCAAATGGTAACATCTCATGCCAATCCTTGTAAGTAACAGTCATCTTCTGTACAATCTTCTTAATGTTCTTATTAGCAGCTTCAACTGCCCCATTCATCTTTGGACGATACGGAGAAGAGTTATGATGCTTAATCTTGAACTGCGTGCAGAGATCAGTAATCATAGTGTTGTTCAGATTAGAGCCATTGTCAGTGATAATCCTTTCAGGGATGCCATACCTACATATGAGATTATTCTTAATGAACCGAGCCACAACATTCTTGGTAACAGATGCAATTGAAGCTGCCTCTACCCACTTTGTGAAGTAATCAATAGCAACCAGGATGAAACGATGCCCATTAGAAGCAGTAGGCTTGATCTCACCAATCATATCAATGCCCCACATGGCAAAGGGCCAAGGAGCAGTCAACACATTCAAAGGTGATGGAGGTACATGAACTTTATCAGCATAGATTTGACATTTGTGACAAATTTTGGAGTGTTGATAGCAATCAGCTTCCATGGTAGACCAATAGTAACCTGCTCTCAATATCTTCTTTGCCATAGTGTGACCACTAGAATGAGTGCCAAAGATCCCATCATGCATATCTTCCATAATCTCAGTTGCTTCCTTCTTATCCACACAACGAAGCAAAGTTGAATCATGATTGCGCTTGTACAGAATCCCATTACTCAAGAAGAACTTAACAGAGAACCTTCTCAGGAACTTCCTATCTTTGACAGATGCCCCTTCAGGGAATTCCTGAGCTTCAAGATATCTTTTCACTTCATAGAACCAAGGCTTCTCCTCTGCCCCTTCAGTGTCAATCTCATTGCAGTATGCAAGCTTTTCAAATCTATCAATAGTAATCTTGGGAGCTTCCTCATCCCAGCTAATCTCAAACATAGATGCCATGGTGGCCAAAGCATCTGCCAACTGATTTTCTCTCCGTGGAATGTGCTCAAAGGTAATCTCTTTAAAATGTGGGATCAAAGACAACACATGCTCTCTGTAAGGAATGAGGTTATCATGTTTGGTATCCCAATCTCCTTTAATTTGACTTACTACCAGGGCTGAATCTCCATACACATCAAGGAACTGAATCTTCATATCAATAGCAGCTTTAATACCCAGGATACATGCCTCATACTCAGCCATGTTATTGGTACAATGGAAACAAAGTCTGGCAGTAATCGGGGTATGACAACCTTCAGGGGAACTAATCACAACACCAACACCATTACCAAGTGCATTAGAGGCACCATCAAAAACCATAGTCCATCGGGATCCTTGTTCAGGTCCGTCATATTGTCCAGGTTCTTTGGTAATAATCATAATGTCTTCATCAGGAAACTCAAAATTCATTGACTGATAATCATCTACTGCTTGATGAGCCAAATGATCAGCAACAATACTTCCTTTAATGGCCTTCTGAGTAGTGTACTGTATGTCATATTCTGTCAAGATCATTTGCCATCTTGCAATTCTTCCGGAGAGAGCAGGTTTCTCAAATATGTACTTGATTGGATCCATCTTAGAAATCAATAAGGTAGTATGGGTCAACATATACTGTCTTAGTCGGCGAGCAGCCCATGCCAAAGCGCAGCAAGTTTTCTCGAGCAGTGAGTATCTTGTTTCACAGTCGGTAAACTTTTTGCTAAGGTAGTATATTGCCTGCTCTTTTCGACCAGACTCGTCATGTTGCCCCAATACACACCCCATTGAGTTGTCTAACACTGTTAAGTACATGATCAAGGGTCTTCCATCAACTGGTGGCATCAAAATTGGTGGTTCTAGCAGGTATCTCTTAATTTCATCAAAGGCAGTCTGGCACTCATCATTCCATTCCATCACCTGATCTTTCTTCAACAACTTGAAGATTGGCTCACAGATGGTAGTTAATTGGGAAATAAATCTTGCAATGTAGTTCAATCGTCCCAAGAAACCTCTAACCTCCTTCTCAGTACGGGGAGCTGGCATCTCTCGTATAGCTTTCACTTTTGCAGGATCCACTTCAATACCTTTTCCACTGACAATGAAACCCAGGAGTTTACCAGATCTAACTCCAAAAGTACACTTGTTTGGGTTCAATCTCAACTTGTATTTCTTCAACCTCTCAAACAACTTGTGCAGATGATCAAGATGTTGCTCTTCATTCTGAGATCTGGCTATCATATCATCTACATATACCTCTATCTCATGATGAATCATATCATGAAACAAAGCCACCATTGCACGCTGATATGTTGCCCCTACATTCTTCAAACCAAATGGCATCACTTTATAGCAAAAGGTCCCCCACTGTGTCACAAATGTTGTCTTCTCCATATCTTCAGGTGCCATCTTGATTTGATTGTAACCAGAGAAACCATCCATAAAAGAGAATACCTTATGCTGAGCAGTGTTGTCTACCAGAATATCAATATGAGGGAGTGGAAAATCATCTTTAGGGCTGGCCTTGTTCAAATCTCTGTAGTCTACACACATACGTACCTTACCATCTTTCTTAGGAACTGGTACCACATTTGCAACCCACTGAGGATAAGAAGTCACTGCCAAGAACCCTGCATTGAACTGTTTCATTACCTCTGCTTTGATCTTTTCTGACATTTCAGGACGCATACGACGAACCTTCTGCTTCTTTGGACGACAATCTTCTTTCACTGGTAAACGGTGAACCACAATGTCTGTATCCAACCCTGGCATATCTTCATAAGACCAAGCAAAGATCTCCACATAGTCATGTAACATCTGAATCAACCTGCTCTTGACACTGTCCTCTAAATCAGCCCCTATCTTAACCTCTTTTCTATTTTCTTCAGTTCCCAGATTCACAACTTCGACTGGCTCTTCATGTGGCTGTATAGATTTCTCTTCTTGTTGTAACAACCTAGCAAGCTCTACAGGTATTTCACAATCGTCCTCATTTCCGTCTTCAGTTTGATAGATCGGATTCTCGAAATTATAATTGGCAATAGTAGAACTGTTATCAACAGGATCCAGAGTGGATGAGGATCTGCATTTTAGTGATGTGGGTGTGTGTAAGAACACATAGCTGATAAAACAAAAATAAAAGAAAATAAAGACAAGGAACACAATATTTACGAAAACGAAACGTCCACTGATTTTATTGAATGAGGTATGCAAATGAAATGACAACCCGTAACAAGCACACCATTGTGCCCCGGGTAAGGCACAAGGCTTGAGAGTTTTAATTGTTCAGAAATTACAAACTTAAAATATAACAACACAGTAATAGTATTTACTCCTGACTAAAGGAGATAGGGATAACATCTTCAGCTTTCCAATTATTGAGTCCAACACCCACAGTAGGAAAAATCCATGCATCCAAGTTGTAGTCTTCATCATAGTCTCCCACAGCATTGATAACCCCTTGATTGGTGATACGAGCAGCACGAGCACGACGAACAGCCTTCTGGGACTCTGCAGTGAAACCCAAACCAAACTTGTCAGACTTGTATGGAATATCAGGAAGCTGACCCCAAATAGTACAACCACCTTCATCCACCACAGCTCTAGCATCATTGAGGGAGGCCATTGCCATTGTTGGAGGTTTTCTGACGACCACAGGAACCTTCTTCACAGCAGGAGGAGCTACACAATCATTAACAACCCAGGGAACCACTTCAAATGACTGACACGGAGTCTCAATGTATTCACCTTCCACTTCCAGATACTTGAAAGTATTCACATGGCTGACAAAGTACTCCTCTTCTCCATAGACCGTAACAACCTTTCCATTCACTGGGTATCTCAACTTTTGGTGCAGTGTAGAGGTCACAGCACCTGCCCCATGGATCCAGGGACGACCAAGCAGACAAGAATATGAAGGACGAATATCCATCACATAAAATGTAGCAGTAAACGCCTGGGAACCAACTTGGATTGGAAGATCAATTTCCCCATGCACTACTCTTCTAGAACCATCAAAAGCCTTTACCACAATATTACTAGGCTTCAGCACAGCATCTTCAGGACTCAGCTTGTTCAGGACTTCCTTGGGCAACACATTCAAAGAGGAACCATTGTCTATCAGCACATGTGACAGGGTAGTGCCCCTGCATTCAATTGAAATATGCAAGGCCCTGTTATGATCCCTCTTGGCAGGGGTCAAATCAGCATCAGAAAATCCTAACCCATTATCATAGGTCAGGTGGGCAACACAGTTCTCAAATTGGTCAACAGAAATTGCGCTGGCTACATGAGCCATCTTCAGAAACTTGATCAATGACTTGGCATGAGCCTCAGAACATAACAACAATGACAGCATAGAAATCTTTGAGGGAGTATGCCCCAACTGATCAACAATGTCATAATCACTCTTGCGAATGATTTTCAATACTTCTTCCATCTGCTTAGAGAGATCATCATCAGCTGGCACATCAGTAGATACAGGCTCAATAACAGGACTCTTGCCCCGAGCATCAGTGGTGGAAGTAGCAGTAGGAGTAACTGCATTCTTGGAAGTATCTGGAGGAGAGAAGACTCTTCCACTACGAGTGATCTTACTAGATCCAGCAATATTATCAATGTCAACAGGCACATCAGCTACAGGCTCTTGCTTGACACCATGGATGTAAACATCAGACCCATAGTGCCAAGGCACAGCTTTGTCAGAAGTATATGGGATAGGACCAGGAGTAGTAATGACCACAGGAGCTACTCTGGCTTCAGCAACAACTTTCACAGGACCTTCAGCAGTAATCTTGATTGGGCCCTGATGAGTGATTTTAATGGGACCCTTTGAAGTGATTCTTACCGGTACTTTGTCAACCATATCAACCTCTTCAATCTTCTTACCCCGAGTCAGATGATCCACCATACTTTCTACAGATGCTGGTCTTCTTTCAAACACTATAGTATACTTATCCATGAGACGTTGAATGCCATCTCTCAAAATGAAGCAGCTATCCGGCCTATAGGTACAATATAAACAATCTTCACGACAACCTGGAAAGATCCCAGCTTGTACTAACCTCTTTTTGATAACAGACAATGGTGTGGTCAACTCCATAACTGAATAGACATGCAGATCTTCATCAATGGCATTGACATTCTTCTCGTGATTTGGCATTGGAGCTGTAATCACATTTGGGGTACCCGGAGGGTCAAACTCAATCTCTCCAGCATCAATCATATCTTGAATTTTGTTCTTCAAGACTCAGCAGTTATTAGTATCATGTCCTGGACAGTTTGAATGATATGCACATCGTGCATTGGGATTGTACTTGGGAGAGGTAACATTGGGATTCTGAGGAGCCTCCCTCAGGGTAATAAGTTCTGCCTTCAATAAATGTTGCAATGCCTGAGCCATTGACATGTTGATCTTCGTGAACCGTCTTCTAGCCCTCGGTTGGTTGCCTTGAGGCTGTTCCGTTGTTGCAGGAGTTGGATTTGAAATATGAACTGCACTAACAGACTGATGCCTTCTGTTACGATCAGGTTGACCATAAACAACATTGGATTCCTTCTTCCCGGTGGGAGGCTTCTTTGCAGCACCTGATGAAGAAGTGCCCACTTGGATCTTACCACTTTTGATACCATTCTCTACCCGCTCTCCTGTCATGATCAACTCAGTGAAGCCAGATGATGAGCTTCCAATGAGATGACTGTAAAACGGACCATTCAGCATACACATGAACATATCAACCAGCTCCCTGTCAGTCAAAGGAGGTTGAACTCTTCCAGCTAAATCTCTCCACTTCTGAGCATACTCCTTAAAACTTTCTTTGGCACCCATAGACATGCTCTGAAGCTGCATGCGAGTGGGGGCTAAGTCAGCATTGTATTGGTACTGCTTATAGAAAGCTTCAGCAAGATCATTCCAGTCTCTGATATTGACACTCTCCAACTGATAATACCACTCCAACTGAGCTCCAGATAAACTCTCTTGAAAGAAATGAATCCACAACTTTTTATCAGCAGTGTGGGGTTGAATTCTTCTGACATAGGACCTCAGATGCAGCTTGGGACAAGAGACCCCATCATAGACAACAAATGTAGGAACCTTGAAACCCACAGGTATGACCACCCCAGATATCAGACTTAAATCCTCAAAATCCAGCCCAGATGATTTCTGCAACTCCATAGCATCCATCCTATCCACCAGCATCTTGAATTTGTCTTCATTAGACTCATGGTAGTAGTTAGCCTCAGAATCAGAGTCCCCCATTGAATGGTGGAGACTGCCTACCTCTTGCTCAGATTCTTCAGATTCATAGTCTTCAGTTGGTTCCTTGGTCTTGGCAAGACCTTTGAACCTTCTTCCCATGTTGAGCAACCCAGCAGACCTTCTAGCCTTCTTAGTCTTCTTGGCCAGCAGTGTCTTCAATTCGTCCTGCCCTTTGGATAGGTTCAGGATCAGCTCTTGGAACTGTGCATTCTGTGCCTGAAGATCCTTAACTGATTGTTCAAGAGCCATTGCTGAAATAAACAGCGAGAAGATGAGAAACCTGTGCACAATTATAAACCTGTGATGCGATGAAATGTTATGGTAATGTATATGCAATGTTTTCAAGGACCGCAGGATTTAAATTTGCTTAGACAAAAACGAAAGTAAACTTTTATTAGTAATAACTTGTTTTGCCTTTTAGGCTTACAAAACATGAAAGTAAAATAAGTACAAAAGATGGGGTTTTAAGTCTCCCATGGACGTTTCCTCTTTATGTTGAGGTATGAGTTGAGGTTCCGTTCCTCGTGAAGCTGCTTTGTTAGTTCTAGGATCCTTGCTTGGCTTGCTTTGTAATGAGCCTCGAAAGTATCCCTTTGCTCCTTCAGTTGGATCCATGATCTCTGCAAGTCTTCCTTATCAGTAGGCATGTCTGGGTGAAGGATGGTATAAGCTGTGTCTCCTTCAGCAACAGGTTCCATGGTAACCGGTAGGACGGCAGGATATGGCATCATGAGTGTCTGAGCACGAGATCGTACCCATCTGAGATAAGCCTCCATAGGAATAGTGTACTTAGGCTCCAGTGTCTTGCTGTCAATCCTGTTTACCTTTCCCCAAGCTCGTATGAATCTCTGACGGTAACCCTGAAGATCGTTGTCGTAATCAAACACAATGCCCTGAATCAACATGTCATGTGGACCATCGCTCCGGGCGTAACCAAACTGTCGTAAAGCTAGAGAGGGGTTGTAGGTGATGCCTCCTCTTATGCCTAGAAGTGGCACATTAGGAAACTCCCCACAACGGTCAATGATGGTGACATTCTCCATAGATCTGGAGCACCAATGGATGTCTGAGTGAGAAAGTGACATGATCCTCTTGGACCATCTGAACCCTTGCTCATTCTTCATTACTGAGCGAGGAAGGTGAGAAATAAACCACCTGGAAAGTAAAGGTGTGCAACACATCAAAGTTCCTCTTGCCCTTGTAGTACGGGTGTGAAGAGAATGCAGGATGTCTCCAAGCAATGTAGGCACTGGATTGTGACTCAGGAAAATGTTGATGGCATGAACATCTATGAACTGATCTGGATTGGGGAACAATACTAAGCCATATATCAGCAAGGCTAAGATCTCCTCAAAAGCATCATAGCTCATGGCCTTCAAGAATATTTGAGCCTTATCCATTAGCACCTTGGCAAGAATACCCTTGACTCCACTTCTCGTCTCTAGAACAATGTCAGACTTCTTCAGATGTAGAGCTGCAGCAATAACTTCTGGTTTAAGCTCCTTTTCTAAGCCTGTGAAGGGTCTTTGATCAAGAACAGGTATGCCTAGAAGTTTAGAGAACTCCTCCATGGTTGGAACCAGCTGATAGTCAGGGAAT
The DNA here is from genome assembly GCA_963966055.1 of Lathyrus aphaca. Lineage (NCBI taxonomy): Eukaryota > Viridiplantae > Streptophyta > Magnoliopsida > Fabales > Fabaceae > Lathyrus > Lathyrus aphaca. The sequence goes on from OZ014521.1 coordinate 153,230,613, forward strand.
GTAAAGCAATGGTGTTTAGGGTCAAAGAACTGGAACAGAACACTCATCATGTCTTCATTGAACCCTGAAGTGACTAGATCCAGTAGGTGACCATGTCTCTTGATGAACTGGGAGTTATCAGACACTTGAGAAACCAACTCTTTAAGCTTGGGAGGTATCCCCACAAAGTTGATCCTGATGGTGTTTCTACGAGCTGAAGCCATGACCTGCAACAAAGAACAAAGATAAATCCCTTGGTCTTTGAAATGGTTAGGGAAAATGATATGCTTATGATGCATGATGATGTCATGATGTTATGTTCAATCACAAACATGTGGCACACACAAACAAGTCACACCATAGCCCTAGGTTTAAAGGCTTGCATGAGGTTCAAAGGTAAGTACCCTCCCCTGAAGTTAGATGGTTCATCCTGTCCTACAAAAGTAACCGGGTTCTAAGGGATCTCAATATCATTGATCCTTCACAAGGGTGGTTGATCAGAAGGCAACTTACTTGCCAACCAAAACCCTCCAAGTTTAGAATCTCAATGAGCGTAGTATCGAGTGTCAACCAACTTCAGTCTGCACCAAAGCCGGTTACCTCACTACTTTCTAAAGGCCAAGATGAGTTAACTAGGGTTCTAAAGGTTAGTTAGTGCATTGACAACATATGGCAGCCTCATATTATCCTCAACTTGACTTAAGGAACATAAGCACCAACCAAGAAGTCACACTAACTATGGCCACCAGATCAACCGTATCGATATACGTCGTACAGTTTCCTTGGTCTATTGCCATTTACCTAAGGTACACTAGATCCGGGTTAGGACCTTTCTCACATAAGAGCACCCCAACAGGATAATATAAAGCAAACAAGGCAAACAATTTAAAGTGATCTAATTCCTAAGGGTACCCCTCTTAAATTACATCCCCAGCAGAGTCGCCAGTTCTGTAACACGGTGGGAGAACTGACTTTAAGTAATGTTGCGGATAGCAAGAGTCGCCACCGACTTTTATTTTATCCATAAGGAAAGGGTATAAAAGAACAGGAAAGACCTTAGAGATATTTTTGGGTCCGGGGGGTAGGTTATGTAAAGGGAAGGTGTTAGCACCCTTTACATCCATGGTTATCCATGGGCTCTTAGTTACTTAGCTCACTTTAAATTATTTTTGAAAGTGTAGTGTGTGAATAGAAAAATTTTCAGAATAGTTAATAATAATCCATGTACGGATGTGTAAAAACTTGTTTTTGAAAATTTGTTTGAAATTTGTTAAGTGTTTGAAAAAATGGAGTGAGCAAGCAACTAAGAGGTACCTACCCTAAAGTTTTAAGTCTTTCTTGTTCTTTATCCTTTAATTGGTAAGACTATCCCTACTATTAAGGAGTAGGTAGTCATTACCTTGGATGTAAGGGACATGAGAGGGACAATCTGATTATGAAGGCAACTGTGGGGTGTAATAAGCATACTGGAGGGACTATCATCATTTATTCGAAGGGACTTGATTCGTAAAGGCAACCATGAGGGACTTGATGATTTTTCTTTTGAAAGGGACTTGCTTTATACACCCCACTTGACCATTATTCGTAGGCAACTCGAGGGATAACCTTAGAAAGTGAGACGGCGATTAAAATCGACTTACGTGTGTGAGTGTTTAATTTAATTATCTTATGATTAAAATTATCTAAGTTAATTTTTATATAACATACATGTTTTTCACTCCCTAATTACTAACCATAGCAATAATTAAATAATTAAAATATTTACAACCAAGAAACAATTACAACATAATTATAAGAAGCAAAATAAATAGCAAATTAAATAATAAACAAATAAGCAATAAATAATAAAAATAAATAATAAGGGGTTAGTAATAATAAAATAATAATAATAATAATTTAGAAATAATAAACAAGGTTAGAAACATAATAATAAAAATATAATGATAAATAATAATATGGTAAGTAAATAATAAAGATTAGTGAAATATATAAAATTAATAAAGCAAAATAAATAATATGGTTAGTAATAACAATAATAAATAAAATTATCCAACATTATAATAATAATAGATCAACAATTTTTAATATAAACAATTACATTTAGAAAAAAAATATGAGCAAACAATTATTTTAATTTTACAAATTATTAAGTTATTTTTAAATATATCCTAATTACAGAACTTAATTATTATAAACTCAATTATTTCTAAATAAACAAAAATTATAAAAAGTGTTCACATATTATATAAAGAGAAAAACAAATTATAAGCATATTTACAAGATTAAAATTTTTTTATTAATTCAATTATTATTATTTTTTAAAGACAATGATTTAAATTATAAACATAGTGTAAAATATATTTACATATTATATGAAGAAAAGAGTTTATAATTATATTTAAAAATTATATACATGATAATTATAATAAGAATTAGAAAATAAAAATCATTTTGGAAAATAGAATTAAATTTTATTTAGAAAATATTTTTAGGGTTTTGAAAATTAGGGTTTAGTTATATACAAAATTTATTTTTAACTAATTATATAAAATTATCTTAACTAATATAAATTGTAAAATTTAAATTGAAAAAAAAAATCAAGAGTTTTATATTTTTTTTTTAGAAAATAATATTAGTAATTGGAAGACATAATATATACATACTTTATAATATAGAAAATAATAATAAAATTTTAATTATTTAAATTAATTAAAAAGAAGGAAAAGAAAATAAAAAGAAAGAAAAAAAGGAACCTGGTGGGATTTGATCCCAAGACCTCATACTTGCAAGCAACAACAACAACCACCAAGCCAGCCAGATGCAGGTGACAATAAAGGAGACCCACTTTGTTTTGTGCCTTGCCTTGAAAATCCAGGAAAATAATGAACAAAAAAGGCCTGGGGTGGGATTTGATCCCAGGACCTTTATACATTCACACATGCGCATCACCACCCGGCTGGAAGAGCCCACCTATTAATCAAACTATAACAACTAATAATATATTAAGAACACAACATAAAAATGAGAAAAATATCAAAACATTGCTGGGGACAGGATTCGACCCCACGCCCTCTCACCAAACGCGTATGTGTCTTTCCACTAAACCAACCAACCTGTTGTGATATACAAATAAGAAAATAACATAATATTTTAAGTCAGAAATTCAAATATGGGATTCGCGCCAACTAGCTTCTTCTTCAACCTTGTGACATACGAATTTTGCTGCGAAATCTGCTAGGGTTTTTCCTGCGAAAACAGAATTGTAACAAAACCTGCGAAATTCAAACATGGACAAAACAGCGAGATTTTGTAAAATTGATTATGCCATTTGTAATACCTCAAAATTTGCCCTCTCATTTTCATGCCATTTAGCATATCCTTTCATACATTGCATTGCATTTAGATCACAATTGCATCATAAACATACATGAACATACATCTCCATTTGAGCTTTCACAGGTTGTGACTGGCCTTTATTTCTTCATGCGGCACGTGCACAATAATCTCAGAAGAAGCCAAAAGTTCTCGGTTGATTCAGAGGAGTTTAAGCTGAATATCAGTTTTATGGTGCAGTTTGCAAAAATTGTAACTTATGCTCGGAAACTCATTTTGGCTTGAAACTCAATAGTTTATACCGTTTCATTATTCTCTACAACTTTTGTGTTCGGCTCGGAGGCCAATTCATCAAGGAAAATGGCGGGATTTATTTGTTTCTGAAATTTCGGTTTCGCCGATTAACTGTGCTAGCGGTATTCAAGAGTTTGTAACTTCTTATTGGGTCAACATGTCTGAGAGATTCATATGCCAAACGTTCCGTCTTGATATCCTTTCCAACTTTTGGGTTTTGGCCGAGAACTAATTCTTTGAAGAAGATCTCAGAATGTGCGAGTCTTTAGAGTCGACATAGTGAAAAACAGTGCTGAACCGGTGAGTTTTGAACACTAAAAAATTCATAACTCTTGGCTCGTTCATCGAATTGATGTTGTTTCGGTGCCTAAAATTCCGTTTAGATGTTATCTTCATTATGTGAATTCAGTTTGGGTTAGGTCCGAGCGGAAGGATCTCGAAAATGCGAATTACCAGTAAGGTTCTTTGATGCAGTGCACTGTCTGTCAGATTTTGTAAAATTCATAACTCGGTCAATTTTCATCGGATATCACCCGTTCTTGAAGCGTTGGTTCACAAATTTTATCCTCTTAAATTTCAAATACAAAAGTGAGTTCGAACGGTGCTCCAAAGATTGTCGTTTTGGTTTATTTCACAAAACTGAAGTGCTGAACCGAAGAAAAATGCTGAAAGTGGTTTCACGAGAAAATTCATATCTCCCTCGTCGTTTGTACGGTTGAGCTTAGATTTTAACACCAGGTCACTGACTCATAGATCTACAACTTTGATGACAAAGTCGAGTCGAGATTATGCTCCGAAGAGGTTGGCCTCGTCACATTTTCGAGTAGCGGACACCAAATAAGCCGAAAAAACAACTTATTCAGTGACGTCTTGCAGCTTAAACGTATCGATCGCACTCGATTTTGATCGTATGACGTCCATTCTTTTTGTGTTGCAACCGTGATTCAGAGGCGAACGATGTTGTGGAAGGTTCAGAGTCGAAATTTCTTGCCGAAGATATTGTTATTTTCACTTAAGCCGAAATTCTACCTTTTGCCTTTCATTTTACACTCCACTATATATTCTTTTGACCCACAATTTGTCTCATAACTTCAATCATAATTTACAAACACCAAAAAACTCTCACAAACTCTCTCTAAAGGATCAAAGTTCATTCTCTCAACTCTTTCTCAAGAACACAACAACAACTTCATCAAGAACTCAAGAACACAACAATTCCGATCAAGCTTCCGATAGTCGAGCCGCCACGAACCACCACCTTCGGTCAACTTCACCACCGCGCGACCACCATCTTCCGCCGCCGGCAGCCACGCGGCCTCTCCTCCTCTCCTCCGTTCATGATCGCGTCTCACTTCCTCCGGATTCACAATTTCTTCGTCGATTCTTCATTCGGTAAGCTTCTTAAACTTTAATTCATGAATAATTGTTGAATTGTTTCTTGAATTGAATTTTGAAGTTGAATTAATCTTGTGGAGATTATGTGCATTGATTCATGATTTTATTATTGATTGATTCTTGATTAATTGATCCTAATAATTGTTGTTGTGCATAATTGGAAATGATTGTTAAAATTGACATAGACTAATCGATGCATGTTAGGTGTTTGACAAAATTCCTAAGAGAGCTAATTATTGTGACTTGATATTGATTGAAGTGCTTGACTTTTGAATTCATGTTTGTTTCATTGTGTAAATTCGGAATAGGATAGGTTGAAGCTTAATTGTTGATGTTGTTCATATGTCGCGTGTCGATAAGTGCGTTTTGGTCATAACTTCCTAACCGTAGCGCGTTTTCGCGAATGTGAATAGTGTAAATTGACTTTGTTGATTATTCCGGAGCCATTGGTAAACTTTTTAGTCGATTTCGGACAATTTTTTTCGGCTATTTCGCTACTGCCAGCCGATAAAATCGGCCAAAAAGTACCACTTCCGAGCGGAATTTTCAAAATCCGATTGCATATTTGAATCCGTTGGCACATTTGCAAGTTACCATGCGATTTTCGTTCAATTCCGAGTCGGTGATTTTTGACGCGTTTTTTCGTTTTAAGGCTTTTTTAAGTTCGGTTTGGTGCAATTTTGATGCATTGATCTTGTTTTGACTTGTACTTATGTTTGTTGATCATTTTCCATTCATTGCATGTAAATTTATTTGATTTTGGTTTGAATTTGCATGTTGTTTATGTTAGAGCATAAGTGCTGCCCCGTTTTGAAACGTAAATTTCAATGCATGTCCATGACTCGTACATTCATCTTTCTATTTGATTTTGAGTTGCGAGACATAGGTGCAACTTCCGGTTGCACCTCTTTTTTGTTTCTAATGTGTTTGTTGAGTTCATGCAAGGTTCTCGCAAAGATCTTAACGACGGTCGTTTGGTTGGTATTCCACTTTATTTGTGGGATACCTTTGGATTCAAATGATATTTTGTGTCGTTGTTTTTGTTTCGATTATGGGGGATCTTCACAAAGAAATTATGGAAGATGAGCATTTATTTTGCTCATGGGAGATTACAAGGCTTGGCTTGAAGTTTTTTTGGATTTCTTTTATGTGAAAGAATCGGCACTTCGACCAAGTAAGTAATCTCGATTCTCTACTCTAATGCATCATTCTAGTTGTATGCGACTTAGGATCATATAACTTAAGGTGCATATTGAGCCCTCCCACCTGAGGAATTGGATTTATTTGTGATATATGTTGATTTGTGTCGATTTCGGAGCTTAGGGATTAGGTTACGGATTAGAGAATTCGATTCCTTTCACTTTCCCTTAAAATATCGTTTTTGCCCGTTTCGTCGCAATTATTAAAAATAGTTTTAGGTGTGATAAAATTCTGGAAAAATTCATGAGTGATCCTCATCCTCTTAATTAATTTGTCATATTTTTTGTTTCCAGATTTGGGTGGTTTTAATATTTTATTTGGATTTTAGATCACAAGCTGTCCCAAAAAGGAAGGTTTTGGCATAAGGGACCGAAATCGATTTTTCCCCATAGGTGTGAGACCTATTTTTTGTGTATGGTTAATAACTGTAATTTGTGACATTTTGATGCTCCTTAGGCATTTTTTTCATAATTTTTGTGCCCTTTTTGATCCACTTTGTGGAGTTGTTTTTTGGTGATCATGTCTTGTTACCTTGCTAATCAAGGAATTGTTTTGGCACTTTGGTGCATAATTTTGTAGAATCCTTTTGGACCATGTAAGATAATCACTATATCATTCCAGGTATTTAATTTCATAATTTTTAAAGGCTTTTTGCTATTTTTCCATGTCACCTAGATTATATGTTGATTCGTGTGTGTATTTGCTCCATAACCTAAATGTTAAGAAGGCATTCATGCCATTTGATTGAGATGCTTTTTGGTAATTTTTAGGAGTTGATTATAGGTCATTTGTATGTCTTTAGTTCCAGTCATAGGTCATTTTTTGAACCATACTCATTTGGTTTGTTTTAGTGTTTTAAAGTGCATACTTATGTGAACTAACTTTAACTTAAACTAGGTTCTCTTCTCCTCTAAATAATAACTTGAATTATGTGGAAATCATTAATGTCTATCCATGCATTCTAATTGCATCTCATACCTTGTATGCTACTGACCCATAATCATTTCATGCATATTCACATGCCATTCTTCCTTAGTTTGCATCATGTGCGATCTTACGCGATTTTTGTTCGTTTCTTCCCATATCTTCTTCTCATTGCTCCATATGCCTAATCCATTGCATCCATGATAGTATGATCATTCTTCCTCATTCATAAGCATTCACTACTGACTTTTATGTTAATTTTATGTATTAATTCATGTTTGTAAGCCATATGTCTTCATACTTCATCCATGACCCTAATTTGCATTTATGTGAACTTAGGTGAACTTTTTGTACATAGTTTGACATAGTTTGATCTTGTGAGATATCCTAGCATCCTTAGGGATCCATATCATGTAGCTACTGATTTTAGAAGTCATGTAACATTTAGGTACCTTCACCTTTATACTTAGGTCTTATTTTGAACCCTAGTTCCATTCTAGGACGTTTATGGTACTTAATCGCTTTCATGCTTTGATTTTACTTTCAATATGAATTGTCATGCTAACTTTTGTTTTGTAGGGGGGAAGATTGAGGTAAGCATTACTTAATTCCTATCTCTTATGCATTTTAATTGTGTTTGCCTTAGCACTTTGTGCTTTTCTTATAGGTTTTCCCTTTCTTTAGAGACAACTTAACTTCCTTAGGAAGTAAGTTGATTTCTAAGCTCTCTTTTCTTCTTTCCTTTTTCTTTCTTAGGATTAGAATACCTCATTAACCATAGGACCTCTCTTGTAAATAAACAAATAAAATTAGGGTTGTGTCTTAGTCCCCTTAGTTTGTCCTTTTTCCAACTTGAGTCATTCTTTCTCATCTCATAAAGAAAAGCAATAAAACACTTAATAAAAGCCGAACAATCTTGTACGACACGAGACTTTGTTGCGGAGTGTTTATACGCGTCCTGTTTCGGGGCGAGGTGTAAATGCTTCCCGCGATGGATAGGTCTTAGTATGAGAATGTTCACAAACAAATTCAAAACACTTCTCATAAAAGCCAAAAACAAACAATAAGCGACTATCCTGCGGGAACTTCTCTTCTCATCTCATTCACTCACAACGCGAACTCGTACCAGACGAACCTGCAACACCTGAGCATAGACATACGCAGTTCCAGCGAATAAAAAACACTAACAAATAGTTCCCGCCTTAGTTAGGCGAACTACGTCGACTCTGATCCTCATTATCCCGATGAGGTACGTAGGCAGCGGGGTAGGGCCCATTCGAGCACACTCTTTATTTTCCCTACATTTTCCCCATTCTTTCATTCCATTCTCTTATTTTAGTTCCTTTCTCATTTCCATTTTCATTCCAGTTTCCAGTTAGCAGTTTTATTCAGCAGCAGTTATTCTTCTCACCCTTTGAAACAAAACAAGCAAGCGTGGATCCCGTCGGGTACGGCGGACGATCTGGGGTGCTAATACCTTCCCAGGTCGTAACCGACTCCCGAACTCAGATCTTTGGTTCGCAAGGCCTCGTCCGTTTCCTTCTTCCTCAGGTTTGTGCAACATTACCTTTCCCATTCTTTCGGGATAAAAATGTCTGGCTGGCGACTCTACCTTTTCCGCGCCACTTTCGCGTTTGTACTAGGATGAAAATCCCGGGAGCGACACCATTAAGTTCTTAACAAGATTTCCAATGATTCTACGTTCTTAGAATCCATTTATATGGGCTGGATTGAAGAACCCCAATTGGAGCCATAAACCCTAAAAATGGTATATCACGCATTAGGCTATGAAACTTCATCAATCGCTCCAGATTTCATCTATAGTCATCAACAAACACAATTATGTAATCAAATTTCAATTATATGCAAGGAATCATTGGAATCGAAAAAAAATTATTCAAAAGCAAAGTGGATTCGGGTTGGCCAATGTAGTACACATGGGATGCAAATGAGTGATGCCTTAGCTTCAGTGATGTCTAAAGAACACGTCTATGTTCTTAGTTTACCTTGAAACCTCTTAGATTGAAGAATCCGAATCTCACTTTTTTTTTGATGAATTTTGAGTTTTTGAATCTTACCCTTGGCTGCTGGAATTCGTGGTTTTAGGCTAGGGTTATCTTTAGTATATATATGAGAATGAATTAGGTCAGAAATATGGATTGGTTGTGTGAAAATTTGATCCAAAAAATATTGAAAAAGATCATGTTGTAAAAGTCAAATATTTGCTCATGAAGACTTGCTATCTTTGGATTAGTCACATGATTTCCTTCTCTTTAAGCTTCAATCACTAATTAAGAATTTCTAGAACCTCAATCTTCACCCAAAAATAGATTTTCACATTTTATATTTATTTAAAATGATTTTTATGAATTAAATCAATAATAAATAAAAATAAAATAATAAAAATGCTGAATTTTGGTCAATTGGGTCGTGCATAATGATATGAGATGGATTGGATCACAACTTAGCAAGCCCATTTGGAAAGAATTACTTTTAGGCCTCCATTTTCAACATAAACCATCACAAAATTTCCCAACTTTGAAAGGGCACATCTCCCTCAATTTTAAAGGTATGAGGGTGTTCTTGGACTTTTTGGAAAGCTTGAAGAGTCCTCTTAACAACCCCATTGGTTTCAGGTCCATATCATTTACCAATCTCAAGTTATGCCCTTTTGAAGTTGTTGACTTTTTGTTGACTTTTGAAATGACCTATAATGTCTTAGATCATATCTTTCAAATGAAGCATTTTTGGGCTTAACTTTCAACATCAAAGTTGTAGAGAATTCAATTTCCTTCAAAATGAGCTTTGGATGGAGATTTGGTGATGAAGTATGTGAAAGTTATGATTGGTCAAAGTTCAGTTGACTTTTACTGAGGAAACCCTAATTTAGAAACTCCTGATTATTGATGATCTGGAATCTCCTTGATGAATCATGATCAACCCTTGATCAAATGATGAATTTTACTTCATATACTTGATGTTGGCAAAAAATCATGAAGTTTGACTTTGGTTTGACCACAGTTGACCTCAGTTTGACTTTTTAACTGCACTGACTGATTTTGACTTATCTGATCATCTGACTGAGCAAACTTTTGAGAAAAGTCTTGAAACTTGTCATGGGGGTTCTTATACACATATAAGATATTATGAAGCTCACTTGAGGTATTGGAAGTCCATTTAGCCTGATTAAAATCAAAACCCTAGTCTTGGATGCCCTGCTTAGGAGGTGCATTGTCTGAGGGAATTGTCAACTCTTTTGACCAATTATGAACTTTGTGAACCTTGTGAACCTTCAAGAAGTGACTTGTAGACTTCATGAATCTCATGAAAGGTATTGAAAGCATTGTGGGACTTGTGAACCTTGTGAACCTTCAAGAAGTAACTTGTAGACTTCATGAACCTCATGAAAGGTTATGCAAGTGTTGGAGAACTTGTGGACCTTGTGAACCTTCTTAGAACACAAAGTCTTGTATTGTGAGGGCAAATTTTGGGGTGCAACAGATATAAATGAGCTTATAATCATGGTCGATCATCCCTCTAATTGGTCGGTATTTCCGGTGGATTCGGGAAAAAAATATGTAGCGCCTTTGAAGGGTGTTGTTATGTTCCTTTTTTACGAGTGTATGTTTATCAAGATAAACTAGTGGTTACCCCTGTTTGATTTTAAGGTGGAAGTGTTGAAGTAACTGAAGGTTGCCAATTCCTAGCCCCATCCTGGTTCTTGGATTTTCATAAAGGTATTCCAATTTTGGGCCGAGCATAGGTCTTGAAAGCTTTCCTATAGTTTATTTTTCATTTTGTTGGTTGTAATTCATACCTCAAAGATCTAGGATCATGGACTCATTCATCTACACCAATATGTTCCCTTGTTCGGCCTTTTTTTCTAAAGACTAAGGCGATTTCCTAGGGCATTTGTGTTGGTGAGGCCTCACACTCAGGAATCTCACTTTGTTTTTTTTTGCGACCCTATCGAATCTCCCCGCCCTTGTAAGGGTAGGTTTCAAAAAAATTGGGTTTGGAATTGCTTCTATCCTGAACCTCACTCGTATGATGTCAAGCTGGATTATCTTTCTTTTGAAGAAATTATGATGAAGAATGATTTAGAGTCTCTTTACTGAGGGTTTAGCTATGAGGAGGGGATTGACGCTATCAGAGTATCATCTTCCCAATAGAGGAAGAAATCTAATGATACCTACAACATTGTGAGTGCAGTTGATCGCCCTATTTAGAAAAAGATATTTGGTAAGGACAGAGTTCTCCCTGTTTCTTTACGTATGTGTTTGTGCTTGTAGAAAAATGGACTTTTTTCAAAAGTTCTTTGTTATTTATGTGGAGCGAGATGCTTACGGTGCTAAGACTGAGTCTAGTGATGAATACATGATTGATGAAGCGCTAGTTGTAACATATAGGCTTTTGTACACCAAGTGGGAGGAAGCATTCATAACTATTGAGCAACTAAATAAAATCATAGGTGCACTTCATAAGGAAAATGAGAAGTTTGTCTCAACCATCACAAATATGAAAAAATAAGTTATTGTGTTAAATTCCAAGCTTGAGCATATGAAAACATTTGTGCATATGTTGAATAATGGGTCTGATATGTTAGATAAGATATTGGAAATTGGAGAAAAGAAGATTATAGGGTTTTACTACAGTGCCATGAACAAAACAGTCAAAATTCCAACTAAGAAGGTTGTTACTACTAAAAATAAAATTGAGTTTCTGTTGAAGGCCCACATGTCCCAGCATCTTACTCAATGTGTCCTCTCATAGCAAAGGCAACAAAAAATCATTTTAGAGGTGTCACCAATGTGGAAGATATAGCAAAATAAGACATTTTTGTTATAAATTGTATGGATATACCGAGTCTTATAATCATGCAATGCCCAAAAGGAAGAAAGAGAAGAAAATTCAAGCTAAGAAGGTGTGGAAGGCCAAGGAAACTAAAAGCACCAGAGCTTTGACGAAAATTTGGCTAAACATAAGAAGACTGAAGATAAAGAATCTATGTAGAATAAAGATGTCGAAGAATATGTCCTAACAACAAGATGAGACATCCTATATTGTATAGAAGGATTTAAATTAGAAACAAATATGTACGAGATTTGATGAGGATTTAAGTTCTGGATCAAGACAAAGATAGAAATCCCAAGACATAAGACTATATTTATGAAAACTTAGACCTAGGGTTAAGTATGCCTTATGTAACAATTGTAACCTAGTTCTCTTTTATAAAATAAAGGTTTAGGTTTTGAGAGTCGTTGGCTCTTATGGTTGTAGTTCCAATCTATAGTATGTGATGTAGAGAGGATGACATAGGTGCATGTACACTACCATAAGCCTTTAGGTAATGGTTGTTGTATTGTTATTGGACAAAGATTTTAAGGATGTCTAAGATAACTTGTAGGTCAAGAAACCGTGACAGCTTCCGTGATGGCAGAAAACAGATGCAACACAAGTTGAGAAGAATGTGATAAGGAGTCTCATATCGAAGGTTGTAAACGACTAGAGTTTAACCTTAGATAAAGATGTTCATTGAAGGCAGTGATTATGATAAATTTGTAAACCATGAGTTTAGATTTAGGGTAATACTACAATATAATGAAGTCTTCATCCTGGATTGGTATCCCCCAGATGTAGGTTTGTTAACACCGAACTGGGTCAACAATTATTGTGTTCTTTATATTCTACAGATTTACAGTTTTATTTTGTATGTATGTTCTTGACTGAGATGTCCCAACATGTTGTCTTGACATCTGTTGGTATTTGTGTTGTACTACTTCAAAACAATAATTGTGTAATTCTCTTGTTTACTAAAGTGCAATAATCATTGTCTTAGCATTAATATAGAACATTGGAATATTTGCATAACCAAAATTTCAATTGGTATCAGAGCAGACATCCTGGTCTGTTTTCTGGATGAGATCCATGGAGTACTTTCTTGTGATTAAATAGGAGAAATTATTTTCTGAAGGATTCTACAACAAAAAACATAAGGAGTGGCTAGTTCTCTTGGATGGTGTCCTGAAAGATGTCTTGACATCTTGTCTAGGGCAACTTGAAGTTGTTCTTTAGTGATTTCTCTGCATGTATTCTAATTGAAGAATTCCAGTAGTATGGGATACTAGAGTATTGATTGAAGAAAGCTTGTAGTTGTCCTTACCTGGTTCTGTTCTTGTAGATGTCAATCAGTTTGAAGACACATAACAGTCCAAAGTCGGGAGTAGAGGGATGTGATTGTGATAATTGAGTCTTATGTGACTTGGTACGTGATTAAGTGGCGTCATCATGTATGTTGAAGTCAGACTGGATAAAAGAGGTAGGATGAATGATCAAACTCGTGCTCTATGAGTTTGATGATTTCTTGTTGGATAAGTTGTTGAAGACACTTGATATGATAATCAAGTTCAATCAAGGAAATTCAGTCGTATTCTAGAGTCTGCTAGTTATTCTTCACACTAGGAGGTGCTTTCTTGGAAGCATGGAACTGAAGACAGTGGAGGTGATTTATTTTCACCGATCACAAATAGCGTGCAAGGAAGAACTCATACTTCTTAACCGTAAGGATGAGTTCACACAATTAAGGTAATTAGGATTCGTTCAGAGAGAATCATAAAAGCTTGAGTCAAGGGGGCAACCTTGATATCTTAACAACTTGAACAACAACAGAAGAAGACAACATGAAGAGGAATATTTATGTGATATTCAGAATATGCTGGAATCAGACAAAGGTTATCACAACAAGGATTAAAAATCAATTGCTTTGTGCATATTTGATTATCCTTATGATTCAAGATTGAGGATGTTATATCAGATGTTATAACATCTCTTCATCAGAGGTTTGAAGAATCATGGGAGGGGTTCTACATTCGCTCAGAAGTCTCCTAGGCTTTTGACCTGAGATTATTGGCTTCACATCTTTTCCTAGAAAGTATTGAGACTTGTCCAGACGGTGATGCATTATTTTTTGAAGATAGAGATGAAAGACTTTGAAGACATCATAATCTTGACGACTACTTGGATTGGTTTATTTTTGATCCAGTTACTTTAGGGAATTCCAGAATGCTCATCATGAAGTTAAAATAGGTGGCATATTAGCAACCTTGTGAAGACAAATCTACTCAAGGAAAGGTGACATCCTTGGTACAACTATGGGGGTTAGTTTCTAACTAATCCTTCTAAAGATTCAAATAGTGGAAGATTTGAAGTCTTTGGAGAAACACTGACAGGTATTCATCAATGTGTGAGATTGTTTGGACTAACTGCAAAATCAACAGAATGGAGGTTGTCTACTCAAACTTGGTTGGTGAATCAAGTCTATGAGAGCATGAGACTATTTTTATGTAAAGGGAGGAATTTATTTCAAGTGGCAGAAGAAGAAGCTGATTTCAACAGCTAGATGTCAAATTACAATGTTTTGACATCTAGTTTCAATATCAGAATCTCAGTTGGTGGTGTGGCACATCAACTCAAGATATGGTGATCTACAAGGATGCTTCAAAGAGATCATTCTCATGGCAGTTTGCGGGATCTGTAGGAAGGAAAATATGTTACATTATCCATGGATTAGGGAGTCTAAGTGTGTATTGCTATTGAGCAAGTTGATACATGTAACTTGAAGATCAAGTTCAGTTGGTAGATCATGATATCTTTGTGAGAGTTCTGATATACACGAAGAAGACAATATGTGACAATTGGATTTTTCATATGAGGATTCATAAAGGAGGTGATCAAACTGTGACATTTGGTTGATCTCAGAAGTGGATTCGAAGAATCAAGATAATCAGCATGTGGCAGTTGGTGAGTCTTGAGGATTGTCTTAGAACAAGTTACTCTTGTGCAAAATGGTGATAAGTTGAAGACTCAAGGAGATGTTATTTCTTCTTGATGGTGGATGAGAGTTTATTTCTCTCTTTCTGAAGTTCTTATTCAAGCAGGTGGCGCAATGTTGATTGAAGTTTCTTCAGTTCTTTGGATTTCTATGTTATAGTCAGTCCAGTTGGTGGAGCATATCAAGACTTTTGCCTTGGTGTATGTAAGATGTTCTAACTTGGTGTTAGGACATTATCTGGGTTGGATATCCTTGGTTAATGATGATTGGACTTTGGTTCTGGAGCTTATTACCTATATAATTTCCTAAGGAGCGTCTACATAGTCATATGGGAGAATGATGAAGTAGAAGGTCTGCCTTGGATGGAGAATGTAAAGAAGACTGAAGTAGATCATGTATTGATTGCTTGGAAGTCTGCATGTGAATAATCAACAATTGGTCAAGAGTGTTCTAGATTATCATACTGGAGAATGATGGGAATGACTGCCTTTAAAGGAGTTGGGTGATTGTCTATTTTTAAAAATCTTGTGGAAGGACTTTGTCTTGCAAGTCATGCTTTTCTATTGCATGTGTCCAATATCTGACACTGATGAAAGGAAAACAAATTGATTTTGATGTTGTTCCAACAGTTTGTTACTATGAGGATGGCTGTCCAGATATACCTCACGGGTAGCATGATGTTTTTCATGTGTGAGTGACTGCTATTTCTTGTCATAAGGGATAGTGGCGCCAAAATGAATGTGTTTCAACAGGTAGATGATAGAGAGTGCTTCTCTTGAAGACATTGAAGATGATTCTTATGTTTTCCATTCATTCCTATGTAGGTGCTCAAGGGGAGCATATATTGTCTTAAATAAGGGGAGTTTCCTCTTGATCTAAGGATATTCAACACCAAGCTTGTGGTGAGTAACAAGCCGATTTTTCCATCCAGGAGGGATGAACATGTCAAGTGTCATGTATTGAAATTGTATTGTTGCAAGTTGGGGGAGACTTGACAATACATAATATATGGTTCTTGTTGGTTGCTTAAAGAATCATTGACCAGTCTGAGAGAATTTATTTTTCTTTGCAAATTCCTGTGAAGATACTCTAAATTTGTTAATTCAACAGAAGGACCAGTAAAGCAAAGACATTATCTGACATGATGTCAGTACATTATCTTGGAACATGTTTGCATGTAACTGGTTTTCCTTGGACGGTGCTCTCAAAAGAAGAAACAATCAACAGTCTTGGCCGATGCACTATTAGTGGAGTTATTGGCTCTTTGAATTGACCATCGTTTTGATTGATGGTTTGCTGCTTACAAATAATATTGCTTGCTATAAATTAGATTGTTGTGACACTTCTTGGTATCATATTTCCCTTCTTTCAAGTGAAGTACTCGATGGCGTTTTTCAAAGTCTGGATGGGTTGTTCTTGGATTTGGCTAAAAAGGGGGAGAAGAATTGTGTTCTGGTTATTGGGTTCATTCAAGTCATGATAATGCAAGAATGGTGCAAAGGGAAGATGATGATCTATCATCTTATTTTACATTTCTATCTGTTTGTGTCTTGTGATCTGATTTATGAAGCTGGTTGTGTCTTGTGACCTGAGTTACATGTTTCTATGTACTTTGTGTTATGAAGACTACAACTAATGGTTCTTTTATGGAGGAGTCTTCTGCAGATTTTCTGGATTCTTCTTGGAAGGAAAAAAGAAATATGTTGAGAGGAAACATAAGTGCATGTACACTACCATAAGCCTTTAGGTAATGATTGTTGTATTGTTCTTGGAAGAAGATTTTAAGCATGCCTAAGATAACTTGTAGGTCAAGAAACCGTGACAGGTTTTATGATGGCAAAAGACAGATGCAACGCAAGTTGTGAAGGATGTGAGAATGAGTCTTATATCGAAGGTTGTAAACGACTATAATTTAGCCTTAGATATATATGTTCATTAAAGGTAGTGATTAGGATAAAGTTTTAAACCGCGAGTTTAGCTTTAGGGCAATACTACAAGATAATGAAGTCTTCAACCTGGATTGGTATCCCCCAGATGTAGGTTTGTTAACATCGAACTGGGTCAACAATTATTGTGTTCTTTATATTCTACAAATTTACAGTTTTTTCTGTATATATGTTATTGACTGAGATGTTCCAACATGTTATCTTAACATTTGTTGATATTTATGTTGCACTACTTCAAAACAGCGACTATGTAATTCTCTTGTTTACTAAAATGCATAATCATTGTCTTAACATTAAGATAGGACATTGGAGTATCTGCATAACCAAAATTTCAAAAACTATCACATGTCTTATATATCATATATATCTTAGAGTTTCCTCACAAGAGTGTGGGTATTTTGAGAGTGGATGTTCCAGGAACATGAATAGGGAAAATACATTTCTTGAAAAATTGAAACCATACTTTAATTGATGTGTCACTTTTGGTGATGAAACAAAAGGAAGAATCAAGGGAATATGCAAAATGAACAGTCCATATTTCCCTTGCCTTGAGGATGTTCTATTGATAGAAGATATAACTGCAAACTTAATCACCATCAGTCAACTATATGATCAAGGTCTTAATGTGAAATTCAACAAGTCTGAATGTATTATCACCAGTAAATAAAAAAAGTGCTAATGAAGGGTTCCATGTCCAAATACAATGGCTATATGATGATATCTTAGCCCTCATCTTTTTTGATATCCAAGGTTGATGAAACTAAGTTATGTCACCAAAAACTTGGTCATCTCAACCTCAAAAGAATGAAGAGGATCATATATATATATATATATATATATATATATATATATATATATATATATATATATATATATATATATATATATATATATATATATGAAGAATCCATCAGAGGTTTACCTTAGCTGAAGTTTGAAAAAGGCAAAATTATAGATATTTCCAAATAAGTAAGCAAACTAATATGTCCCACAAGAAGCTCCATCATCTGACCACCTCAAAAGTTCTTGATTTAATTCATATGGACCTAATAAGGCCAATGCAATTGGAAAGTCTTTGTGGAAAAAGATATCTATTTGTGTGTGTGGATGATTTTTCAAGGTATATATGGATTAACTTCATTAGGGAAAAATCTGACACCTTTGATATTTCATAGAGTTATGCCTACATATTCAAAAACAAAAGGGATGTGAAATTGTGAAGATAAAGAGGGTCCATGGCAAGGAATTTGAGAATTCCAAGCTCTCTGAATTTTGTTCAACTGAAGGGATCAATGATGAATATCTACTCCAATCACACCTAAACAAAATGGATTTGTAGAACATAAGAATAAAACTCTGAAAGAAGTTGCTAGAGTCATGTTGCATGCCAAGAATCTTCCTTACCATTTATGGGTTGAAGCTATGAACACTGTTGATCACATTCAAAATCGAGTTACCATCAGATCTGGAACCAAAGCTACTCTGTATGAGCTTTGGAAAAGAAGGAAAGTCAATGTTAAATACTTCCATGTCTTTGGTATCAAGTGCTATATCTTGGCAGATCATGTACAAAGAAGAAATATAGATCCAATGAGTGATTAAGGGATATTCCTTGGTTACAATGTCAATAGAAGATCTTATAAGGTGTACACCATTTGTACCAAGACAATGACAGAATCCATTAATGTTGTCATTGATGATAACCCTGAAGAAAAGGATGTTGTTGAGGATGAAGATGATATTTCCCCTCATTAGAAAGATATCCCAACAAATGTCCCACCCAATGAGTCAAACATTTGTACTGAAAAACATAAATTTTTAAAATCCTCAAACCAACAAGGGACCATCTATCAGAATTTAGAAGGATCATCCCATTAAAAATGTCACATATTTTTTGAATGAAGAAGTCATCACTAGATCCAGAGATATGATTTCCAACTCTTGCTTCATCTCCAAGATTGAACCTAATAATGTCAAAGAAGTATTGATAGATGATTTTTAGATAAATGTTATGCAAGAGGAACTGTGTCAATTCATAAGGAATAATGTATGGGAATTAGTTCCAAGACTCGAAGATGTCATTATCATTGGCACTAAGAGGATATTAAAGAAAAAATCTGATGAATCTGGTAATGTAACAAGGAACAAGACAAAACTAGTTGCTCAAGGGTACACTCAAATAGAATGAGTTGATTTTGATGAGACATTTGCTCTGATTGCTATACTTGAGTCCATTAGATTGTTATTAGGAATTCCATGCATGATGAAATTTATGTTGTATCAAATGGATGTTAAGAGTTCCTTTCTAAACTGTCATCTTAATGAAGAAGTCTATGTAGATCAACCAAAGGGGTTCATTGATCCCATTTTTCCAGATCATTTGTAAAAGTTAAATAAAGCTCTTTATGGCTTAAAACAAGCTCCAAACGCTTGGTATGAAAGATTAACAAAGTTTCTAGTCAACAAAGGTTACAAATGAGGTGGAATAGATAAAAATATTGTTGTAAGTAATGATGGAGGAAAACTCATGATTACCTAAATTTATGTTGATGACATAGTCTTTGGTGGGATGCCAGACCAGATGGTGTAACATTTTGTCCAACAAATGAAGTCTGAAGTTCAGGCGAGCCTTGTGGGAGAACTCACTTACTTTCTTGGTCTTCAAGTAAAGAAAATGGAAGACAACATTTTTGTATCTCAAATCAAGTACGCTAATTAAGAGTATAATAAAAAAGTTTGGGCTTGATAATGCAAGTCACAAGAGAACTCTGGTTGCAACACATGTGAAAGTAACCAAAGATGAAAAATGGAGTTGATGTCAATCAAAATTTATACAGAAGCATGATTGAAGTCTACATTACCTCACATCAAATAAACCTGATATCACATTCTTTGTAGGTGCTTATGCTAGATATCAAGATAAAACCAAGACTAGTCATCTTACTCAAGTGAAAAGAATTTCGAAGTATATGAATGGAACTAGTAATTGTGGTATTCTATATTCACATGACACTAATTCTATACTAGTAGGGTATTGTGATGCTTATTAGGTTGGAATTGAATATGATAAAAAATCACATATGGTAGATGTTTCTTCCTTGGCAATAATTTAGTCTCTTGGTTCAACAAGAAGAAAAATTGTGTCTCGTTGTCTACAACTGAAGTTGACTACATTGCTGCAGGGAGTAGTTGTACACAAATAATTTGGATAAAATAAATGTTGAAGGAGTAAAATGTGGGATAATATGTCATGGCATTATTCTGTGACAACTTGAGTGCTATTAATATTTCAAAGAATCATGTTTAACATAGTAGAACCAAGCACATTAACATAAGACATCATTTCATCAGGGAACTTATGGAAGATAAAATTGTAAATCTTGAGCATATAGCTAGTGAAAAAGAATTAGCTGAAATTTTTACTAAGGCGTTAGATGCAATCTAGTTTGAAAAGTTAAGGGGTGCCCTTAGTGTTTGCATATGTGACAACCTATAACATCCAAAACTAGAAAGACGTGCAAGGATACCATCAAAGTATCTCTCTCATATGCTCTATGGTGCACATGAAATTAGGATGATTATTCAATTTCAAACTCTCATTTTATCTAATACATCATTACAAATAAAGGTATTATTCTTATCCATCTCATTTGGACTCATTTTATTCTTCACACTCTTTTCTCTCAAAATTTTCCATTTCTTTTCAAAAATGAGTTAATCATATAGAAAAGCTAATGATAAGGAGGCTAATATACTTGAAGACAAGTCTTGGAAGGATGTTAAAGCTCTAGAGACAAAGAAGATTGATCTGGAGAAAAATGTATCCAAGTTGGAGACACATGTTGGATCATCTGTTGGAGCATCTATGATTGGGAAAACATTTGTCACAAAGATGAAGTCTTTGAGGAAGAGACATGTTCAAACACATGATTCTGAATCATATGCTGATGAAGTTTGGGTTACTTAGGTAGTTGGTATGAAGATTCTAGGTATTTTTGCTTAGTTTGTGACCCTTATATTTGGGCATGATATTGTTTCCTTGTTCTGGATTTGTAATGTCTTGAAAGCTTTTTGGTTTGTGGCCAATTATTTTCCTGAATCTCGAGCATCTTGTTCAACATTTGTGATATTGGTTGTTGTTTGTCTACTCTTAGTCTATTGTGTGTATGCGCTAACTTACTGATATTTGTGACATGGGCTATAACTGATTGTGCAAAATGCCTTTACCAAATTATGGCGAAAAAAGGGAGTAATGTTGGGTAGTGGGGTGGTGTGTGGTGTGACTATTAACTAACTATTGACTTTGTGGTGTATAAGTTATGTTGATATGATATATGTTACTGACTATGAGCTTAGTACTAGCTGAGATATGAAGTTTTATGCTCACATGTAACACCCCTAAATTGTAGAGAATATTTATTTAATTGAATTAATTTAAATATTTGATATTTCGATGAATTATGGAGAAATGTTAGAATGATAGAGCTTATTTTAATAATTAATAATAATAATAATTTGAATAATTTTATTATTGTTTAAACTATTATTATTAAATTAAAATAATAAGAAGGGCAATATGGTCTTTTGAAGGGATTAAGTAGGGTAAAGTTGGGAAACAATTATTAAGGGTATTTTGATCAAATAGAATAGGAAGTGAGAAGTTATTCTAATTTGATCGTATCTTTTTATGCGAAGTGCTCCGAGGAAGAAGAGGGAGAAGTTGGGGCTCTTGAAGGTTGCTACAGGTTTCAAGAGAAAAGAGATTTCAGATTTAATCATAAGGTATGAGGAGTATAACCTTCATTATGATTGATATATGGTTCTAAATATAGATAGGTTAGGGTTTTATGGGGTTTTGGGTTTATGATGAATTTTTGATGAAATAGGTAAAAAGTGATGAATTTAGGATGTGTATTTGATCTGAAATGATGTATGTGTTTTCTGTTACAACGTGTTGTTGTTTCATGGGGAATTTGGACTGTGTAGAATTGAATTCGTGTGGAAAATTGGGTATTTTTGGTGCAGAACTCGTAAACAACAGAGAAGTTGCTACTGACGCATGAGTAACCGATTAATCAATATGAGGTAACCGGTTACCCTTTGAAAAATGGGGCATTTTTTACTGGAACAGAGGTAGTAATTGGTTACCCTGTTTAGAGTAACCAGTTACCGCTGAAACAAAATATTTTGGAAAGCTTTGAAAATTCGTAACTTTTGATCCGTAAGTCCGATTTTAATGCCGTTTGAAGCGTCGGAAAGCTAACATTATGAAATTTATTTTGGTAAATTAAAATGAGTGATGTGAATTATTTTTCCAGTGTTGAATTTAAGAAAACGTCGGATTAATTTTTGGGATAATTACAGGGTGGTTTACCTTAAAGGAATTAGTGGAAGGAAAGTAGAGCTTGAAGAAATTCAAGATTCACAAATAATTGATACACCTATTGAGGAACTAGAGCAGGAAATACACGCATTTGTGAAAGATAAATCAGCTCAAGTAGAACAAAACCACCGTAGGTCAAACATGATTTGTCACCAACATAAGAGACATGGTTATCTTGTAATTGATCAAGGTGATGTATTACTCATGGATCAAGATGAGAATGTGACTACCTAGAGGCTACCACTTGTCCTAAGTATGAGAAGTTTCTAGAAGAAATGAAAAATGAAATGGATTCCATGTGCACAAACTAAGTTTGGACCTTGATTGAGCCTCCTATATGAATTAATCCTATAGGATGCAAGTGGGTCTTAAAAAAAAGACTAACATGGATGGTAAGGTATACATATAAGGAAAGACTAGCTGCTAAAGGCTATAAGAAAATTCATTGTGTAGATTATGATGAAACTTTTTAACCATTTTCAATGCTCAAATATATTCGATTACTTGTTATCGCTATATATCATGATTATGAAATATGGCAGATGGATGTCAAGACTGCTTTTCTTAATGAGAATCTTCTTGAATATATGTACATGACACAACCTGAAAGACTTGACATATGATAAGAAACCTAAAAGATATGCAAGTTACAACAATAAATCTATGGATTAAAACAAGCTACCAGAGCTTGGTATGATAGACTTAGTAATTTCCTTTTGGAAAATGACTTTACCAGAGGGAAAGTAGACACTACATTCTTTTGCAAAACATTTAAGAATGAAATTCTTGTTATGAAAATCTATGTAGATGATATTATGTTTGGTTCTGTTAATCCTGTTTTATGCAAGGAATTTTCTAAGTTAATGCATGTAGAATTCGAAATGAGTCTGATGGGAGAACTCAGATTGATCAAAGTTCAGAAGGAACATATATCCATCAGAGCAAGTATGCAAAAGAACTTCTGAAGAAGTTTGAGATAATAGAAAGTAAACCTGCAAAGACTCTCTTGCATCCAACATGCAGTCTGGAGAAAGAATAAGTAAGTAACAAAGTTTTTCAGAAGCTCTATCGTGGAATGATAGGATCTCTTTTGTACTTAACGACTTCTCGTCTAGATATTATGTTCAGTGTTTTCTTGTGTGCTTGGTTCTTATCAGATCCAAGGGAAACTCATTTGATTGTTGTCAAGAGAATCGTAAGGTATATTAAGGGAACAAAAAATATGGGCTTGGTGTATAAGAAAACATTGAAGTACACACCATCTGGTTACTGTGATACAAATTATGTCGGAGATAGAATAGAAAGGAAGAGTACTTCTGGAAACTGTCAGTTTCTGGGAAACAATCTCGTCTCTTGGGCAAGAAAAAGGTAATCAACGATAGCATTATCTACTGCAGAGGCATAATACATCTCAGCATCACTTTGTAGTACTCAGATGCTCTGGATGAAGAATCAACTCGAAGATTTTCAGATAAATGAGGGTAACATTCCTATTTAATATGATAACACAACTGTTATTTATGTAATAAGAGTCCCATTTTGCATTCAAGAGCTAAACACATTAAAATTAAACATCATTTTATTAGAGACTATGTTCAGAGGGGGATTTTATCTTTAGAATTTATAGATACATAACATCAGTGGGCTGATATCTTTACAAAACCCTTAGCTAAAGATAAATTTCTATTTAATCTGAAGAATTTAAACATGGACTTTTGTCCAGAATAAATTTAGTTTATCTCTGTAAAAAGAGATTATGATTCCTAGCAAATATGTAGTTCTGATTTACTTTATCAAAAGTCCTGATAAAAATACTTCTACAAGTTAGAATATGTTTTCATCAGATACTTATCCTAGTCAGATACTATTTTTCTTGACTTGTGAAATAGCAAACATGTTCACTATAAACAAACTGATGTGATCCTTTGATCATACCTATTCTTTGAAGTGACACCTCGAGGATTGTGTTTTTATGAGGCTAAATTTTCAAAGTAATATCTATCAATACTCCTTACTTGTCTCTAGTTACAATTATTCTCAAACACCCCCTGCTCTCACTTCACATCCACATTCTTTTAAAGAAAAACCAAAATTTTGAATTTGTCTCTACATCACATTCTTAGATGGATGTTCATCTACAATATTTCTACAATCTGAACAAGCACAAATTACCATATCTGCTTTGATGGTTTCATCGCCACTTCAAATTGTCCATGTCTGATCCACTGTAGTAAATTATAGAAATCTATCAAAAGGATCACATAGCTCCCTTCTTATCAGCCTTAGACACTTTCTAGCATATCTCATAGAAACTCATTCTACAATATGTGTCTGGTTGTTAATTATTTTGCCTTTTTTATTATGAAAAAAGGGGGAGTATTAATGGAAAGTTATTTTGAAGTTAATATCTAGTCTTTGAATGATAGTCCTGGCATTCTAACATATTAAATATGTAAAATTATCTTAGTATATTTTTTTTCAAGAATGATATTGAATATTTGCCGATTATGAATCTGATAAGAAATGATCAATCCTCAGAATCAGGAATTCATATTCAGGCTATAAGATTGTAGCTAATCAGGCTCCATGAATTTGGCATTCTTTATATCAACTGTTGATCATCAAGTTCTCATAGTTACTAGGTTCTGAGATGAAGACCGTTATACTAGTCAGACTTTGATGAATCACCATATGGAAGTATTCCTTCTCTATCATATGATCTGGAAACTCAAAATTTATTTTGTGAGTCTTGGGATCAGGGGGAGACTCTGAACAAGCATAAATGAAATTTTGGGATTGTCAAATTCAGGGGGAGTATATCTTGTAAAGGGAAGATAATTATGAACTTATGTTAAGTAAATACTCATTTATTATCTTCATACAAAATTGACTCTTCAAAATACATTGTTTTGTATTATCAAAAAGGGGGAGATTGTAAGAACAAGATTTGGTTCTGCTCAATATCTCTATGTTTTGATAATAACAACAGAGTATTTATGTGAAAGCAATTTTGATATTATAACGTTTATGGTTCTGAATGTTCCAACAAACAGGTTCTGACTCTGATAGAGATCGCATGAACAGTGATTTTGATATGACGATATCCGCTTCTGCGTGAAAATAAGTAAAGTTGCTTTTGTACCAAGTCATCAGAAAGATATTGAGAACACCTATGTTGTTGTTGCAATGTTTTCTAGGATTCTAACTTTGACTGGGTGTGACTTTGATACGTTAGTTCTGAAGACCAAGTGTTGAAGACTCTGATGACTTGAAGTTTTGAAGAATGAAGGTTCTAAAGACCAAGTAATGAAATACTCTGAAGACTTGAAGCTCTGAAGACTAAAGGTTCTGAAGACCAATGGTTGAAGTTATGAAGACAAGGTTCTAAGTGAAAGAAGTTCTAAAGACCAAGGGTTTCGAAGAAAATTGCTGAAGTCCTGAAGACAAAGTTCTGAGTGAACAAGCTCTGAAGACATTGAAGACTTGAGATTCTAAAAACCCGATTATCCTTTCCTCTACTTATGCTTCAATCATTATATAACTAGAAGCCTCTGAAGATCAGAAGATAAGGATTAATGGTTAAGAGGGAATAATACAATAGTACAAAGACGTTTCATTCCACTAACGATTCCACTACTCCACTATCCTAATTTGGTGATACAAAAGGAAAATTGTGTGTACTATTTATCACCCTCAGCAATGACATTCCGCATGCCAAGCTGCCACCCAACAAATATTTGTCTCAGTGCCTATAAAAGGATTGTCCTATGAAGGAAAAATGTACAATACTACACAACTCTCTAAGCGCACATACAAAGCAATAATTTTTACAATATTGCATATTCTCTAAGCTTTCAACTATGTTTACCATGCTTGGTTAGAAGAAAATAATTGTAAACAAAACCTTTATGAATTGTTGAAGTCGCATCAGCTGGATGTGCATTGTCATAAGTCGCATCAATTGGTTGTGCATTGTCATAAGTCTCATCAGTTGGTTGTGCATTATCATAAGTTACATCAATTGGTTGTGCATTGTTGAAGTCACATCAGTTGATTGTGAATTGTCATAAGTCGCATCAGTTGTGCATTGTTGAAGTCACATTAGTTGGTTGTGCAGTATTGTAAGACACATCAACTTGCATGTGTCTTATAATATGTTCGATTATAGTGGATTAAGTCCTTGTTGAAAGAGAAATCACCTTGGCGGGTGGACTGGAGGTAGCTTGAGGTTGTTAAGTGAACCAAGATAAATCGTTTGTCTCTTTCTCTTGTTTGTTGATTGGTTTACTTATTGTGTTTTCACAAAAAGCTTTCATTTTTCAAAACCCAATTCAAACCCCAATTTCTTGTATTTTCTCACACCTTCAGTGAAGACTTGTCTGGAGAAATGTTGTTCTGTGAAAAGGACCTGGGTGAAGCAAACTATATAATAGGAATCAAGATCTATAGAGATAGATCACAATGACTGCTTGACCTAATTCAGAGTACATACATAGTGTAACACGGTGGGAGAACTGACTTTAAGTAATGTTGCGTGTAACGCGGTGGGAGAACTGACTTTAAGTAATGTTGCGGATAGCAAGAGTCGCCACCGACTTTTATTTTATCCATAAGGAAAGGGTATAAAAGAACAGGAAAGACCTTAGAGATATTTTTTTTTTTTGGGTCCGGGGGGTAGGTTATGAAAAGGGAAGGTGTTAGCACCCTTTTCATCCATGGTTATCCATGGGCTCTTAGGTACTTAAGCTCACTTTAAATTGTTTTTGAAAATGTAGTGTGTGAATAGAAAAATTTTCAGAATAGTTTAATAATAATCCATGTACGGATGTGTAAGAAACTTGTTTGAAAATTTGTTTGAAATTTGTTTAAGTTTGAAAATTTTTTTGAAGTGAGCAAGTACATAAGAGGAACCTACCCTAATGTTTTAAGTCTTTCTTGTTCTTTTTCCTTTCCTTGGTAAGGCTATCCCTACTATTAAGGAGTAGGTAGTCTTTACCTTGGATGTTAAGGGACATGTGAGGGGCATTTTGATTTTGAAGGCCATTGTGGGGTGTATTAAGCATATATGAGGGGCTATCATCATTTTTTTTAAGGGACTCGATTCGTATAGGCAACCATAAGGGACTTGATGATTTTCTTTTGAAGGGACTTGCTTTATACACCCCACTTGACCATTATTCGTAGGCAACTTGAGGGATAACCTTAGAAATGTGAGACGGCGATTAAAAATCGACTTACGTGTGTGTGAGTGTTTAATTTAATTATCTTATACTAAAGTGATCTAATTGATTTTAAATATAACATACATGTTTTTGCACTCCCTAATTACTAACCATAACAATAATAATTAAATAATTACAAAATTACATCCGGGAAACAGTTACATAATTATAATAATAAGCAAAAATAAATAATAAACAAATAATAATAATTTTAACAATAAATAAGGGGTTAGTAAATAATAATAAGTAATATTAGCAAAATAATGAAAATAAGCATAATTAAAATATAAATGGGTTAGTGATAATAATAACATTAAATAATAAGTAAAAACAATTAGTAATAATAAAAGAGGTTAATGAATAATAATAATTAATAATAATAATAAAAATTAGTAAAGCAAAAATAAATAATATTATTAGTAGTAACAATAAACAAAATTCCTCAAGATTATAAGAAATTAATAAATTTTCATATGAACAATTAAAAAGAAAAAGAAACATGAACAAACAATTATTTTTATTTGCGAAATTAAATTTCTAATAGCATGAAATATATTTATATTTGATATGAGAAAAATAATTTATAATTATATTTACAATATGAGAATAAATAAATTTACATTATAATTATATTAACAATTAGGGAATAAAATTATTTAGAAAAATAGGATTAGGTTTTATTTTTGAAAATAGTTTTAGGATTGAAAAATTAGGGTTTTATGGAATTAATCTAAGCATATATACATAATATATTTACAAAAAAAAACATTTTATATTTTGAGGAAATAAATTATAACATATTTTTAGAACACAAAGAAAATAAAACAAGATTATTTAGAAATTAAGTTTTTTTTTTAATAAACAAAAGTATAATTAATTAAGAAAATAGAAGAAGAAAAAAAAAGTGACAAAAGTTTAGAACTTACCTTGGCTGGGTTTGAACCCAGGTTTCTATGTTTGCCAGCACTAAAACGTTCCACTGGACCAACCAGGCGTTGGTAGTCATAGGAGACCTTCAATTGTTTTTATGCCATGCCTTGAAAATCCAGAAAAAAAATGATGAAACAAAAAGGCCTGGGGTGGGATTTGATCCCAGGACCTTTATGTTCACAAACGCGCGCATCACCACCCGGCTGGAAGAGCCAATCTATTAATTCTTTGGCCATAATTAATAATATATTAGTCCTGAAAAACAAACAAAATAATTGAACAAAATGTCACCAACGGGGAATCGATCCCCAGACCAAGGTCGTGTACACGCACACCCCAACCACTGGGCCAACCTCATAGTTGTGATAAACAAACAGAAAGAATATATAATATTTTAAAACAATATTTGAATTTCAAAACAGGCGCGAACTGGCCTTCATCTTCAACCTCTCATCCTTCGAATTTAGCTGCGATTTCACCCACGATATTTCCTGCGAAAAAAGAAACCCCAGCAAAACCTGCAAAACTCAACAAGCAACAAAACCATGCAATTTTTCAAAATTAAGCACAACAACATAATCCTGGCATCCACACGATTCATTCTATGTCTTTAGAATTGATTTATATTTCTTAAATTAGAAATCCCTAAACCTAGGTCCAAACCCTAACTATGGCATCTTGCGAATTAGGTACGGGTTCTTGAGTTTTCTTGCCCAGAAACAGTCTACAACACACAACAAACAATATTAGCCGAACAAAAACCATTTAAATGCGATGAATTGATGTAACCGGAAAAAAAAATTCAAGTATGAACAATGCTTCGGGTTCATCATTAGAGCATGATTTGAATGCTTATGAATGGTAATTCATGATCCATGATGTCCAAGGAAGCCAACCATGTTCTCAAAATACCTTGTAATGCTCTGAATTTGAAAACCCGAATGTGGCTTTTGGAAGATTTTTTTGAATGATGAACTTACCCTTTAGCTGCTGCAATTCGTGTCCTAGTGTTAGGTTTGTGTTAAGCATATATATGTAAGTGAATTAGGTCAGAAAAACTCATTGGTTATGTGGATATTTGATCCAAAAAAGATTGAAAAAGATGGTGTTGTAAAATTCAAATATTTGATCATGAAGACTTGCTATCTTTGGAGATTTTTCATAATTTTTGTATCAATCACACTTAAATATGATTTAAGACTTTCTAGAAATAAAATTAAAATTTATTTTCATGATTTTATATTTTATTTAAATTTAAAATGATTTTAAATATAATAAATCATAATAAATTAATTAAATAAAATAAAAAATATGAAAATATTATGGAAATTTCGTGCATGATATTATTGTATGGGTTGGGTCATAATTTGGCCAGCCCATTTGGAGAAAATTGCTTTTAGGCCTCCATTTTCAATATAAACCATCACAAAATTGTCCAACTTTGCAAGAGCACATCTCCCTCAATTTTAAAGGTATGAGGGTGTTCTTGGACTTTTTGGAAAGCTTGAAGAGTCTTCTAAACAACCCCATTGGTTTCAGATCCATATCATTTACCAATCTCAAGTTATGCCCTTTTGAAGTTGTTGACTTTTTGTTGACTTTTGAAATGACCTATAATGTCTTAGATCATATCTTTCAAATGAAGCATTTTTGGGCTTAACCTTCAACATCAAAGTTGTAGAGAATTCAATTTCCTTCAAAATGAGATTTGGATGGAGACTTGGTGATGAAGTATGTGAAAGTTATGGCTGGTCAAAGTTCAGTTGACTTTTACTAAGGAAGCCCTAATTTAGAAACTCCTGATTATTGATGATCTGGAATATCCTTGATGAATCATGATCAATCCTTGATCAAATTATGAATTTTACTTCATATACTTGATGTTGGCAAAAAATCATGAAGTTTGACTTAGGTTTGACCACAGTTGACCTCAGTTTGACTTTTTAACTGCATTGACTGATTTTGACTTATCTGATCATCTGACTGAGCAAACTTTTGAGAAAAATCTTGAAACTTGTCATGGGGGTTCTTACACACATATAAGATGTTATGAAACTCACTTGAGGTATTGGAAGTCCATTTAGCCTGATTAAAGTCAAAACCCTAGTTTTGGATGCACTGCTTAGGAGGTGCATTGTCTGAGGGAATTATCAACTTCTTTGACCAATTGTGAACTTTGTGAACCTTGTGAATCTTCTTAGATGTCTTGTGATACTCATGGGAGGTATTGTGAAGCTTGTGAACCTTGTGAACCTCATGAAGTGACTTTGTAGACCTCATAAACCTCAGGAAAGCTTTGTAATCCTTGTGAAACTTGTGAACCTTGTGAATCTTCAAGAAGCAACTTGTGGACTTCATGAACCTCATGAAAGGTCTTGTAAATGTTGAGAAGTTTGTGAACCTTGTGAATCTTCATAAAGTAACTTGTAGACTTCATGAACCTCATGAAAGGTTATATAAGCATTGTGGGACTTGTGAACCTTGTGAACCTTCATAAAGTAACTTGTAGACTTTATGAGCCTCATGAAAGGTTATGGAAATGTTAAGAAACTTGTGAACCTTCTTAGAACACAAAGTCTTGTATTGTGAGGGCAAATTTTGGGGTGCAACAGCTGCCCCTGTTCAATTTTCTGAAACCTGAGGGGTTAGACTGGTATATTTGCCGGTCGTGACCTGGAAGGTTGAAGGGGATTGAACACAAAAGCCCAAAAATTTGCACTCACTAGTGCATTAGAGTGGTACAGATGGCTAGTTGAATATGATTGAGTGGGCTTACAGATGCCACTGGGGAAAAGTTCTTCAGATATATTTCTTGGAAGATAAAGCAGTCCAAAATATGGAGGTATAATGAAAGCTGTCAAGAATCTGGAGCAGTACTGATGTAATATCATGTCTTCATGAGGATAGAGCAATCGATAATGATAACCCTAAAGCAGTCTTGAAGAAATAATATGATTTCAGGAGGATAGAGCAATCAATAATGACAACTCCAAAGCAGTCTTGAAATAATAATGTGATATGTATTCAGGAGGATAGAGCAATCAATAGCTCTAAAGCAGTCTTGAGGTAATAACATGACTTCAGGAGGATAGAGCAATCAGTAACTCTAAAGCAGTCTTGAAGTAGTAACATGACTTCAGGAGGATAGAGCAAATCAATAGCTCTAAAGCAGTCTTGAAGTAGTGAATATGATTTCAGGAGGATAGAGCAATCAATAGCTCTAAAGCAGTCTTGAAATAAATAAGATGATTTCAGGAGGATAGAGCAATCAGCAGCTCTAAAGCAGTCTTGAAGTCATGAGAATTTATCAGGAGGATAAAGTAACCCTGAGGTGACAATAAAGCAGTCCCAAAATGATAAGAAGCTCATCAGGAGGATAAAATAACCCTGAGGTTATGATAAAGCAGTCCCAAAATGATAAGAAGCTCATCAGGAGGATAAAATAACCCTGAGGTTATGATAAAGCAGTCCCGGAGATCATAAGTTTATTTGTTGGATAATTAACCTGAAACAAGGCAGCTTTTGTATAATAACATTAATTTATGCTTTATGTATGCATGTATGATATGATGCACTTAGGTAATGTACCATATGTCTATGGATATATGTGTTATGGTATGATGTAAATGATGTATGTATGATATGATACTGCCGGAAGCGTCTGGATATCTTTGTATAACAGCTGCTGGCCAGGGAAAATAAATCCCGATTCGTTGCTGAAGAATATGTAACCCTCTGTCTGCTGGGGATAATAAGGTATAGATATAACCTCCCGTTGTTGGGGATGGCAAGGTATATATAACCTCCCGTTGTTGGGGATAATAAGGTATAGATATAACCTCCCGTTGTTGGGGATGGCAAGGTATATATAACCTCCCGTTGTTGGGGATAGTAGGGTATATATAACCTTCGTCTTCGTTTGATAGTAGGATAAGTATAACATCCTATCTTCGTTCGTCGTACCCTTATTGGAAAGTAATTTCCCGTACATCCGTATGAGGATAAAAGAGATGGATATAAATTCCAGGGGAGATGAGACTTTATGAAGATGGATTCGTCCTACTGAGGGTTTTGTAACTGTTTTGTTAGAGGTGAACCGGCGAAGCTTCGTTGAAATCCTTCCCTCGCGCTCGTCCTTAGTAAATACTATTACTGCATTTTCATGCATTTCTGGTAAACATCAATCATATTCAAAAGCATACATGCATTTCTGGTAAACATCAATCATATTCAAAAGCATACATGCATTTCTGGTAAACATCAATCATATTCAAAAGCATACACACATTCAAACACAACCAATGGACGTTTCGCTTATGTAAATAGGGTAAAAGTAAATCTGGATTCAAAAGATGGAATTTATTTATATCAAAAGTGACCCATACACGGGTAAGTTTGTACAAGGAGACATAAACCCTAGTAAGAGGATTTTGTCATAAAGTTTTACAAAAGAGTCAGCTATGTGGGAAACAATCCTATTGAGTTTCAATTCTACTATTGCCACTCAAGTATCTCATCTTCTTGCTGTTGAGACGGAAATGATTGAATTGAGCTTTATCTGTTCGAGCTTGAATAAGTAGTACAACTGGTTACAGTTTCATGGGTGATCCAAACGAGACATAGTCATACGCTTTAATCCCTAACTTTTGCCTGGATTGCCCTTTCAGGTTTTCAATCCACCGGGATACCCTTTTTTGCCCAAGCCGCCTTTTCAGGTTTTCGACTTGCCGGGTGTACATCTTTTTTTTTATTTTTATATATCCCTAATTTTTGCCCAAACCCTTTTGGTTTGCCGGGATGCCCTTATTTCTGCCTAGGCCTGTCAACCTAGCGGGTCTCTTTTTATGCGTAGTATTTTTTAACTATGTCTGCGTTTACAGGCTGTGGGAAGTCTTCACCATCCATTGTAGTCAATATCATGGCACCTCCTGAGAACACTGTCTTGACTACAAATGGTCCTTCATATGTTGGAGTCCACTTGCCCCTAGGATCACCTTGTGGTAATATGATACGCTTGATTACCAAGTCACCAGCCTGATATACCTTTGGCTTAACCTTCTTGTTAAAAGCCTTGATCATCCGTTTCTGGTACATCTGGCCATGACAAACTGCTGCTAATCTTTTCTCATCAATCAAATTTATCTGGTCAAGTCGAGTCTGAATCCACTCATCTTCATCCAAGCCTGCATCCTTCATAATTCTCAAGGAGGGAATCTGAACTTCAATGGGCAGAACTGCTTCCATACCATAGACTAAAGAGAATGGGGTTGCCCCTGTTGAAGTACGTATTGTAGTACGATAACCATGAAGAGCGAATGTTAACATCTCATGCCAATCCTTGTAAGTAACAGTCATCTTCTGTACAATCTTCTTGATGTTCTTATTAGCAGCTTCAACTGCCCCATTCATCTTTGGACGATACGGAGAAGAATTGTGATGCTTAATCTTGAACTGCGTGCAGAGATCAGTAATCATAGTGTTGTTCAGATTAGAGCCATTGTCAGTGATAATCCTTTCAGGGATGCCATACCTACATATGAGGTTATTCTTAATGAACCGAGCCACAACATTCTTAGTCACAGATGCATATGAAGTTGCCTCTACCCACTTCGTAAAATAATCAATAGCCACCAGGATGAAACGATGCCCATTAGAAGCAGTAGGTTTGATCTCACCAATCATATCAATGCCCCACATGGCAAAAGGCCAAGGAGCAGTCAACACATTCAATGGTGATGGAGGTACATGGACTTTATCAGCATAGATTTGACACTTGTGACAAGTTCTGGAGTGTTGATAGCAATCAGCTTCCATGGTAGACCAATAGTAACCTGCTCTCAATATCTTCTTTGCCATAGTGTGACCACTGGAATGAGTGCCAAAGATCCCATCATGCATCTCTTCCATAATCTCAGTTGCTTCTTTCTTATCCACACAACGAAGCATAGTTGAATCATGATTGCACTTGTACAGAATCCCATTACTCAAAAAGAACTTAGCAGCAAATCTCCTCAGGAATTTCCTATCTTTGACAGATGCCCCTTCAGGGAACTCCTGAGCTTCAAGATATCTTTTCACTTCATAGAACCAAGGCTTCTCCTCTGCCCCTTCTGTATCAATCTCATTGCAGTATGCAGGCTTTTCAAATCTATCAATAGTAATCTTGGGAGCTTCATCATCCCAACTGATCTTAAACATAGATGCCATGGTGGCTAATGCATCTGCCAGCTGATTCTCTCTCCGTGGAATATGTTCAAAGGTAATCTCTTTGAAATGTGGGATCAAAGACAACACGTGCTCTCTGTAAGGAATGAGGTTATCATGCTTGGTATCCCAATCTCCTTTAATCTGACTTACTACCAGGGCTGAATCTCCATACACATCAAGGAACTGAATCTTCATATCAATAGCAGCTTTAATACCCAGGATACATGCCTCATATTCAGCCATGTTATTGGTACAATGGAAACAAAGTCTGGCAGTAATCGGGGTATGACAACCTTCAGGGGAACTAATCACAACACCAACACCATTACCAAGTGCATTGGAGGCACCATCAAAAACCATAGTCCATCGGGATCCTTGTTCAGGTCCGTCATATTGTCCAGGTTCTTTGGTAATAATCATAATATCTTCATCAGGGAACTCAAAATTCATTGACTGGTAATCATCCACTGCTTGATGAGCCAAATGATCAGCAACAACACTTCCCTTGATGGCCTTCTGAGTAGTATACTGTATGTCATATTCTGTCAAGATCATTTGCCATCTTGCAATTCTTCCAGAGAGAGCAGGTTTCTCAAATATGTACTTGATTGGATCCATCTTCGAAATCAATAAGGTAGTATGGGTCAACATATACTGTCTTAGTCGGCGAGCAGCCCATGCCAAAGCGCAGCAAGTTTTCTCGAGCAGTGAATATCTTGTTTCACAGTCGGTAAACTTTTTGCTAAGGTAGTATATTGCCTGCTCTTTTCGACCAGACTCGTCATGTTGCCCCAACACACACCCCATTGAGTTGTCCAGCACTGTTAAGTACATAATCAAGGGTCTTCCATCAACTGGTGGCATCAAAATTGGAGGTTCTAGCAGATATCTCTTGATTTCATCAAAGGCAGTCTGGCACTCATCATTCCATTCCATCATCTGATCTTTCTTCAACAGCTTGAAGATTGGCTCACAGATGGTAGTTAATTGGGAAATAAATCTTGCAATATAGTTCAATCGTCCCAAGAAACCTCTAACCTCCTTCTCAGTACGGGGAGCTGGCATCTCTCGTATAGCTTTTACTTTTGCAGGATCCACTTCAATACCTTTTCCACTGACAATGAAACCCAGGAGCTTTCCAGATCTAACTCCAAAAGTGCACTTGTTTGGGTTCAATCTCAACTTGTATTTCTTCAACCTCTCAAACAACTTGTGCAGATGATCAAGATGTTGCTCTTCATTCTGAGACCTGGCTATCATATCATCTACATATACCTCTATCTCATGATGAATCATATCATGAAACAAAGCCACCATAGCACGCTGATATGTTGCCCCTGCATTCTTCAAACCAAATGGCATCACCTTATAGCAAAAAGTGCCCCACTGTGTCACAAATGTTGTCTTCTCCATATCTTCAGGTGCCATCTTGATCTGATTGTAACCAGAGAAACCATCCATAAAAGAGAATACTTTATGCTGAGCAGTGTTGTCTACCAGAATATCAATATGAGGAAGTGGAAAGTCATCTTTGGGGCTAGCCTTGTTCAAATCTCTGTAGTCTACACACATACGTACCTTACCATCTTTCTTAGGAACTGGTACCACATTTGCAACCCACTGAGGATAAGAAGTCACTGCTAAGAACCCTGCATTGAACTGTTTCATTACCTCTGCCTTGATCTTTTCTGACATTTCAGGACGCATACGACGAACCTTCTGCTTCTTTGGACGACAATCTTCTTTCACTGGTAACCGGTGAACCACAATGTCTGTATCCAACCCTGGCATATCTTCATAAGACCAAGCAAAGATCTCCACATAGTCACGCAACATCTGGATCAACCTGCTCTTGACACTGTCCTCTAAATCAGCCCCTACCTTGACCTCTTTCTGTTTTCTTCAGTTCCCAGATTCACAACTTCGACTGGCTCTTCATGTGGCTGTATAGCTTTCTCTTCTTGTTGTAACAACCTAGCAAGCTCTACAGGTATTTCACAATCGTCCTCATTTCCGTCTTCAGTTTGATAGATCGGATTCTCGAAATCATAATTGGCAATAGTAGAACTGTTATCAACAGGATCCAGAGTGGATGAGGATCTGCATTTTAGTGATGTGGGTGTGTGTAAGAACACATAGATGATAAAGCAAAAATAAAAGAAAAAGAAAGACAAGGAACACAATATTTACGAAAGCGAAACGTCCACTGATTTTATTGAATGAAGTATGCAAATGAAATGACAACCCGTAACAAGCACACCATTGTGCCCCGGGTAAGGCACATGGTTTGAAAGTTTTATTGTTCAGAAATTACAAATTTAAAAACACAACACAGTAATAGTATTTACTCCTGACTAAAGGAGATAGGGATAACATCTTCAGCTTTCCAATTATTGAGTCCAGCATCCATAGTAGGAAAAATCCATGCATCCAAGTTGTAGTCTTCATCATAGTCTCCCACAGCATTGATAACCCCTTGATTGGTGATACGAGCAGCACGAGCACGACGAACAGCCTTCTGGGACTCTGCAGTGAAACCCAAACCAAACTTGTCAGACTTGTATGGAATATCAGGAAGCTGACCCCAAATAGTACAACCACCTTCATCCACCACAGCTCTAGCATCATTGAGGGAGGCCATTGCCATTGTTGGAGGTTTTCTGGTGACCACAGGAACTTTCTTCACAGCAGGAGGAGCTACATAATCATTACCAACCCAGGGAATCACTTCAAATGACTGACACGGAGTTTCAATGTATTCACCTTCCACTTCCAGATACTTGAAAGTATTCACATGGCTGACAAAGTACTCTTCTTCTCCATAGACCGTAACAACCTTTCCATTCACCGGATATCTCAACTTTTGGTGCAATGTAGAGGTCACAGCACCTGCCCCATGGATCCAAGGACGACCAAGCAGACAAGAGTACGAAGGACGAATATCCATCACATAAAATGTAGCAGTAAACACCTGGGAACCAACTTGGATTGGAAGATCAATTTCCCCATGCACTACTCTTCTAGAACCATCAAAAGCTTTTACCACAATATTACTGGGTTTCAGCACAGTATCTTCAGGACTCAGCTTGTTCAGGACTTCTTTAGGCAACACATTCAGAGAGGAACCATTGTCTATCAGCACATGAGACAGAGTGGTGCCCCTGCATTCAATTGAAATATGCAAGGCCCTGTTATGATCCCTTTTGGCAGGGGTCAAGTCAGCATTAGAAAATCCTAACCCATTGTCATAGGTCAGGTGGGCAACACAGTTTTCAAATTGGTCCACAGAAATTGCACTGGGTACATGAGCCATCTTCAGAAACTTGATCAATGACTTGGCATGAGCTTCAGAACATAATAATAGGGAGAGCATGGAAATCTTTGAGGGAGTATGCCCCAACTGATCAACAATGTCATAATCACTCTTGCGAATGATTTTCAATACTTCTTCCATCTGCTTAGAGAGGTCATCAGCAGCTGGCACATCAGTAGACACAGGCTCAATAACAGGACCCTTGCCCCGAGCATCAGTGGTGGAAGTAGCAGCAGGAGTAACTGCATTCTTGGAAGTATCTGGAGGAGAGAAGACTCTTCCACTACGAGTGATCTTGCTAGATCCAGCAATATTATCAATGTCAATAGGCACATCAGGTAAAGGCTCCTGCTTGACACCATGGATGTAAACATCAGACCCATAGTGCCAAGGCACAGCTTTGTCAGACGTATACGGAATAGGACCAGGAGTGGTAATGATCAGAGGAGCCACTCTGGCTTCAGCAACAACTTTCACAGGACCTTCAGCAGTAATCTTGATTGGACCCTGATGAGTGATTTTAATGGGACCCTTTGAAGTGATTCTTAGTGGTGCTTTGTCAACCATGTCAACCTCTTCAATCTTCTTACCTCTGGTAATATGCTCCACCATACTCTCTACAGAAGACGGTCTTCTTTCAAACACTATGGTGTAATTATCCATGAGACGCTGAATTCCATCTTTCAATCTGAAGCACTTCTCTGGATTATACTCACAATAAACACAATCTTCATGACAACCCGGAAAGAACCCAGCCTGTACCAACTTCTTTCTGATGACAGACAATGGTGTGGTCAATTCATCAACTGAATGGATATGCAAATCTTCCTCAATGGCACTGACAGTCTTCTCGTGATTTGGCATTGGAGCTGTAATCACATTTGGAGTACCTGGCGGATCAAACTCAATTTCTCCAGCATCAATCATATCCTGAATTTTGTTCTTCAAGACCCAGCAGTTATTAGTATCATGTCCTGGACAGTTTGAATGATATGCACATCGTGCATTGGGATTGTACTTGGGAGAGGTAACATTGGGATTCTGAGGAGCCTCCCTCAGGGTAATAAGTTCAGCCTTCAACAAGTGTTGCAATGCCTGAGCCATTGACATGTTGATCTTCGTGAATTGTCTTCTAGCCCTCTGTTGGTTGCCTTGAGGCTGCTCTGTTGTTGCAGGAGTTGGATTTGAAATATGAACTGCACTAACAGACTGATGTCTTCTGTTACGATCAGGTGGACCATAAACAGCATTGGATTCTTTCTTCCCAGTGGGAGGCTTCTTTGCAGCACCTGATGAAGAAGTGCCCACTTGGATCTTACCACTCTTGATACCATTTTCTACCCGCTCTCCTGTCATGATCAACTCAGTGAAGCCAGATGATGAGCTTCCAATGAGATGACTGTAAAACGGACCATTCAGCGTACACATGAACATATCAACCAATTCCCTGTCAGTTAAAGGGGGTTGAACTCTTCCAGCTAAATCCCTCCATTTCTGAGCATACTCCTTAAAACTTTCTTTGGCACCCATAGACATGCTCTGAAGCTGCATGCGAGTGGGGGCTAAGTCAGCATTGTATTGATACTGCTTGTAGAAAGCTTCAGCAAGATCATTCCAGTCTCTGATGTTGACACTCTCCAACTGATAATACCACTCCAACTGAGCTCCAGATAAGCTCTCTTGAAAGAAATGGATCCACAGCTTCTTATCAGCAGTGTGAGGTTGAATTCTTCTGACATAAGACCTCAAATGCAGCTTGGGACAAGAAACCCCATCATAAACAACAAAGGTAGGAACTTTGAACCCAATGGGTATGACTACCCCAGATATCAAACTCAAATCCTCAAAATCCAGCCCAGATGATTTCTGTAATTCCATAGCATCCATTCTATCCACCAGCATCTTGAATTTGTCTTCATTAAGCTCATGGTAGTAATTAGCCTCAGAGTCAGAGTCCCCCATAGTGTTGTGGAGACTGCCTCCCTCTTTTTCAGATTCCTCAGATTCATAGTCTTCAACCTGTTCTTTGGTCTTGACAGGACCTTTGAACCTTCTTCCCATGTTGAGCAACCCAGCAGACCTTCTAGTCTTCTTAGTCTTCTTGGCCAGCAGTGTCTTCAATTCATCCTGCCCCTTGGATAGGTTCAGGATCAGCTCTTGGAACTGTGCATTCTGTGCCTGAAGATCCTTAACTGATTGTTCAAGAGCCATTGCTGAAATAAACAGCGAGAAGATGAGAAACCTGTGCACAATTATAAACCTGTGATGCAATGAAATGATATGGTAATGCATATGCAATGTTTTCAAGGACCGCAGGATTTAAATTTGCTTAGACAAACAAGAAAGTAACTTTTATTAGTAATAACTTGTTTTGCCTTTTAGGCTTACAAAAAAAAATGAAAGTGAAATAAGTACAAAAGATGGGGTTTTAAGTCTCCCATGGACGTTTCCTCTTTGTGTTGAGGTATGAGTTGAGGTTTCGTTCCTCGTGAAGTTGTTTTGTTAGCTCTAGGATCCTTGCTTGGCTTGCTTTGTAATGAGCCTCGAAAGTATCCCTTTGCTCCTTCAGTTGGATCCATGATCTCTGCAAGTCTTCCATATCAGTAGGCATGTCTGGGTGAAGGATGGTATAAGCAGTGTCTCCTTCAGCAACAGGTTCCATGGTAACTGGTAGGACGGCAGGATATGGCATCATGAGTGTCTGAGCACGAGATCGTACCCATCTGAGATAAGCCTCCATAGGAATAGTGTACTTAGGCTCCAGTGTCTTGCTGTCAATCCTGTTTACCTTTCCCCAAGCTCGTATGAATCTCTGACGGTAACCCTGAAGATCGTTGTCGTAATCAAACACAATGCCCTGAATCAACATGTCATGTGGACCATCGCTCCGAGCATAACCAAACTGTCGTAAAGCTAGAGAGGGGTTGTAGGTGATGCCTCCTCTTATGCCTAGAAGTGGCACATTAGGAAACTCCCCACAACGGTCAATGATGGTGACATTCTCCATAGATCTGGAGCACCAATGGATGTCTGAGTGAGAAAGTGACATGATCCTCTTGGACCATCTGAACCCTTGCTCATTCTTCATTACTGAGCGAGGAAGGTGAGAAATAAACCACCTAGAGAGTAAAGGTATGCAACACATCAAAGTTCCTCTTTCCCTTGTAGTACGGGTGTGAAGAGAATGTAAGATGTCTCCAAGCAATGTAGGCACTGGATTGTGACTCAGGAAAATGTTGATGGCATGAACATCTATGAACTGATCTGGATTGGGGAACAATACTAAGCCATATATCAGCAAGGCTAAGATATCCTCAAAAGCATCATAGCTCATGGCCTTCAAGAACATTTGAGCCTTATCCATTAGCACTTTGGCAAGAATACCCTTGACTCCACTTCTCGTCTCTAGAACAATGTCAGATTTCTTCAGATGTAGAGCTGCAGCAATAACCTCTGGTTTGAGTTCCTTCTCCAAGCCTGTGAAGGGTCTTTGATCAAGAACAGGTATACCCAGAAGTTTAGAGAACTCCTCCATGGTTGGAACCAGCTGATAGTCAGGAAATGTAAAGCAATGGTGCTTAGGGTCGAAGAACTGAAACAGCACACTCATCATGTCTTCACTGAACCCTGAAGTAACTAGATCCAATAAGTGACCATGTCTCTTGTTGAACTGGGAATGATCAGGCACTTGGGAAACCAACTCTTTGAGTTTGGGAGGTATCCCTACAAAGTTGATCCTGATGGTGTTTCTACGAGCAGAAGCCATGACCTGCAACAAAGAACAAAGATAAATCCTTTGGTCCTTGAAATGGTTAGTGAAAATGCTATGCTTATGATGCATGATGATGTCATGATGTTATGTTCAATCACAAACATGTGGCACACACAATCAAGTCACACCATAGCCCTAGGTTTAAAGGCTTGCATGAGGTTCAAAGGTAAGTACCCTCCCCTGAAGTTAGATGGTTCATCCTGTCCTACAAAAGTAACCGGGTTCTAAGGGATCTCAATATCATGGATCCTTCACAAGGGTGGTTGATCAGAAGGCAACTTACTTGCCAACCAAAACCCTCCAAGTTTAGAATCTCAATGAGCGTAGTATCGAGTGTCAACCAACTTCAGTCTGCACCAAAGCCGGTTACCTCACTACTTTCTAAAGGCCAAGATGAGTTAACTAGGGTTCTAAAAGTTAGTTAGTGCATTGACAACATATGGCAGCCTCATATTATCCTCAACTTGACTTAAGGAACATAAGCACCAACCAAGAAGTCGCACTAACTATGGCCACCAGATCAACCGTATCGATATACGTCGTACAGTTTCCTTGGTCTATTGCCATTTACCTAAGGTACACTAGATCCGGGTTAGGACCTTTCACACATAAAGCACCCAGCAAGTAAAGTAAAGCAAACAAATCAAACAATATTAAAGTGATCTTAATTCCTAAGGGTACCCCTCTTAAATTAAATCCCCAGCAGAGTCGCCAGTTCTGTAACACGGTGGGAGAACTGACTTTAAGTAATGTTGCGTGTAACGCGGTGGGAGAACTGACTTTAAGTAATGTTGCGGATAGCAAGAGTCGCCACCGACTTTTATTTTATCCATAAGGAAAGGGTATAAAAGAACAGGAAAGACCTTAGAGATTTTTTTTTTTTTGGGTCCGGGGGGTAGGTTATGAAAAGGGAAGGTGTTAGCACCCTTTTCATCCATGGTTATCCATGGGCTCTTAGGTACTTAAGCTCACTTTAAATTGTTTTTGAAAATGTAGTGTGTGAATAGAAAAATTTTCAGAATAGTTTAATAATAATCCATGTACGGATGTGTAAGAAACTTGTTTGAAAATTTGTTTGAAATTTGTTTAAGTTTGAAAAAATTTTTGAAGTGAGCAAGTACATAAGAGGAACCTACCCTAATGTTTTAAGTCTTTCTTGTTCTTTTTCCTTTCCTTGGTAAGGCTATCCCTACTATTAAGGAGTAGGTAGTCTTTACCTTGGATGTTAAGGGACATGTGAGGGGCATTTTGATTTTGAAGGCCATTGTGGGGTGTATTAAGCATATATGAGGGGCTATCATCATTTTTTTTTTGAAGGGACTCGATTCGTATAGGCAACCATAAGGGACTTGATGATTTTCTTTT
Organism: Lathyrus aphaca; assembly: GCA_963966055.1. Classification (NCBI taxonomy): domain Eukaryota; kingdom Viridiplantae; phylum Streptophyta; class Magnoliopsida; order Fabales; family Fabaceae; genus Lathyrus; species Lathyrus aphaca. The sequence goes on from OZ014521.1 coordinate 153,273,707, forward strand.
GAAGGGACTTGCTTTATACACCCCACTTGACCATTATTCGTAGGCAACTTGAGGGATAACCTTAGAAATGTGAGACGGCGATTAAAAATCGACTTACGTGTGTGTGAGTGTTTAATTTAATTATCTTATACTAAAGTGATCTAATTTATTTTAAATATAACATACATGTTTTTGCACTCCCTAATTACTAACCATAACAATAATAATTAAATAATTACAAAATTACATCCGGGAAACAGTTACATAATTATAATAATAAGCAAAAATAAATAATAAACAAATAATAATAATTTTAACAATAAATAAGGGGTTAGTAAATAATAATAAGTAATATTAGCAAAATAATGAAAATAAGCATAATTAAAATATAAATGGGTTAGTGATAATAATAACATTAAATAATAAGTAAAAACAATTAGTAATAATAAAAGAGGTTAATGAATAATAATAATTAATAATAATAATAAAAATTAGTAAAGCAAAAATAAATAATATTATTAGTAGTAACAATAAACAAAATTCCTCAAGATTATAAGAAATTAATAAATTTTCATATGAACAATTAAAAAGAAAAAGAAACATGAACAAACAATTATTTTTATTTGCGAAATTAAATTTCTAATAGCATGAAATATATTTATATTTGATATGAGAAAAATAATTTATAATTATATTAACAATATGAGAATAAATAAATTTACATTATAATTATATTAACAATTAGGGAATAAAATTATTTAGAAAAATAGGATTAGGTTTTATTTTTGAAAATAGTTTTAGGATTGAAAAATTAGGGTTTTATGGAATTAATCTAAGCATATATACATAATATATTTACAAAAAAAAACATTTTATATTTTGAGGAAATAAATTATAACATATTTTTAGAACACAAAGAAAATAAAACAAGATTATTTAGAAATTAAGTTTTTTTTTTAATAAACAAAAGTATAATTAATTAAGAAAATAGAAGAAGAAGAAAAAAGTGACAAAAGTTTAGAACTTACCTTGGCTGGGTTTGAACCCAGGTTTCTATGTTTGCCAGCACTAAAACGTTCCACTGGACCAACCAGGCGTTGGTAGTCATAGGAGACCTTCAATTGTTTTTATGCCATGCCTTGAAAATCCAGAAAAAAAAATGATGAAACAAAAAGGCCTGGGGTGGGATTTGATCCCAGGACCTTTATGTTCACAAACGCGCGCATCACCACCCGGCTGGAAGAGCCAATCTATTAATTCTTTGGCCATAATTAATAATATATTAGTCCTGAAAAACAAACAAAATAATTGAACAAAATGTCACCAACGGGGAATCGATCCCCAGACCAAGGCCGTGTACACGCACACCCCAACCACTGGGCCAACCTCATAGTTGTGATAAACAAACAGAAAGAATATATAATATTTTAAAACAATATTTGAATTTCAAAACAGGCGCGAACTGGCCTTCATCTTCAACCTCTCATCCTTCGAATTTAGCTGCGATTTCACCCACGATATTTCCTGCGAAAAAAGAAACCCCAGCAAAACCTGCAAAACTCAACAAGCAACAAAACCATGCAATTTTTCAAAATTAAGCACAGCAACATAATCCTGGCATCCACACGATTCATTCTATGTCTTTAGAATTGATTTATATTTCTTAAATTAGAAATCCCTAAACCTAGGTCCAAACCCTAACTATGGCATCTTGCGAATTAGGTACGGGTTCTTGAGTTTTCTTGCCCAGAAACAGTCTACAACACACAACAAACAATATTAGCCGAACAAAAACCATTTAAATGCAATGAATTGATGTAACCGAAAAAAAAAATTCAAGTATGAACAATGCTTCGGGTTCATCATTAGAGCATGATTTGAATGCTTATGAATGGTAATTCATGATCCATGATGTCCAAGGAAGCCAACCATGTTCTCAAAATACCTTGTAATGCTCTGAATTTGAAAACCCGAATGTGGCTTTTGGAAGATTTTTTTGAATGATGAACTTACCCTTTAGCTGCTGCAATTCGTGTCCTAGTGTTAGGTTTGTGTTAAGCATATATATGTAAGTGAATTAGGTCAGAAAAACTCATTGGTTATGTGGATATTTGATCCAAAAAAGATTGAAAAAGATGGTGTTGTAAAATTCAAATATTTGATCATGAAGACTTGCTATCTTTGGAGATTTTTCATAATTTTTGTATCAATCACACTTAAATATGATTTAAGACTTTCTAGAAATAAAATTAAAATTTATTTTCATGATTTTATATTTTATTTAAATTTAAAATGATTTTAAATATAATAAATCATAATAAATTAATTAAATAAAATAAAAAATATGAAAATATTATGGAAATTTCGTGCATGATATTATTGTATGGGTTGGGTCATAATTTGGCCAGCCCATTTGGAGAAAATTGCTTTTAGGCCTCCATTTTCAATATAAACCATCACAAAATTGTCCAACTTTGCAAGAGCACATCTCCCTCAATTTTAAAGGTATGAGGGTGTTCTTGGACTTTTTGGAAAGCTTGAAGAGTCCTCTAAACAACCCCATTGGTTTCAGATCCATATCATTTACCAATCTCAAGTTATGCCCTTTTGAAGTTGTTGACTTTTTGTTGACTTTTGAAATGACCTATAATGTCTTAGATCATATCTTTCAAATGAAGCATTTTTGGGCTTAACCTTCAACATCAAAGTTGTAGAGAATTAAATTTCCTTCAAAATGAGCTTTGGATGGAGACTTGGTGATGAAGTATGTGAAAGTTATGGCTGGTCAAAGTTCAGTTGACTTTTACTAAGGAAGCCCTAATTTAGAAACTCCTGATTATTGATGATCTGGAATCTCCTTGATGAATCATGATCAATCCTTGATCAAATGATGAATTTTACTTCATATACTTGATGTTGGCAAAAAATCATGAAGTTTGACTTAGGTTTGACCACAGTTGACCTCAGTTTGACTTTTTAACTGCATTGACTGATTTTGACTTATCTGATCATCTGACTGAGCAAACTTTTGAGAAAACTCTTGAAACTTGTCATGGGGGTTCTTACACACATATAAGATGTTATGAAACTCACTTGAGGTATTGGAAGTCCATTTAGCCTGATTAAAGTCAAAACCCTAGTTTTGGATGCACTGCTTAGGAGGTGCATTGTCTGAGGGAATTATCAACTTCTTTGACCAATTGTGAACTTTGTGAACCTTGTGAATCTTCTTAGATGTCTTGTGATACTCATGGGAGGTATTGTGAAGCTTGTGAACCTTGTGAACCTCATGAAGTGACTTTGTAGACCTCATAAACCTCAGGAAAGCTTTGTAATCCTTGTGAAACTTGTGAACCTTGTGAATCTTCAAGAAGCAACTTGTGGACTTCATGAACCTCATGAAAGGTCTTGTAAATGTTGAGAAGTTTGTGAACCTTGTGAATCTTCATAAAGTAACTTGTAGACTTCATGAACCTCATGAAAGGTTATATAAGCATTGTGGGACTTGTGAACCTTGTGAACCTTCATAAAGTAACTTGTAGACTTTATGAGCCTCATGAAAGGTTATGGAAATGTTAAGAAACTTGTGAACCTTGTGAACCTTCTTAGAACACAAAGTCTTGTATTGTGAGGGCAAATTTTGGGGTGCAACACATAGGCAAAGTGTTTAAACGTTTTAATATGCATGATTCTAAGAAAAGATTCATACCTATGCAACATGGCTTATATATGGAAAAAACACAATCCCTTTCAACTAAGGAAGAAATGGATCGCATGAATAAGATTTCATATGCATCTACAATATGATTTATCATGTATGTCATGTTATGTACTTGACCAGATGTCTTGTATGCTTTAAGTGCAACAATTAGGTACCAATTTGATCCTAATGATGTTCATTGGGTTCCTATCAAGAATATCCTTAAGTACTTGAGAATGTCTTAGGACACATTCTTGATATATATATATATATATATATATATATATATATATATATATATATATATATATATATATATATATATATATATATATATATATATATAGAGAGAGAGAGAGAGAGAGAGAGAGAAAGAAAGTTTTTTGTAATTGGATACATTAATGCTAGCTTCGAGACAAATAAGGATGATTTTATATCGCAATCTGGTTATGTGTTTTGCTTAAATGGTGGCGAGGTGAGCTGGAAAATTTCAAAGCATGATACAGTTGTTGATTCTACAACCGAGGATGAGTATATTGATGCCTCAAATGTAGCAAAGGAAGATGTCTGGATCGATAAATTAATTAGTGAATATGGCATATTCCCTAGCATTGTGGATCCCATTGATCTCTATTGTGATAAAAAAAAGGTGTTATCACACAAGCTAAGAAGCCTAGATCTTACCAACGATTTAAACACATACTTATGTAATATCACCTAATATAAGAGATAATATATAAAGGAGATGCGAAGATTTTCATAGTACCAATACTTGACAATATCATTGTCGCACAAAAAATGCTCTTGCGTAGCAGAAGTATGATGGTTATACTAGATTTATGGGTATTAAGAGTATACCTGATTGACTATAGTGTTTGTGGGAGATTGTTGTTTTAATACCTAGAGGCTAGTAGTTTTATTTGAACTTGGTATTTGTATCAAATTATTTATTAATAATTAAAAGACATTTCTTTATTATGTTTCTAAAATAATAAATTCCCTAGAATAGATAATCCGTTTAATGAAACTTAAGTGTGACATAATCATGAGATCCCATTAAACATAAGGATATTATTCTTAAAGTACTGTAGTCAAGCTATATTGTGAACTGGGATAACATTAAATCAATTGAGGTTATTATGTGGATAGTTTGATGATCATATCTCATGCATTATGGATAAAGAGTTATATATCAAGTCTTCATATAGGTTTGAATATTAGGAGTAATATTTATACTAGGATTACCCGCTATGAGAATACAACATAGAATTCTATGCAAAGTGTTATAAGTTATTCTCATGGTGATATTGGTGTATATCACCCTTGAACCTGAAACCACTATGGATCCTAGATACGAAGTCGAGTAATTTATTGTTGATCAAACATTATCCGTAACTAGATGACCATAAAGACAATTGATGGGTACTCCATAAATCATGTTGAGGGACATGAGTGACCTAGATAGAATTTTCTCATCCTGCATAACAAGATAAATGTCTAAGGTCCCAATATTGAATTGAGCAATGGTGACATGGTCAATGCCTTGTGTTCAACATAAATATGAGGGAAAAAGCGTATTTGTACACACAATCATTATCAAGGAAAGGTTTTGTCAAATTACAAGACATTTTTGTGACTTGGGTAGTAGTGAGGTGTTGCTATATACCACTTACTCTTTATTATATCAAATATGTGATTTAATATAATTGTCAATGTCACGAGAACCTACAGGATTACACACATAAGGATAGGTTGATGAGAGATATAATAAATAAGGAATATCATAAGGTACGGTGTACTAAGAAAATTATGGATCATCGTATGGTATGATGCACTTAAGTATATTGTCGAACACTATAAGGTACGATGCACTTAAGTGGAATATAGAATACATTAAGGTATCATAGTCCACACAAGAGATTTTTTTAATATAACCTTTATGTAGAAGCTTTCACACTTGATGAAATTTTGTTTACGAAACTCTGGCCGTAATCTCTCTCTCTCTCTCTCTCTCTCTCTCTCTCTCTCTCCCACTCAAAGTTTTCATTCGTAACAACTAACATTGTGATTAAAGGCACTCTGCTCGTCTGGTCTGAGTAGACACATTGTTCTTCATTCAATGCTCGTGATTATTCCTTCGATTTTGCATCAAAGATGTCAATACTCACAAGAGGTAATTCTTCTATCACTAATCATGCATCATTCGTAAGGATCAACTAAAGGAAAACTTTTGTTTTCCGCTATGCTTTGTATCACAATTTCCTGCAATTTCCTCCCTTAAACATTGTTTACTCAATGATATTTTTTTCTGACTTTGGGGACGCTTTAAGGAGTGACTTCTCTTTACTTTTAACATCGCTAAATAGACCTAAGGGAACATAATGGCGAAAACGCATGACAAAATCACAATTCATTCCTTTGATAAAAAAAATAATTACCACTAAAATATGGGGTTTGTTTAATTAATTAATCGTTTGAAGTTATCCTACCTTCCCAAATTATTAGTTTTTAATCACAAGTTAGCATACAATGACACTTATTACTCATGTGACTTCAATCACAAGAAGAAAGTGAATTGTAATAAAAAAAGATTTTAAAAAACTTAGAAAAAGTTGATTTATTTTAAGAAAGGAGTGGAAGAAAAGAATTAAAACTGAAACTTATGGTGGGAGTACAAAGTAAAAAATTAGGTTGTGCTTATAATTGAACACATAGTTAAAACAGTCAATTCATTACATTATTCGTGTTTTTAAAAAAACAAAACTTGTGAATTTTTAAAATTATCTATTTTTGTCTCATCTAGATAGTAAAATCTATATACACTCCAATGCACATTAATATTCATATGCATTCAAGTTGAAAATAACCAAATAAATATTCATGTACAATGTGAGACTTAGATAATAATAATGAAACATTTCAAACAATTTTTAGCGTGTGTAAAATATTTTTATACTGTCAAGTATTATTGAATCAGTTGAATCGGTCTAATTCTGAGTGATGTGAAAAAGCAAAGAGAAAATGAAGATAAAAAGTGTTTGGCCATTGTGATTGTGATCATTAACTAATTTACTAATAAGAGATTGCTGAATGAATTGATGAATCCTGCAGTGTGGTTATTCATACTATGCATGTCTTTTAGTTACTAATCCTTCTTTTTCCAAATCTTCTATTTTCTGACAAAATAAAAAACAGATGATTATCTTTATAGGCTTTTGAAGCTTCCAAAGCATGCAAAAGCCTTCAATTCTTGATGAAGATTTTTTGTCTGCTATATATGACAATGCATCTGGTGAAATTCATCACTGAAAAAACTTTACTAATATAAAGAAGATAAAAATGAGTCAATATAATATAAAGTAAAAGCACACGTTATTAATCAACATCTCCATCACTAATCAAACAAAATTTATTCAAATTAACAGACTGTATGGAATTATAATTAGCCCCATATCACAAGACATGAATATTCTTGTTAACATGAAGCAAAACACAAACCTACATATCAAGTTACAAAAATATTCAAAGAGACTTCATACTCTAAACAATGATAATGACCTTATACTTTGCAACAGAATCAAAGTAAACCAAAACAGAAGGGAGAATAATTAAAAGTTCTAACAGCTTCTTTACCACATTTTGCAAAATTTTCCATACAAATACTCCATTGATGACTCTATTCTAATCATCCCTCTCTCTAGCTTCATCATTTCCAGCATTTTACTCAATTTCTGTCATCATCATCTTTCCATGGCCACCTTCATTTTCAGGTCTAACAAAATGGTCCATGCCTTGACCTGGTTTTGTTTCATGCTAATGATTCATAAGGGTGCTGCTTATGAGTACATAGTTGGTGGCCAAAAGGGTTGGAGTGTTCCTAGTGATTCCAGTTACAATCCTTTCAATCAATGGGCCGAAAAGAGCCGTTTTCAAGTAGGAGACACCCTAGGTGAGACACTCGTCTTCAATCTAATCCTATATTATTTTTTATACGTATTAGAAACTCACACACACAACTGCGAGATCCAGGGTTTGAACCCTGGTATTGGCGTCCAACCTAGAAAGATCCAGTTTTCTGTACGAGAATTTTTTTTTTATACTAATATCTGTTTTTGTGCATGCTTAATGCAGTGTTCAACTACCAATCTGGCAAAGATTCAGTGCTATATGTAAAGAGTGATGACTATGCAAGTTGCAACACTGCTTCACCTTATGCGAAATTCTCTGATGGTCACACAGTCATCAAACTCAACCAATCAGGGCCTCATTTCTTCATCAGTGGAAACAAAGACAACTGTGACAAAAATGAGAAAATAACAGTCATTGTTCTATCTGACAGAAGCAACAGCAATGGCGGTGGTTCATCAAACACTAACCAAACAAGCAATGCTTCTCCACCTTCACCACAATCATCATCATCATCACCATCACCTCCTTCACCATCTCCTTCTAAGCCAGATGATCAATCTCCATCTCCAGATACAAACCAAACACCATCTACGAGTGATCATGGTCATCCTCCTCCCAGCGGTGCCGCTTCGGTCTTTGTCAACCTAGCTGGTTCTGTTGGAACACTCATGGCTTCTGTTCTTATTTTATCTAAGTACTGATTGATTGATTTTTTATATTTTGTTTTCTGTTTGATTTTTTATGTTTTGAGTTCTGTGTGAACTATGTCTATGTTCAAAGTTGGGATGAAGTTTGATATTTGTTTGTGAAGCTTGAAAAATAAGGTGACAATAATTATTTATATACACTTTTGTGTGATTCTTGTTCAATAATGTAAAAATGTTGTGATGTTTAAAATGAAATGAATTAAACCCATTTTTTATGGAAAGTGTCTTGCTTTTCGTTTGGCTAATGACTTTATGTGGCATTGGTCATACCATGATTGTTCATACATTATAGACAAAGTAAAACATGAGGGAAGTATTATCCTTAGAAAAGAAGGAAAAAAAAAAACAAATAAAACTAATACTAGGATATAAAAAGAAAAAAACCACATCAAGGAAAGGGAAAAGAAAAATTGATGTTGATAAAGCAATATAATGCATGTCTCTTCCTTCTTAATAAAGAAATTTCTTATCCCGACATACGCAAAAAAAATTCAAAATACCTAT